>LR738713.1:601085026-601099882 GCA_902687465.1 Secale cereale | reverse complement strand
CCCCCCCCCCCGACTTCTCGGCGATCCACAAACCCTAGACCCCCTCATGTCACATTTTGTCTAGTGTCAAAGGATTCAACAAACCAATACTTCATCATTAGGCGAAAGTAACAGTAGCATGATGGTACGAAGCTCTCCAAAGTTATTTTGGAACGGAGTCCCAGATAGGATAATTCGTAACAAAAGACGGATTATTCTATCAGGAACTCCGTTCCAGAATATCTTTGCATAACTTTGTTCCAAAATGCCCCGGTTACTTCTGGCAAATGATGAAGTCATGGAATTCTTCAATACTTTGACCCCCGACTGCTCGGCGATCCACAACCCTAGACCCCCGACTGCTAGGCAACCTCTCGACCCCTCGACCTTCGGCCTCTCGGTCCCTGGACGACCCTCGACCCCGCCCCCCCCTAATGTCGAAGTTATCGGGGAGGGTGTATATCGACATAGACATATCCGATAAAAAAAGAGGAAGAAGAAGAAAAAAGGAACCGCTGGAGGAGAAGATCGAAGAAAAAAAAAGAAAAAAAAAGGAGAAGAAGAAGATAAAATTTCTCCTCTTCTCCTCTATTTCTTTCTTCTTCTCCTCTTTTTTTCTTTTTTTTTCTTCTTCTTATTTATTTCTCCTCTTCTTCCTCTCCTCTTCTTATTTCTTTCCTCTTTCTTATTTTCTTCTTTCCTATCCTTCTTTTTCTAAATATATTTGTAACTTTTGCATATATAAAACTTTTTATATATATTTAGCATATATAAACAAAAAACTATATAGCCACATACACATATATATACATCACATACACACATTACATATATACAACAACTTCCTAAGAAAATATATATTTATATACACATACATATATATTTAACATATATATTTAGCAAATTCCTAAGAAAAAAAATATATACACATACATATATATACATCAACTATATATACAGCAATTTATATAAACATAAAAAAAAATATACACATATATACATATATACACAGCAACTATATATATATATACAACAATTTTATATAAACATAAAAAAAGGGAGCCCTCACATCGCGCGGCGGGGCTTGGCGGCGGGGCGGGGCGGCGACGAGGCGGCGTCGGGGCGCGGCTACGCGACGGCGGCGGGGCGGGGCGCGCGGCGCGACGGCGACGGGCCGGGGCGCGGCGACGGCGCGGGGCGGGTCGGAACGGGGTCGCGGGGCGGGGCGACGGCGACGAGGCGGCGTCGGGGGCGACGGCGACGGGGCGACGGGGGCGACGGCGACGGCGACGGGGCGACGGGGGCGGGGAAGGAGAGGGAGGCGTCGGGGGCGCGGAAGAAGGGAACTGCCCAAAATTTCACAAGTCCTAGTTATATAGGAGCTGTATTAGTCCCGGTTGGTGGCTGAAACCAGGACTAATACCCCCCTTTAGTCCCGGTTGCTGCCACAAACCGGGACTATAGGTCCCTTTTCAGCAGCCCAAAGGGCGGGAAGGAGGGGCCTTTAGTCCCGGTTGGTGGCAGCAACCGGGACTAAAGGGGGGTATTAGTCCCGGTTTCAGCCACCAACCGGGACTAATGCCGCCCTTTAGTCCCGGTTGCTGCCACCAACCGGGACTAAAGGCCTTGCTGCGGTGCGGTGAGAAGTTTAGTCTCACCTCGCTAGTTGAGAGAGGCCAGCACCAGTTTATAAGCCCCGCTGCCTCTCTCCTCTCGAACTCCTCTAAACTGCAGGCCTAAGGGCCTAAACTAACACTGCTTTGCCTATGGGCTTGCTGGGCTTTCTACGGGCCTGAATCCTGGACCATGGTTGGGTTTCTAGTCGTATTCAGGCCGTGTGGGCCCAGTAGGTGGCATTTTTTTTATTTTTTTTCTTTGTTGCTTTATTTTTTAGTTTTGTTTCTACTTTCAACAAAATACTTACTGTTGCTATTTTTATTTATTTGTTTTCTTTGTTGCTTTATTTATTTGATTTTGTTTCTACTTACAAAAAAATACTTATTGTTGCTATTTTTTTTCAAGTTTTTTTTGTTTTGTTATCTGCATTATTTATTTTCTTTTGTTTTTTGCTTTATTTTTTAATTCTTTCTGGTAAAACCAATTACAAACTTTCTGTTAGTGCAAGTAGTATTCAAATTTGAATAGTTTAAATTTGAAATTATTTGTTTTCTTTGTTGCTTTATTTATTTTATTTTGTTTCTACTTACAATGAAATACTTATTGTTGCTATTTTTATTTTTTTGCAAGTTTTTTTTGTTTTCTGCATTATTTATTTTCTTTTGTTTTTTGTTTTATTTTTTAATTCTTTCTGGTAAAACCAATTACAAACTTTCTGTTAGTGCAAATTTGAATAGTACAAACGGACAATGGTATCATACTCGTTTGTTACAAAGTTGGCATGGTATCATCATAATAGTTGCGGAAAAAACTATTCACTTTTTCTTCGCTTGTTTCATTTGCTTATTGCGCCGTAACCATGGATAATCTTCATCGTTTATCAGGATGCTTGGGTCAGCCTTGACTTTGAAGGGAGGAATTTCATGAAACTTTTCATAATCTTCAGACATGTCTGTCTTGCCCTCCACTCCCAGGATGTCCCTTTTTCCTGAAAGAACTATGTGGCGCTTTGGCTCATCGTATGATGTATTCGCTTCCTTATCTTTTCTTTTTCTCGGTCTGGTAGACATGTCCTTCACATAGATAACCTGTGCCACATCATTGGCTAGGATGAACGGTTCGTCACTACAGGAAACAAGAGATTTGCCGTCAGTATTGTTCTTTGCCGTCAGCTTTTCGTCGGGACAGACGGCAAAGACCAATTTTGCCGACAGTTGCTGACGGCAAAGAACGGCTGACGGCATAGTAAACTTTGCCGTCTGTAAATAAAAAGACTGATGGCGAATAAAAAGACAGACAGTAAAGTGCTCACTTTGCCGTCTATATATAAAAAGACAGACGGCAAAGACAACTTTGCCGTCTCTATAAAAAAGACAGACGGCAAAGACGACTTTACCGTCTGTAAATAAAAAGACATACGGTAAAGGACTTTGCCGTTTGTCTTTTTATTTATAGACATCAAAATAAAAACTTTGCCGTCTATAAATAATAAGACATACGGCAAAGAAGAAACACATCACATGGATCGATCTCCTGGATCGATGACATGGCAAGATCTGGGCCGCCCGCACTCGTCTGTCTCTCTCACCGTGCGCACCCCAGCCCACCCACGCACGCACGCCCATCCCCAGCCACCCACGCACGCCCCAACCCACTGGCCAACCACCACCCGCGGGCCCCTACCTTATCCTCTCCCCTATTCCTTAAAAAATGGAAAAAAGCCTTATCCTCTCCACTCGTTCGTCTCTCTCTTCTGCTTGCACTTTCTCTCTCTCGCCCGATGCACTAGCAGCCATCCATCGCTCGTCTCACCAGTAGCCGCGGCAGCCTGTGCGCGCCACCGCCGCCGAGCGGCGCCTGCCTCCACGCGCCACCGACGCCGAGTGTCGCCTGCCTCCGCCCGCCACCGCCCGCCTCCGCGCGCCGCCCGCCTCCGCAGTGCGCACGCCGCAGCCTGCTTCCCTGCGCGCCGTCTGGCCGGCTCCGCCCGCGCCACCGGCGGCCGCTGCCTGTGCCCGCGTCCGCACACGTCACACCACCAGTCGCGCCATCGAGGCCGTGCAGGCGTCTCCCTCTCTCTTCTGACGACCTCAACGTCGACCACAAGGGCGACCTCGACGATGACGTCGCGCAGAAGACCTCACCGACGACCAAGGGTCCGACCTCAACGATGACGCCGCATAGACCTCACCGACGACCATGGGGGCAGGGCCACGACGGCGGGCGTGGGCATGGCCGGTGGCGGCAGGGGCGAAGTAGGGCGGGCGCGGCCGGAGCAGGGTGGGCGTGGGTGTGGCCGAAGCGCTAGCAGGGTGGCGGGCGCGGCCTGGCACGGTGGCAGGCGCTGGGTGGCGGCGCGGCCTGGCACGGCGGTAGGCGCAGGATGGCGGGCGCGCGCGGCCTGGAAAGGACGGGCGAGGTTGGCCAGGAGCCATTTTTTTTAAAACGAAAAAATAGATTTGCCGTCTGTAACTTCGCTAGGCTTACGGCAAAAATGCAAATTCGGCTTACGGCAACAATGTCAACTATGCCGTCTGCCTGATAAAAAACAGACGGCAAAGTGTCGGTTTAGCTGACGGGAAAGATTTTGCCGTCTGTATGATGAAATGCTGACGGCAAAGTTCTCTTTGCCGACTTATCTTTGCCGTCTGAGTTTGCCGTCTGCTTTCTGACGGCAAAATCTTTGCCGTCTAGAATTACGTCTTTGCCGTCTGTAACTCACAGACGGCGAATTACCTGATTCATGTAGTGCGTCAGTGTATCCAAGATTTTTTAGATCCACTGTTGTCATTCCGTACTGTGGGTCTACCTGTACCCCGCCTCCTGACAGATTGACCCATTTGCACTTAAACAAAGGGACCTTAAAATCATGTCCGTAGTCAAGTTCCCATATGTCCACTATGTAACCATAATATGTGTCCTTTCCCCTCTCGGTTGTTGCATCAAAGCAGACACCGCTGTTTTGGTTGGTGCTCTTTTGATCTTGGACAATCGTGTAAAATGTATTCCCATTTATCTCGTATCCTTTGTAAATCAATACAGTCGAAGATGGTCCCCTGGACAACAAGTACAACTCATCACAAACAGTGTTGTCACCTCTGAGACGTGTTTCCAACCAACTGCTGAAAGTCCTGATGTGTTCACGTGTAATCCAGTCGTCGCACTGCTCCGGGTGTTTGGAGCGCAGACTGTTCTTGTGTTCATCGACATACGGGGTCACCAATGTAGAGTTCTGTAGAACTGTGTAGTGTGCTTGAGACCAAGAATATCCGTCCCTGCATATTATTGAGTCCCTTCCAAGCGTGCCTTTTCCAGTGAGTCTCCCCTCGTACCGCGATTTAGGGAGACCTATCTTATTAAGGCCAGGAATTAAGTCAACACAAAACCCGATGACATCCTCTGTTTGATGGCCCATGGAGATGCTTCCTTCTGGCCTTGCGCGGTTATGGACATATTTCTTTAGGACTCCCATGAACCTCTCAAAGGGGAACATATTGTGTAGAAATACAGGACCCAGAATGACAATCTCGTCGACTAGATGAATTAGGACGTGTGTCATGATATTGAAGAAGGATGGTGGGAACACAAGCTCGAAACTGACAAGACATTGCGCCACATCACTCCTTAACCTTGGTACGATTTCTGGATCGATCACCTTCTGAGAGATTGCATTGAGGAATGCACATAGCTTCACAATGGCTAATCGGACGTTTTCCGGTAGAAGCCCCCTCAATGCAACCGGAAGCAGTTGCGTCATAATCACATGGCAGTCATGAGACTTCAGGTTCTGGAACTTTTTCTCTGCCATATTTATTATTCCCTTTATATTCGACGAGAAGCGAGTCGGGACCTTCATACTAAGAAGGCATTCAAAGAAGATTTCTTTCTCTTCTTTCGTAAGAGCATAGCTGGCAGGACCTTCATACTGCTTCGGAGGGATGCCGTCTTTTTCGTGCAAACGTTGCAGGTCCTCCCGTGCCTCAGCTGTATCTTTTGTCTTTCCATACACGGCCAAGAAGCCTAGCAGGTTCACGCAAAGGTTCTTCGTCACGTGCATCACGTCGATTGAAGAGCGGACCTCTAGGTCTTTCCAGTAGGGTAGGTCCCAAAATATAGATTTCTTCTTCCACATGGGTGCGTGTCCCTCATCGTCATTCGGAACAACTAGTGCGTCGGGGCCCTTTCCAAAGATTACGTGTAAATCATTGACCATAGCAAGTACGTGATCACCTGTACGCATGGCGGGCTTCTTCCGGTGATCTGCCTCGCCTTTGAAATGCTTGCCTTTCTTTCGACATTGATGGTTGGTCGGAAGAAATCGACGATGGCCCAGGTACACATTCTTCCTGCACTTGTCCAGGTATATACTTTCAGTGTCATCTAAATAGTGCGTGCATGCTTGGTATCCTTTGTTTGTCTGTCCTGAAAGGTTACTGAGAGCGGGCCAATCGTTGATGGTCACGAACAGCAACGCCTTTAGGTCAAATTCCTCCTGTTTGTGCTCATCCCACGCACGTACACCGTTTCCACCCCACAGCTGTAAAAGTTCTTCAACTAATGGCCTTAGGTACACATCAATGTCGTTGCCAGGTTGCTTAGGGCCTTGGATGAGAACTGGAATCATAATGAACTTCCGCTTCATGCACATCCATGGAGGAAGGTTAAACATACATAGAGTCACGGGCCAGGTGCTGTGATTGCTGCTCTGCTCCCCGAAAGGATTAATGCCATCCGCGCTTAAAGCAAACCATACGTTCCTTGCGTCCTTTGCAAACTCCTCCCAGTACTTTCTCTCAATTTTTCTCCATTGCGACCCGTCAGCGGGTGCTCTCAACTTCCCGTCTTTCTTACGGTCCTCACTGTGCCATCGCATCAACTTGGCATGCTCTCTGTTTCTAAACAAAGGTTTCAACCGTGGTATTATAGGAGCATACCACATCACCTTCGCAGGAACCCTCTTCCTGGCGGGCTCGCCATCAACATCACCAGGGTCATCTCGTCTGATCTTATACCGCAATGCACCGCATGCCGGGCATGCGTTCAGATCGTTGTATGCACCGCGGTAGAGGATGAAGTCATTAGGGCATGCATGTATCTTCTGCACCTCCAATCCTAGAGGGCATACGACCTTCTTTGCTGCGTATGTACTGTCGGGCAATTCGTTATCCTTCGGAAGCTTCTTATTCAATATTTTCATTAGCTTCTCAAATCCTTTGTCAGCCACAGCATTCTCTGCCTTCCACTGCAGCAATTCCAGTACGATACCGAGCTTTGTGTTGCCATCTTCGCAATTGGGGTACAACCCTTTTTTGTGATCCTCTAACATGCGATCGAACTTCAGCTTCTCCTTTTGACTTTCGCATTGTGTCCTTGCATCGACAATGACCCGGCGAAGATCATCATTTGGTTCCTCTTGATCTTCAGCAGCTTCACCCGTTGCAGCATCATTGGGCACATCGTCTGGTTCCTCTTGATCTTCACCAGCTCCCCCCATTGCAGCATCACCGTATTCAGGGGGCACATAGTTGTCATCGTACTCTTCTTCTTTGCCGTCTTCCATCATAACCCCTATTTCTCCGTGCCTCGTCCAAACATTATAGTGTGGCATGAAACCCTTGTAAAGCAGGTGGGAGTGAAGGATTTTCCGGTTAGAGTAAGACATCGTATTCACACATTTAGTGCATGGACAACACATAAAACCATTCTGCTTGTTTGCCTCAGCCGCATTTAGAAACTCACGCACGCCCTTAATGTACTCGGAGGTGTGTCTGTCACCGTACATCCATTGCCGGTTCATCTGCGTGCATTTATATATAATTAAGTGTGTCAAAAACCATTACAGAACATCATAAGTAGATAATTAAGTGACCAAATGGATAAAAGTTCATCATCACATTTAACCAAAGTACATACATATATAGTTCTCATCTAACAACATATAGCTCTCCATACACATCGAAACTATGTAAAACATTTCAACGCGAAAACAAATGCTATCATAATCGCAACCAAGGTAACAATTTGTAACACCCCAAAATTTTTAACCATGATTTATTTATTAAAATTTTGCCAGGAAATTAAATTTTCCTTTTCTGGACTTTCTTTTGATTTCAGAACCATTCTTTTCTTCTGAATTGTGGAGTTTTCCCTCCAAGGGGAACTTTTCAAAAATAAATATTGATTGGACTTGTATACCTTCTCAAGATCATTTCTTTTATCAGTGGAATTATTTCTATAAATATTTCCCTGAAACTTTATTGCTTTTGATTGGTTTCTCATAAGTTTTGGAGTCCCTTTTGCACTGCAACCCTTTTATAATTTTTTCTAAAAATTTCACCAAAAATTGGAGATGTTAGTAGAAGCATATAATTCATTTCTATGCAAAAACCCATTGGTGTTCTATGGAAAATTTGAGCAAACAATCCTCATTTGTATTCTGGTCCAGTTTGGCATTTTCTACTGCAGCACTATTTTATCTTGCCCTATTGCCCATGGGATGTTTCCTGCTTGTAGTCCACCCTACCAAACTCTTAAGTCCAGGAGATTGAGACCATTGGAATATTTTTGACACATGCAATAATAGTCTTTGTTTTCTGTCCAGATTTGGTTTTCTCAAAAACTTGTACTAGGGAGTTTTTGCTTTTGACAAACTAACCTTGCCACCCTCTTTATCATCTAAAGAGACTCTGCTCTGGAGTTTTTGGCCACCAGAAGAAATGCCTAGATGCCCATGGCATTCTGTCGAGCACTTTGTGTGTCTGGCCAGATTTGGCATAATTTTGTGATTACTTTGTGAACTTGATTCCCTGACCCAACAACCATGTCCATTAGACCTATTGCTTTCACCCTAACCCTCCTGTTAGTTTGCAGCTGCACCCGAGCCTCCCAACATGCTTCGGCATTTTGTCGAGCACATGGCGTGCGTGCTCTGGGCGCGCCCAGAGCGCACGTTTTGCACGCACGCGCGCCCGAGCCGCCGCGTCGTGCCCCTGGCCCTTGCTCACCTGCAGAGCCACGCCACCCTCGTCCACACGTCGGAGCCCTCCAAGACAACCCCTGGAGCCTTACAGCGCCGCCGCAGCGAGCCCCTTGGCGGCTAGCCTTCGGCTACAGCTCGCCCGTACCATGGCCGGCGCCGCCCCGACCACCACAGCTCGCCAGCTGCCCTGGGGAACAGCTCGGGCTCATCTGCAAGCTCGTTTGGTAGCGCCGACCATCGCCACGTCGCCCTGCCGCAACTGAGCAGGCGGTTCGTCGATCTTATCCTCGGCCGCCGCCGTTCTTATCCTCAGAGCCGCGGAACCGACCTTCTGGCGCTATAAAAGGAGCCCTCGAGCTCGTCCAGATCCTCAGGCAAGCCGTAGAGTTCTCCCCCTCGCTCGAAATCATCTGGAGAAGGCTTGTTCCCCAACTCCGGCGAGGTACAGCCGCCACCACCGTCCGGATCAATACGCCGCAGACCGAGCCTTTCCCTCCCAGCCAGCCCCACCGTTCGATTCCAGATGACCTTGCGGAGCTGCCCAACTACTCAAAGAAGCTCTAGGACAACCGTAGGACGGAACCCCTCTTCCAACCGAGACCGCCGTCCGCCGCGAAGCTCGTCGCCGACGCGTTCCTCCACCTCCGTCTCCCCCTCGACCACCGGAAGGACCGCCCCAGTCCGGCGGATCCATCCCCGCACTAGAACGCCCTCGAGGCGCCACCGTTCGCCGGCGTTGATCGCCGGAGCAGCGCCCCTGTTCGGCCAGAGGAGGGAGAAGACTGGTTGGACCAGTCAAATCTGACGGGTGGACCCGCGGGCCCACCGTCAGTGGCTCTGGTCGTCCCGCCGAGGCGCTTAAGTGAAGGCGTAAAGCGTCGGGTATGCTTTCTCTCTGCCGAAAACGCTTTTCCCCATCGAAACGTTTTCCTTTTTTCTGTTTATTTTTAAAACAGAGTTTGACCCAAACTTTGACTGGCTATAACCTTTTAAATACAAGTCCTTTTGACTTGATTCTTTTTCTGTTGTTTCTCAAATTTTGTCTAGTTTATTTTCATATTTATTTGAAAAATTTCTGAGCAACTTTTTTTGTACTGTTTTTGGATTATGAATTGAATTGAATTTTTTTTTAATAGGATTTTTGGAGAAGGAAACAACTTTCAAAAAGTGCACCCCACCCTCACACTCTCAAGGCAAGCGTCTTGAACACATATATGATATATTGTTAAATGCTTGCTAGGAGTAGTAAGCTACGTTGATGTCACATGAAATAATGAGTTTGCATATGATGACATGTCATGCATGAATGCATTTGATGAGAAGTTGTTTTGCTGTGATCATGTTATATACATGTGAAGTAGTTACTACCTCATGCCACGTATGCCTGAGCTGGTCCGGACAGACTTCGGGGAAAAGCTTTGTCTTGGATAAAGTATGACCATGAGGATGGTACCTCATGGTGATGAGAGAGATCAGTGAGGGCATGTCGAGGCATGAAGAGTGGTGATTCTGTCTGTGGGTGTGAAATATGTTTGCTATGCTAATCACGTAGGTGATGCTTTAACCTTCTGAGTCGACCATAGATCGGGTCTTGTTCCGGTAACCCCCATACTTGTTTCGTACTACCACGTGTCCCTGCCGCAAGTAGGGTACAGTCCAGTAAGTTGTCAACCCCTTTCTTGGCACACACCGTACAGAGAGGCCATGGTGGAAGATACCGGTTGCATCCGGTAGGCATGCCACCTGGTCCGGGGGCATGGGTGTTTCCGGTTGGGGCCGAGGGGGTAGCTCCCCTAGTTTGCGCGCATTATAAATTCTGTGATCCCATGCTACTCGAGGTTGTAGCCTCCCCACTTAGAGTTTTACTTAACAGGTGTCGTGGGTGATTCCAGTCACCGGTAAGTTAAGCTGGTGTGTGCAGGTCAGGTGTGTTTTCAACTAAAAGACCGTAATTGGAATTAGTCCCGATGGACTAGAGGAATCCGTTACTCGTGGGTAAAGAGTACACCCTCTGCAGAGGTTATATCTATTCGAATAGCCGTATCCGCGGTTAAGGATTACAGTCTGGGATGGGTCAAGTGTCGGTCTTAGTGTCGGTCTTCGGAGGAAAAACTGCTAAGCCAGAACATCGATCATAACATGTGACATATGATGATTATGATTATTATTATTATGGACTAACCATTTGTATTGTTTGAAATATTGAGTATCCCTGGGATGGTTCTACCTCCTGGATATTCCCTGTGATTATTCTCATATAAGCCCTTTATGTGGTGTCGCTCAGACGCCCGACTGTGGCATGCTTATTATTTATTTTCCTTATAAGCCCTTTATGTGGTGTCGCTCAGACGCCCGACTGTGGCATGCTTATTATTTATTTTCCTTATAAGCCCTTTATGTGGTGTCGCTCAGACGCCCGACTGTGGCATGCTTATTATTTATTTTCCTTATAAGCCCTTTATGTGGTGTCGCCCAGACGCCCGACTGTGGCAAGTTTGTTATTATTTTCCTTTATAAGCCCTTTATGAGACGTCGCTCAGACGTCCGACTGAGGCATGCTTTATTTTACTATCCTTTCGAGGCGTCGCTATAGACACCCGATCGGTGCATTTTATTTTTATTCTCTGATTGCTTAATTCATGTTTTATAAGAATAACCTGCTTGCGTGCGTCATGGATTTTATTTCGTGACTAACAAAGTGATCATGGATGGTTTCAGTGCATGGTTATATTTTACCTGTGTTCATAATGTTTGCGAGTACATTCAAAGTACTCACTGGCTTGTCCCTGGCTATTGTCTTGGCCAGACTTCTTGCTTGGAGAGGAGCGCTGCGATGACAGCCCCGGAACCTAGGCAACGGAGACAGCAGCCTCGCGAAGATAGGAGTTATCCAGGTCAGCTGTTCCTGTGGGAAATGGAGTCCCATAGACGCTGATGTATCGCAACCCGCTTCCGCCATCAACCACTAGAAACCTTATGTTGTACTCATTGACCAGAATGGTCTTGTACTACATATTTGATTTTTTTTGCTTGGAATTTCTGTATCAAGTTTGTGTCTCATCAGCTAACAGTAATCCTGGGGCTGGTGAGCACAAGGACCATTGACTGGGAAATTTATATCCTGGAAAACCGGTCCTGACAACCTTGGTATCAGAGCCAGGCTGACCATTGGCTAATCCTATCTTAGCCAGGTCAATAAACTTAGGTTAGACAACCCACCAAACCTTAACCTAAACCCAGCCATGCTTATCGTGCTAGATAACCACATAGTGACCCCGACACCTTTCGGCAGTCGGTGCCTAACCTATCAGTCTAGCATGTCGATCACGCGCCCGTGACCGACACCTAAATTGTCTCATTCGCAAGCGTGCGAAGGAAGACTCCGTTTCCTTTTTTATAAAAAGGACACGCTAGCCCCAACCCAGCACAGCACAGCCTCTACCCCAAAACCAAGCCAAGATGCCTGGCCCCATTGTTCACAATGAGACCACAGCAACCAACCTTGGAGGTTTTGTGACCATGCTAGCAAACCTCACCCGCCGTGCCTTTGCGTTAGAAGAACCCCCAGAGTATGTTGTGTACCAAGGGCCAATGGGCGGCGAGAGCCGTCAATTCTGGGCCACGGTGCACGTCTATGGTAGGGGTATTTTGCCCGAACGCCCCTACAGGTTCACCGGGAGGACGACTTCCTTTGAGCCACAAGCCATCCAGCTAGCCGCTCGCGAGGCGGTAGTGCAACTCCGGCACCTGTCGCCCAGAGTTAACTGCCGTTCGTTCTACTACTACCCCAGCCGTGACGGGTATGGTAGGCCGCCCCAGGTTGCCAACGGAGACCACGAGACGGACCCTGCGTTGTTGCACCTGGTGCGCTATGTAAGTGCACTAGAGGCATTGTTCGATCAGATCACCCTTGATCTGATCGCCGCTCGTGGGGAACTTGCTCGCCGAGCCCCGGCAAGAGAGGAAGAGGAGCCCGTCGCCGACAACCCAGTTGTACTGTTCGGGCAACCGATCGAATCCTTAAGATCTGCCCCGGCCAACGACCAAAATGCTTTGGTGTCCCCAGAAGTGTTTCATCGCCTTTTGGGAACACGCTCCAGCGGGATTATAGCCAACAATCCCCGCGATGGTCATCATCGCTACCCCGACCCTGCAGATCCTCAACCCCACCCAGCTAACCCCGACGGAGAGGCCCATGGAGAGGCCTCGACGTCCACAAGGCACGCCCATTTAGATATTAACGCAGTAGACTAAACCACTCGAGTAGTACCGAGTCTTAGTATTTCTACATCTTGTAGTAATGTGACCTTGTATCGCCATATATTAATGCAGTCTGCTTGTGTGCATCTATTTTGAATAGTAGCCATGCATGAGTATGTTGGCGTACGGTTGCATTTTTAATTCCAGGCGTAGCTACCAAAAACCACCCCGTCGGTGCCACAGTAAAACGTCACTTATATGAGATATGTGTATCTGTGGCATTGACCCCGACCCCATGGGGCAGAATCATCAAACTAGTTGCCCCACACCATCCTCGATAACCCAGCCCTGATGCTTTATAAAAGGCCACCTCGTGACCTTACCAAGCATCCCTCACTTTGTGCACAGCTCGCCCAACCATTTTTTTGCAATGCCGAGCCCCAGTATTCATCTGAGAACTCCAGATGCAACCCCCGGTAGTTTTGTTAAAATACTGTGGGACTTTACCCGCAGTACCATGAGTGCTACCCATCCACCCCAGTACGAGCTGCTCAAAACGAGGATCACCCCTTCCACCTCGAAATATTGGGCAGTAGTGCATATCCCTCCCACAAACCCAAACCAAGACCCAACGGAAGTATCCTTCATGGGGAAATCTATGCCGACTCCGCAAATGGCCATAGAAGCTGCTGCATATGAAGCGCTTGCTCGCTTACGATTCGCAGTACCCTATGCCAGCGAACGGGGGTATTATTACTTCCCGAGTCGTGCAGCACCCGGAGGAGTAGCATCTTTTCCTGGTGGACGAATTGGGAAGGACCCAGTACTGGCCAACCTTGCCCAGTATGTCATCACTCAGGAGCGTTTGACACAGCGAGTAATGGGTTATCTCCAGAGCCTCGCTGATCTAAATCCTCGGATCGCCATTGGCGAGCCACTGAGGCCAGTACAGGGGAGACGCATTTTTCGACTAGTCAATCCGCTTCCCCCGATAGAAGAGGAATGTATCCCAGTGCCGGAGACATTTCCTCAGGACCTTGTCCATTTTCCGTTTATATCATAGACATCACTACTATGTTTGTTATCCTAGCACTTATTTATGTATTTTGGCTCATGCGTTGTATCCTAAGTCTGTGCGATGAATCAAATGTTTGTTTTCGATTAATGTGAGTAGTTTTTACTGCTGTTCATTTTGATTGACTGTTTATGCTCTCGGTAAATTCAGAGGTGGGATTTTCTTTGATGTTGTTGCAGCACATAGATTCTTCAGGACATGCATTTTAATTCCCGCAGCACCACGACAGCAGGCTCACAACCATTCGACTGCATGCACTAATTGCATGACCGCGTGCATATTTTTGCACCTAACAGATTACCTCGCTAACACACCACAGTTTCTAGAGGAGAAATTTGTGGATGATTATTCGAACGCTAGTTGCCTCCAGCACACTGACAGCAGTCAGAACCTAACAACCACACTTAATCCTCATGATCACCGCCGCCGCGAAGAGCTAACACTCGAGCAGCAGCATCACAACGATCACTGAGGATCATCGCGCACAAGAGCACGGAGAACCCCAGCAATGCCGCCAACCCTCCGCACATCAGGATCACGTACCAGTCCGGCATCACCTCCGCCATTAGAGCCTCGTCGCGAGCTCCTGCAAACAGAAATGGAGGAGAAGGAAAGAGAAGTAGATGCGAGGCCAGGTGTAAGGAAGAAGAGAGGAGCACCGCGGTCATTTTATAGCTCGAGATTGGTGTACGGTGGGCGAAGTCCACCAGCGCCGCTCGTCGCTCGATCGCCGGTGTTCGGAGGCGAATCCGCGAGCAGTGCCGACAACGCACTGGCCCGCGAGGTGAGTGCACGCTGCGCCGGCAGCTAGCACGCCGCGCACTACCGCAGTACGGCCTAGATGCCCTACGCGCTAGGCGTCGCCGGTGGGGAAAACGCGGGAGAGCACGCGAGAGAGAGGGAGAAAGAGAGCCAGAGGTAGAAGAAGAGACTGACAGTGGAACCCGGGTCCACCTGTCAGCCAGAGAGAGCTCTATGCCCTCGGGTACGACCAGCGTTTTTTTTT
>LR738713.1:601029895-601074498 GCA_902687465.1 Secale cereale | reverse complement strand
CCGCAACTGAGCAGGCGGTTCGTCGATCTTATCCTCGGCCGCCGCCGTTCTTATCCTCAGAGCCGCGGAACCGACCTTCTGGCGCTATAAAAGGAGCCCTCGAGCTCGTCCAGATCCTCAGGCAAGCCGTAGAGTTCTCCCCCTCGCTCGAAATCATCTGGAGAAGGCTTGTTCCCCAACTCCGGCGAGGTACAGCCGCCACCACCGTCCGGATCAATACGCCGCAGACCGAGCCTTTCCCTCCCAGCCAGCCCCACCGTTCGATTCCAGATGACCTTGCGGAGCTGCCCAACTACTCAAAGAAGCTCTAGGACAACCGTAGGACGGAACCCCTCTTCCAACCGAGACCGCCGTCCGCCGCGAAGCTCGTCGCCGACGCGTTCCTCCACCTCCGTCTCCCCCTCGACCACCGGAAGGACCGCCCCAGTCCGGCGGATCCATCCCCGCACTAGAACGCCCTCGAGGCGCCACCGTTCGCCGGCGTTGATCGCCGGAGCAGCACCCCTGTTCGGCCAGAGGAGGGAGAAGACTGGTTGGACCAGTCAAATCTGACAGGTGGACCCGCGGGCCCACCGTCAGTGGCTCTGGTCGTCCCGCCGAGGCGCTTAAGTGAAGGCGTAAAGCGTCGGGTATGCTTTCTCTCTGCCGAAAACGCTTTTCCCCATCGAAACGTTTTCCTTTTTTCTGTTTATTTTTAAAACAGAGTTTGACCCAAACTTTGACTGGCTATAACCTTTTAAATACAAGTCCTTTTGACTTGATTCTTTTTCTGTTGTTTCTCAAATTTTGTCTAGTTTATTTTCATATTTATTTGAAAAGTTTCTGAGCAACTTTTTTTGTACTGTTTTTGGATTATGAATTGAATTGAATTTTTTTTTAATAGGATTTTTGGAGAAGGAAACAACTTTCAAAAAGTGCACCCCACCCTCACACTCTCAAGGCAAGCGTCTTGAACACATATATGATATATTGTTAAATGCTTGCTAGGAGTAGTAAGCTACGTTGATGTCACATGAAATAATGAGTTTGCATATGATGACATGTCATGCATGAATGCATTTGATGAGAAGTTGTTTTGCTGTGATCATGTTATATACATGTGAAGTAGTTACTACCTCATGCCACGTATGCCTGAGCTGGTCCGGACAGACTTCGGGGAAAAGCTTTGTCTTGGATAAAGTATGACCATGAGGATGGTACCTCATGGTGATGAGAGAGATCAGTGAGGGCATGTCGAGGCATGAAGAGTGGTGATTCTGTCTGTGGGTGTGAAATATGTTTGCTATGCTAATCACGTAGGTGATGCTTTAACCTTCTGAGTCGACCATAGATCGGGTCTTGTTCCGGTAACCCCCATACTTGTTTCGTACTACCACGTGTCCCTGCCGCAAGTAGGGTACAGTCCAGTAAGTTGTCAACCCCTTTCTTGGCACACACCGTACAGAGAGGCCATGGTGGAAGATACCGGTTGCATCCGGTAGGCATGCCACCTGGTCCGGGGGCATGGGTGTTTCCGGTTGGGGCCGAGGGGGTAGCTCCCCTAGTTTGCGCGCATTATAAATTCTGTGATCCCATGCTACTCGAGGTTGTAGCCTCCCCACTTAGAGTTTTACTTAACAGGTGTCGTGGGTGATTCCAGTCACCGGTAAGTTAAGCTGGTGTGTGCAGGTCAGGTGTGTTTTCAACTAAAAGACCGTAATTGGAATTAGTCCCGATGGACTAGAGGAATCCGTTACTCGTGGGTAAAGAGTACACCCTCTGCAGAGGTTATATCTATTCGAATAGCCGTATCCGCGGTTAAGGATTACAGTCTGGGATGGGTCAAGTGTCGGTCTTAGTGTCGGTCTTCGGAGGAAAAACTGCTAAGCCAGAACATCGATCATAACATGTGACATATGATGATTATGATTATTATTATTATGGACTAACCATTTGTATTGTTTGAAATATTGAGTATCCCTGGGATGGTTCTACCTCCTGGATATTCCCTGTGATTATTCTCATATAAGCCCTTTATGTGGTGTCGCTCAGACGCCCGACTGTGGCATGCTTATTATTTATTTTCCTTATAAGCCCTTTATGTGGTGTCGCTCAGACGCCCGACTGTGGCATGCTTATTATTTATTTTCCTTATAAGCCCTTTATGTGGTGTCGCTCAGACGCCCGACTGTGGCATGCTTATTATTTATTTTCCTTATAAGCCCTTTATGTGGTGTCGCCCAGACGCCCGACTGTGGCAAGTTTGTTATTATTTTCCTTTATAAGCCCTTTATGAGACGTCGCTCAGACGTCCGACTGAGGCATGCTTTATTTTACTATCCTTTCGAGGCGTCGCTATAGACACCCGATCGGTGCATTTTATTTTTATTCTCTGATTGCTTAATTCATGTTTTATAAGAATAACCTGCTTGCGTGCGTCATGGATTTTATTTCGTGACTAACAAAGTGATCATGGATGGTTTCAGTGCATGGTTATATTTTACCTGTGTTCATAATGTTTGCGAGTACATTCAAAGTACTCACTGGCTTGTCCCTGGCTATTGTCTTGGCCAGACTTCTTGCTTGGAGAGGAGCGCTGCGATGACAGCCCCGGAACCTAGGCAACGGAGACAGCAGCCTCGCGAAGATAGGAGTTATCCAGGTCAGCTGTTCCTGTGGGAAATGGAGTCCCATAGACGCTGATGTATCGCAACCCGCTTCCGCCATCAACCACTAGAAACCTTATGTTGTACTCATTGACCAGAATGGTCTTGTACTACATATTTGATTTTTTTTTTGCTTGGAATTTCTGTATCAAGTTTGTGTCTCATCAGCTAACAGTAATCCTGGGGCTGGTGAGCACAAGGACCATTGACTGGGAAATTTATATCCTGGAAAACCGGTCCTGACACAATTGATCCAACGGCATAATGATACCAAGCCTTGGTATGAATGGCATATTTTCTAATCTTTTTAATCTTCAACCGCATTGCATCCATCTTGATCTTGTGATCATCGACGACATCCGCAACATGCAACTCCAATATCATCTTCTCGTCCACAATTTTTTTTATTTTTTCCTTCAAGAATTTGTTTTCTTCTTCAACTAAATTTAACCTCTCGACAATAGGGTCCATCTTGATCGTGTGATCATCGATAACTTCCGCAACATGAAACCCAATTCCATCTTCTCCTCCTCCATTTTTTCCAATTTTTTCTTTAACGAAATGTTTTCCTCTTCAACTAAATTTAACCTCTCCACAAGAGGGTCGGTTGGAATTTCCGGTTCAACTACCTCCTAGACATAATAAAACATCTATGCATGTCAGGTTGGTCGGCATAACTATCATAAGCACTAAAACAAATAGTTATAAATTAAAGATAATATACCACATCCGAATCGTAGACCGGACGAGGGCCCACGTGGGCGGATATCAAAACCAACGCACTATATAATAACAAGCAATAATAAACGTAAGAATTAGACAAATATCTATCTAAAGCAATAATAAAAGTAAGAAAAGCATGGACATAACAAGAGGCTCACCACGGTGGTGCCGGTGACGAGATCGGCGGGGGCGATCGACCGCGGCGAAGACGGGGACGGGACGTGACGGACCGCTAAACCTAGACAAATATCGGAGAAAATAGAGCATCGAGAGGAGAAAAGCTTAACTAGTGTGGCTCGGGCATTCCACCGAACACGTTGTGTGCATAGGAGGTGAGCTAGAGCACCACTAACCCCTCTCCCCCTCGGCCAGAAAAAAAACAGAGCAGTGAGCTCTGCTCTTGAGTGAGGGGGTTTATATAGGCAACTCACTGGTCCCGGTTGGTGCTACAAACCGGGACTAAAGGGGCGGCTTTGGTCCCGGTTCATAACACCAACCGGGACCAATAGTGGTGGGCCAGGAGCAAGAGCCATTGGTCCCGGTTTTTAGCTCCAACGGGGACCAATAGGTCCAGACGAACCGGGACCAATGGCCCACGTGGCCCGGCCGGCCCCCTGGGCTCACGAACCGGGTCCAATACCCCCATTGCACCCGGTTCTAGATTGAACCGGGGCTAATGGGCTGGACAAATGCCCTGTTTTCTTCTAGTGATGCGCCAACTGGAGGGGCGACCAAAGATGGGACAGTGACAAAGAGGAAATGTTGGGTGATGGGAAAGAAGTACGAGAAGGACAGGTCCCCGCATGACAATGCGACAAACAAAATGTCTACCACATGAAAACACATTTTTCCACTAAGGGGGAGAAGAAGGAGGAGAGGTATAAGATCTTCTTGGATGTGCAAATGGAGAGGATGTTGTTTGACCAGGAGAGGGTGCGCAAGAGGTTAAACATTCAATGGGAGAAGACATGCATGGAGAAGAAAGAGAAATGGACAAATTGGGAGCTTGAAAAGGCCAAGGCATTGGAACCAAATGAGCTCGAGAAAGAGAAGTTGATGCTCGCGAGGGACTAAGAGGAGTCGGGAATCATATTGCAAGACACTAGCCTCTTGGATGAGAAATCAAGAAGTGATTTGACAACAAGAAGGAGATCAACGAGCCCAAGGAGAGAGCCGATTGATTCATTTGTGTATAACCTATGTATGAATTGTTGAATTTTATTATGGCTGTCTTGAATTGTTGAACCATGTTTTATTTTGATTGTTGAACATATAACTTGTGTAATGCATGATAATACATAATTCACCTACTTATATTATTTTAGAACAATTCACGTACTTATATTGTTATCATCATTAAGGTGGTTTGTCTATGGTGCTCCCAGCCCGGTCATCTCACCACTAATATAGTAATATAATTAAACTTTATAAAAGAAACAATAGGAAATTTTCTAGGCCAACTTTTAGAGAGCTCCCACGGGTGGTGGGAATAACATATTTGGACAAATATAACAAATATTGGTGCATTGAGCTAGTTTTTGTTCTGAAAACTTCAAAAGTCACATTTTGAACTTTCATTAAAAAAAACTCCACATGTTTATATGGATATATACTACTTTTATTTGAAATTTAATTTTGTTATATGTTAACATGTGAACTACAAAAAGAAACAAATTCTTTACTTTGATAATGCTGAACAATACATGTATTGTTCATTATTAAAAATTCACAATTTTTTCATTTTTCTGTAGCTCACATGTTAACATATTTCACATGAAACATTATACACATGTAGAATGCATCCATATGAACATATGTATAAAAACCTATGGTTTTGGTATTTTTGGTATTTGGTATTTTTAAAATACTGTTTTGCAATAATAAGCTCCAAACTATGGTTTTTGGTATTTTTAAATTTGAAGCTCCAAAGTGCCTCACTCGCAGAACCTATCAAGATAAACTGGAATGCAGTTGCTAAATTTGCAATAATAAGCAACCTTCCAAAAAGGTGCTATAATTTTGGGAAAATGTAACCCACTCATCTATGCACTTAAGTGAAATTGCACCCAAAAGTTAGTTTAAACAAGTTCCCAACACAAAGCTTAATAAAAAAATGTTAAAACCAATTCATTTGAGCACATGGTTAGCATCCACGTGCACAATGCAATATAGTACAAACTCATGCAACACAAATCATTATACCATTCATACAAAACAACAAATAGCTAAGTTGCTTTACTAGTATTGTACTGTATTGGCCCAGCGCCTACTAGTTCCCAGCTAGCAACTTTGTGTCAGTTATCATGTTTTACTTTTTCCTGCACTTTCATGCCAAGCTCCAATATCATATTGGCAGCTGTAGAGCACCTTGCATCATGTGGGGTCAGACGAGGATCGTTAGTGATGCTCATCTCAAAATCAGTTCATTTCAAACGTACTTCACCGACATACATTCCTGAAAAGATAGGAGTGACTGGTGAATAAGTGTTCGAAAAAATGTGTGAGAGTTATGAATAAGAGAAGATGGCACTAAATGACAAAAAAGTTCCTTGTTATTGATAGGTGGAGACCGACTCAGTTATTGACAAGTGGAATGTAATGAAGTGAGTAGAGGTGATCTCTGATATATCCTACAACAAAGCGGCACATGTCTTTGGTAACCATGGACCGAACCGTGACGCTGAATAAACCTAACACCTCAACAAAGCATAGCCAAGTAGTTTATAGATCTGACCACGTGAAAACTCTTTTGCCCAAGCATGCTAAGAGTAGTACTTTATGTATGGTAACAATTCAATGCATGATACTAATGGGGCACTATAGGGATCGGAATCAATAAATGCTAATTAGAAAGTACGTGGCACAAGACCCATTTGTATGAAATTATTTATTATTGTACCTATATGGTCCAAGAACCCAATGCTTGTCCATTTGGAAAATTAAAGAGATAAGAGTAAACGTATTTACACATACCATCTGCTAGTGAACATACTACTGTGTATCTAGGGGCAATCCAATCACAATCACAACAGATCTCATCAAGCTCTTGCATTGACAAGTGTCAAAGGTACAAATGGCATTTAAATGTAATGCATCAGTTTGGTGCGAGGTTTCTTACCATGTATTTATCGCGTTGGGCGAGTGCCTCCTTCAAGTTCAATCCTATCCTCTTAGTGCTCTTGGTTTTGCCGTCATCGCCAGAGAAAGTTAGATTGGCAACTTTCATTAAATTTGAGTTAGGTTCCTTATATTTCTCCAGTATTGACATCAATTCTATTGTCATCTTATCTTCTGCATAAGGTTTAAACATGATGAGTAATGGAAATGAGGAACTCATAAAGAAATAACTTATTGCCAAAATTTCCACAGTTCTAATGGATGATTTGTGCACAGATCAAAGTGAGGTACATGATGGTTTACACAAAAATTTGGGAAATGTATGGCTCCCAGCAAAACATGCCCACAATGTTTGCCAGACTGTGACAATTCTACAAGTGATTATCAATCTATCAATGTTTAGATGTGTGAAATGGTAGAATACCAATCTTAATTTTTTGAATGTCCATATCACTTTGAGCACTTCCGTCTTGAAGTATGAATTCCTTACGAAGCTGAAACAAAGAGGGGATGAATTTACATCAGATTCTCGACTAGAACAAAATATAAGAAAAAGGAGCATCATTTTTTTCCTGAAACAAATGAGAAGACATATAACATACAATAAAATCCTGTATTTTTTAAATCTCTAGCATTGAATCATGAATTTGATAATTACTAGTCTCAGCTACGCCGCCTTCAATGAAATTAAGAACACATCACTACTAGGAAAAGGCCCATTAATGGCGCACCTAGTTTGGCCATTAATGGCGCATTAGGGGTGCGCCATTACTAGCACGCCATTAGTATACTTTACTAATGGCGCACCTCTGGTGCGCCATTAGTATCTGGTATACTAATGGCGCACCACAGATGCGCCATCAGTATGCAAAGTGGTGCGCCATTAGTATGCCTCCCAGGGGCCAGGTGCTTTGGCATACTAATGGCGCACTCTGCTGTGATGCGCCATTAGTATGAATATTAGGTTTTTTTTCTGTTTTTTGCACAGGTTATGCATATATATAAATATAATTTCTCGTGGAGCCAACATATATGATACGCACATCGAAACTATTAGAATCTACTCCCTCCGTTCCGATTTACTCGTCGTGGTTTTAATTCAAATTTGAACTAAAACCACGACGAGTAAATCGGAACGGAGGTAGTATATAATAGCTCATAGAGCAACTTAGCATCATGCATCATCGATCATAATAATAATAAAAACTCAACATAGGTATTAAATAATAAGTCTTACACATCATTATCGACCATACAACTTCTACTACGTAGCAATTTTCTAAGATAAAATGGCATAAAACAAGATGGCGTTCGTCTCTAAATCAATTAGATTTAAAGGGCCATTATGGAGAACACAGATTATCTTGTCTCCATTTCTTGCCCTTCTCACTCTATTGCTTCCAAGTACCTCCTTACGAGTTTTCGTTATTGTCGGGGGAAACTGTCCACCACGAGCACCTATGGGACCGGAGCCCCTTGTTCGTGCGGTAAGGGAGCGGAGGGAGCACAAAGAGCAGATCGTAGAGCTCACGCAGGCAGTTTACCCAGGTTCGGGCCGCGATGGACGCGTAAAACCCTACTCCTGCTTAGATTGTATTGAGTGTGGGAGCTCGGGAGCTTGAAGAACTAGCTACACCAAGCGAATGAGCGATCTCGGTTCCGAACCCTTTCTACGTTGTGTATGGGCCTCCTTTCATAGCTCAAGGGGTCACCGACAGGTGTCAACGTAGGAGAAAGGGTAAAAATGTAACTTTGGTGGTAGTTGTAACAGTGCGGGAACAGTGGATGAACAGTGGTCATCACCTACTTTGACAGTGGGGGACAAGAGCATTAAATGCCCGTCGCCGTCGACCCCAAAAGCGCCCGCCCTTGCGTCTCCGTTTGCCACGGCGATGGCTTCGTCACCGTGTAGTGCCATCGTGTCCCCCAGGCGGCACAGCCATCCGCCACGCGTCCCTGGAATGGCCCCAGGACGACGCGTGGTTCGATGAGCTGGAGCGCGGGCACACCGCGTAACTCTCCCCGGCAAGCACCTTGCCGGGGCCTTGACCTTGCCGGGCCCTGGAGCTTGCCGCTCCCCGGGCCCTGCCGGGGCGCATGTTGCGCCGAGGCGTGTCTTCTGAGATGTAGCTTTCTAGTCTTCCTGGCAAGCTCCTCTTGCCAGGGTCTCGTGTTAGTGAGGTAACCTTGAGCCTGGGATGGCCTTCCCGGCAAGCTCCACTTGCCGGGGCCTTGATTTTCTGTCTTGTATACTTTGTTTTTGAATGGCTTTATATGGATCAGAAAAGGCCTCCGACGAGCACGTGGTACGCCCTACCGCGGGGAGCTGCTACTGCCCGTGCACAAGTTGGGGTACTGAGGTACCCCTACCTTAGTACACCGACAGGAGCCCCCGGGCCTGGGCCACACACGGTGCCGAGCGCTGTTGTGCCAGGCCCAAGACAGTGCACGGGCACGCGCGGCCCACGGCACGCCGAATCCCCTTCCTCATCCGCCGCGTCCCTCCGTAACGGCACGCGTCGATTGCGGCGTCGTGGGAGGGAACGTGGCCACGTTCTTTAATGAGAAATGCGGAGCGTCCCCCACTTCCCCCTTGAAAGCAGAGGAAGCAGGGGCCTTTACCTAACTTCGTCTTCATTGCTTCTTCCATCTCCAGAAATTCCCCTCTGCGCTCCGCCTCCACACCTCCTCCGCCGTCTTTCGCATCTGCGGCGCCGCCGGACTCCTTGCTTCCCCTTCCCTCGCCGCCTCCGCCATGGCCCCGGAGACCGAGAAGGCGAAGGCGGAGAAGGCCAAGAAAGAGAAATCCGAGCAGGCGGCGAGACTTGCTCTCCTGCGGAAGAGGAATGTCGTCTTCGCGCCAAGGCTCAGCGCGCGGGAGCTCTGGAACAAGTACTACCTGTTCTGGGCCAAGAAGACCAAGGCGCATCCTCGGACCAGAGTTTACCCCGCCGCCGCCAAGGATCTGTACCCCGGCGGGTATTTCTTCTTCGCTGTTTTCTTCCACTGCGGCCTTTGTCCTCCCTTTTCTGAATTTTTCTGTGATATCATGAACACCTACAACCTCCACCTTTTAGACTTCACCCCCAACGCCATCCTCACGATGGCGGTTTTCGCACATCTGTGCGAAAACTATATAGGGATCTATCCAAATGTAGCACTTTTTAGGCACTTCTTTACGCCTAGAGTAGAGGCCGGCGCTCCCCTCTCCGGGGGTATCTCTTGGGTCTTCCGCTTGAACAAGAAGGAATCCTATCTGCAAGGGGAGCTCCGCGGCAAGTGGGAGGAGTGGCGCGCGGATTGGTGCTGGATAGTAGAGGACGAGCCGCAGCCCTTCACTACGCCGCGCACAACAGCCATAGTGCGCGGCAGGGACTGGAGCGAGCTGGACTCGGACGACATCAAGCTCAACGTCGCCCTTGTCAGAATTCTTCGTCTCCGGGTAGCCAAGTTGACCATCGGAGAGGTAGGAGCAGACTTCCTCCGCCGCCGCATTGCCCCTCTACAGGAGAGGAAGAGGCCAGCATGGGAGTACGGCAACGCGGCGGACATTATGAGACTGCGCCCAGGACTGAACTTCAACTTCACGTCGCTGGAGCTGAAGGGGATGGTCCGGGAACTTTTTAAGCACGACCCGGCCCACCCGGATTGGTTTAGAGCTCCCCGGGGAGTGGTGCCCCTATGCAACAGCATGGCCCGGGACCCCTTACGAGCAATGATGCCCGCATGTGACTCGCACGGCGTCGACCCCACATGGATAGCGCCCAAGCCGGATGCCATCATGAGCTTCTTCGACAACTTGGTGGAGGTGCCGAAGAACAAGGAGGAGATCAAGGGTCTCACTGCGGAAGCATCGTGCCAAGCAGAGGAGGCGGAGATCCGCAGGCTGCTTAAGCTTCCGCCCGACGAGCTCGCCAGGGTCCCCTCTCTGAGGTATGCTGGGATCCCCGGGATCGTGAGCGAGGCCGCCGCGAGGGGCGACGTTGCCGGAGGAAGCAGAGGTGCCGGAGGGAGCGGAGGCGCCGGAGGGAGGACGGCCGCAGGGCAGGGCGCTAGGCCCAGCGAGCCGGCCGAGGAGGAGGAGGAGGAGGAGGACGCCGGGGCCGGCGAGGACTCCGGTGGGTCTCTGGGGCTCAACGACGACGCCTCCTCGTCATCGGAGACCTCCCCGCCACGGGCAAGTCCCAGGCGATCTCCGTTGAAGCGCCTCCGCAAGACGACGACGACGACGAGGGCGCAGGCGCCCCGACAACAACCTACTCGCCGGGCGGCGCGAGCTACCCGGGGGAGCCAAGCCGCGACGGGAGCGCCCGGCACACCAACCGCGGCGGAGGCGCCCCGCACACAGGCTACGGCGGAGGCGCCCCGTACGTCAGCGCCAAGTGGAGGAGGGTCTTCTCAGAGCGGAGCGGCTGCTCCGCCTGCTCCCCGGGCCTCGGCGTCCACAGGGGCCGGGTCTTCGCAGCCCCCAGCCCCGGGGACCACCAAGCGCCCGAGGGAGCCTTCTCCTCCTGCTCCTCGCGCAGACGCGCCTCAGGTGGAGTTTGATTTCTCCGCCCTCAGCGACGACGACGAGGAAGAGGAGTAAGTGCTTGAAGTTTTGTATCTTCTTTAATTTTGTCTTGATTCTTTCTTTGATGATTCTGACTTTGCTTCTTGCTTTGATTCCAGGACCCTGGCCCAGCGAGCGACGAAGAAGGCCAAGGTCCCCGTGGTCGAGGTCGAGGACGACTCGCCCGTCGCGGCGACAGGGGACGCGCCGGCGACGAGCTTTCCGGATCCAAGCACTGCTCCGAGGAGCAGCCCCCAGCGCAGCCCCCAGCGTAAGTCTGGTTTTGGACTTTCCGCTTGTCGGGCGCGCCTGAAGTTTTTGTCTTGTACTAACATCTTGTTGCTCTGTTTGGTCTTGATTGTCTTGTGCAGAGGTGGAGCCGCAGCCACAGGAGTGCCCGGAGACCACTCCCGAGGAGCCGCAGGCCCCGCAGTCCCCGCCAAGGACGAACTCTCCGGCGAGGGAGAGCACTCCGCCAAGGACGGGTACTCCGCCAAGGGCGAGTACCCTGCCAAGGGCGAGCAGCCCGGCGAGGGCGGCCACCCCGCCAAGGGAGAGCTCCCCGGCGAGGGGGCCTGTCGTCGACGAAGCCCGCCAAGGTAAGTCTTGTAACCTCGTCTTCTTGGACTTGTCTTTTTGGATATTTGCTTGAACTTTTTCCTTTTCTTCTTCTAGATCCTCCTCCCCCAGAGCAGGTGGAGACGGAGGTCGTCGTCGAGGAGGAGGGCGCGCAAGGCGACGGCGGCAATGCCCCTGTCATTGAAGACATGGCGGGAGCCGACGAGCCCGCCGCGGAGGAGACTGCCCCGACCGCAGACGCAGCGGCCGGGGAGGGGGACGGCGGCCATACTGCCGGCCCGGAGGCGGCAGGAGCGTGAAGCGCTGCGCCAGCCGACGACCCCTCCACCGAGAAGGAGCAGTCCGCCTTCTACCTTGAGGCTCCCAACGGCGTCTTCATTCAAGTGCCGTGGGGATCCTCGTCGCGAGCCCCCGAGGAGGGAGAGACCTTCGATGGGGAGGTACTCGCCTCCGCGGGGCTGAAAATCGTCGAGGTGCCTGGCGGGAGCGACGAGCCCGAGGAGGAGAAGTTGCTCCATCGGCTCCTGGCCCTTTACCGGGCCAGGCAGGCGAATCTCGAGTCTCGGGAAGCCCTCACCGCCAAGGCCGCAACAGATATGGAGAAGCGCGCCGCGGAGCTCCGCGCCGCCAACCAGGCGGCCCTCCGCGGCTTGGCGGAGGAGCGCGAGAGGCTTGCTGGAGAGTACCAAGAGTGGCTCCTGGAGAAGGCCGAAGCCGAGGAGCAGCAGCGACTCGCCGGAGAAGCGCCGTCCCAGCGAGAAGGAGCGCTCAACCAGCGGAAGGTCGAACTCGACTCTCATGAGGAAGACCTTGCCGCCCGGGAGCAGGCCCTTGGCGGAGAGCTGAAGGAAGCTAAGGCCGCCGAATCCACCGCGGAGACCGCCAAGAAGGACCTCGAGGCCAAGGTGGTGCAGCTGGAGGAGTTCCTGAGGGCGAGCACGGAGAGAGTCACCGCGCTCAACATAGAGCGCGAGAAGGACGCCCACACTAACTCAGAACTCCAGGTGCGCCTCTCCAAGCAGGGCAACGAGCTGAAGGCCGCCAAGGACTCAATTTCAGATCTGGAGTTAAAGGTCTCCACGCTGAAGGATTCTCTTGACGCCCTCCGGGACCGCGAAACCAAACTGAAGGACGAGCTCCGCAAAGAGCGAGGCCTGGTGGAGAGCGCCACCACTGCAGCCAACAACTTTCGCCAGACCGTCGAGGTATGGACTGAAGACCTGGTGGCCTCTGCAGCTAGCATCGACAAGGAGCTGATGGCAATGAGGGTGGAGCACCTCATATACTCTCCGGATCCAAACCTCCCCCACAGCGCCAAGCTCAGTCTTTTCTTCAGAGGGATCGCGCCGGCTCTCGCAAATCTACAGAAGAAGCTCCCCGCGCAATTGGCCGAGGAGTCACGCCAGCTCTGCGCGGGAACTTTGGAGCGCGTCCTGACGAAGATAGTGTATCGCAATCCTGGCATAAACCTCGTCAACGTTCTCTGCAGCTTGCCGACCGACGCGGATATGGAGGCGCTGAAGGCGCAGGTCGCCCACATTATCGCCAAGGTGAACAAGATTTCTAGGGTTGAAGGCGACCGCGTAGATTAGGCCTCTTCCTTTTTATTTCCTTTGTTACTGCAAAGTGTGCCATGAACACGAATCTATTAGTGATTGCGACAAGTTATCCCTTGTAAGATATTATCTTATTTTGAGCAATCGATGCAGTGTTATCTCCCTTGTTTTGGTCCTCTACTTTGTATGCCTTCAACCCTACGCTTCTAGGGAACTTGCCGGCAAGGGGCCCTTGCCGCGAGCGCTGAGTGCTGGACTCCGAGCAGCCTGCTGGCCAAGGTCTTACCGGCAAGCAACCTTGCCGCAGCTAGTCGCGACGCACTTAGCTTGCTGAGTGAACTCGAAAACGAAGCAAGGGCGCGACACTTGTCGCAGCTCACTTAAATCGTTGAGCGTACTCGAAAACAAGATAAGGGTGCGGCTAGCCACGGGTAGGTTCCTCCGCGCACAGGTTTCCCATACAAAGTGTGGTTGTTCAAGGAAGATAACTAAAAATTTAAAAAATTTCATTGCTCAAATTCTAGTAACTTAGCTCTCGTGTATTGCTTGTCTCCCCGACAAGGCTTCTCTTTCTGAACAGCACTTGGTTCATCTTCCATCTCCTTCCCCCCCCGGCAAACTTGTGTGCGAGGAACATTCCTTCTGCTTAAGAGGGAAAGAAAAAGAAGAGGGAAACATGTATATGGCCTTTCGGCGTGCTAATGCTTACCGGGTACGTGTGTTGCACAAGATGCCAAATAATGCATGCAAATGGCGAAGAAAAGCATGGCAAAGGCAAATAGCGCAAAACACAAAAGCTTTACTGATGCACGGGGTCTGCGCCCGGCTTTTACAAAGGTTTACATGCGACAGCGGCAAGGCTTATACAGAAGGTGGTTGCCGGAGCGGATCACGGCAACCGCGCCTTATGGGTGAAACTTGCGAAGATGCTCTATGTTCCAGGAGTTGCTCACCGGTAAGCCTTCTTCGGTCTCAAGGCGGACAGCGCCGGGCCTTGTGACTTGTCTCACCCGATAAGGGCCTTCCCACTTCGGCGTCAACTTGTTGGAATTCTTGGCGGACTGAACACGCCGAAGAACAAGGTCGCCTTCCTCGAGACTCCTGGCCTTAACCTTGCGGCTATGATAGCGGCGCAAGGCTTGCTGGTATCGAGCAGCTCGTACAGCAGCCTGGAGACGTTCCTCCTCGAGGAGCAATGCATCATCTTGTCGCAGTTGCTCTTGCTCGAGCTCATCTTAAGCGAGCACCCGAGGAGATCCGTATATGAGTTCCGTGGGGAGAACTGCCTCCGCCCCATAGACTAGGGCGAAGGGTGTCTGTCCGGTGGCTCGACTTGGTGTCGTTCTGATTGACCAAAGAGCCGCCGGTAGCTCCTCTATCCAGTTTCTTCCGAACTTGCGCAGCCTGTCAAAGGTCCTTGTCTTGAGTCCGCGCAACACTTCAGCATTGGCCCTCTCCGCTTGACCATTGCTCCTTGGGTGAGCAACATAAGCGAAACAGACCTTGGCGCCAAGGTCTTGGACGTACTGCATGAAGGTGCGACTAGTGAATTGTGTGCCGTTGTCGGTGATGATCCTGTTAGGGATCCCGAAACGGCAAACAATCGACCTAAAGAACCTGACCGCTGACTGTGCTGTCACCTTTCTCACTGGTTCCACTTCTGGCCACTTTGTGAACTTGTCGATTGCAACGTACAAGTACTCAAAGCCCCTGACGGCTCGAGGGAAGGGGCCGAGGATATCGAGCCCCCAGACCGAGAAGGGCCAGGACAAAGGGATCGTCTGGAGAGCTTGAGCTGGCTGATGAATTTGTTTGGCATGGAACTGGCAGGCTTCACACTTGGTTACTTGTGCAGTTGCATCTTGGAGGGCTTCTGGCCAGAAAAACCCTTGCCGGAACGCTTTCCCGGCAAGTGCCCTTGCGCCAATGTGGTGGCCACATATGCCTCCATGTATTTCTGCCAACAGCTTCTGTCCATCTTCTCTGGAAATGCACTTCAACCTGACACCATTGAGTCTTCTTCTGTACAGCTCGTTATCCACGAACTGGTACATACTTGACTGCCTGGTTATCTTCTCTATCTCTTCTGGGTCGTCGGGAAGTTCTCCAGTTTGCAGAAAACGGACGATCTGTTGCGCCCATGCTGGAGCCTGAGGCTCAATGGCAAGGACTAAAGGCATGAGGGCCGCTGCGGGAACCTCAGCTTCTACGGCAAGAACCTCCGGTTCTGCCGGAGCTGATGGTCCCCCAGCAAGCTCGCCGGGGCGAGGCTTGTCGGGAACGCTTGCTTCAACTGTACAGATCCGAGGATCTGCAGGAGCAAACTGTTCCTCAGCATTCCGATCGTTGATCTTGGGGACCTTGGCGGCGGTTTCAGGTAGATCTGCCGGCAAGTAGTCGCCGGAGACCAACTTTCTCTTCTTGGGTTGCCCAATAGATGGTGTAACGGATGGCTGAGTCAGCTTGAGCAGGAAGGTCCCTGGTTCCACAGGTAACTTCAGTGCAGCACACTTTGAAAGGCCATCTGCAATGTCATTCTTAGCTCTTGGAACGTGCTCCATTTGCAGACCTTCAAAGTGTTCTTCAAGCTTCCTCACTTCATCTACATAAGCTTCCATCAAAGGGCTCTGGTAACTCTTGTTAACTTGTCGGACCACCAGCTGAGAATCTCCCTGGACAATTAGCTTCCTGATCCCAAGTTCGGCCGCAATCTTGAGGCCGGCAAGCAAACCTTCGTACTCAGCAGTATTGTTTGTCGCTTGCTCCCTGGGAAAGTGCATCTGGATAACATACTTGAGGTGCTCTCCGGTGGGCGCGATGAGTACCACGCCGGCACCGGCGCCTTGCAGCGAGAAGGCACCATCAAAGTACATTACCCATTCACTTGTCGCTTCTTGTACGGGTACACTTGTTTCTGAAACTTCCTCATCGGGCGTTGGGGTCCATTCAGCTATGAACTCTGCCAAAGCTCGGCTCTGGATAGTTGAAGTACTCTCAAACTTGAGACCAAAGCTCGACAGCTCCAGCGCCCACTCGACGATCCTGCCTGTTGCTTCCGGATTGTGCAATATCCTCTTAAGCGGAAAACGAGTGACCACTGTTATCTCGTGTGCTTGGAAGTAATGGCGCAGCTTTCTCGAGGCCATGAGGAGGCCGAAAAGCAACTTCTGCACCCCGGAGTATCTTGATCTAGCCCCCTGCAAGAGGGAACTCACAAAATACACCGGGCGCTGCACCATCTTTCTTCGCACTTCTCCTTCTTCCTGCGCAGAGTTGTCCTTGTCGGGGCCAGAGCTTGCCGGAGTAGCCCCCTGCTTGTCGCTGGATTCGCTTGCCGGTGGTCTAGACTCCTCGTCGGCCTCGCTCTCCGCTATTAACGCAGCACTAACCACTTGATTGGTTGCCGCTAAGTACAGCAGCAACTTCTCTTGTGGCCTAGGTGCGACAAGTATTGGAGTGGAGGATAGGTACCGTTTCAAGTCTTGCAGCGCTGCCTCCGCTTCCGGAGTCCATTTCATAGGACCTGCCTTCTTCAAGATTTTGAAGAAAGGTAGGGCGCGTTCTGCAGACTTTGAAATGAACCTACTGAGGGCAACCACACAACCTGCAAGTCTCCTTACGTCCTTGACGCGCTTCGGGGCTTCGATCTGCTCGATGGCTTTTATCTTGTTGGGGTTGGCTTCAATCCCCCTTTGTGACACAAAGAACCCGAGAAGCTTGCCGGAGGGGACTCCAAAGACGCACTTCTCGGGGTTCAACTTAAGCTGGATCTTGCGCAGAATCTCAAATGTCTCTTCCAAATCTTGGATTAGGGTATCCTTGCTCTTGCTCTTGACCACGATATCATCCATGTAGGCTTCCACATTTCTATGGATCTGTGGCTCAAAAGCAGTGTACACTACTCTTGCAAATGTAGAGCCTGCATTCTTCAATCTGAAGGGCATGCGTATGAAGCAATATGTGCCACATGGAGTAATGAATGCAGTCTTCTCTTCATCTTCCTTGGCCATGAAAATCTGGTGGTAGCCTGAATATGCATCAAGGAAAGAGAGCAGCTCACATCCAGCGGTGGAGTCAACAATCTGGTCAATGCGCGGCAAGGGAAATGGATCCTTGGGACATGCTTTATTCACATCGGTGAAGTCTATACATAGTCTCCACTTCCCGTTGGCCTTACGCACGACAACTGGATTTGCTAACCACGTGGGATGGATCACGCCTCTAACCAGGCCCGCTGCTTCTAGCTTCTTGATTTCTTCGGCAATGAATTCTTGGCGCTCCACGGCTTGCTTCCTGACCTTCTGCTTGACGGGCCGCGCATGAGGACAAACAGCAAGCTTGTGCTCAATTACCTTCCTGGGAACACCGGGGATGTCAGATGGTTGCCAGGCAAACACATTGACATTCACCCGCAGGAAGGCAACGAGCGCGCTTTCCTATTTGCTGTCAAGTGTGGCACTGATGGTGAAGGTACCACCAGTGCCGTCCTCCTTGGCGGACACCTTCTTGGTTGCCGGAGGAGCGGCCATCCCCTTCTTGCACTTGCCGGTGGAGCTCGATGGAACGTCCTCGGCGGCAGCGCAGCACTCTGAAGAGGTGCGGTTGCCGGAGTGGGTCCCAGAGCACTTGCCGGACTTGGTCTTGGTCTTCTTCCCCCCGGGAGCATCAGCGGCAAGTGTACTGCTCTCCGCCGCGGCTGCTGCGTCCCGGTAGATCTTATCGGCGCAGACAAGCGCGTCCTTCTTGTCGCCATGGACAGAGATGACGCTTATCGGCCCCGGCATCTTGAGTACGTTGTAGGCGTAGTGGGAAGCTGCCATGAACTTGGCGAGGGCAGGACGTCCAAGTATCCCATTGTATGGCAATGGGATATCGGCAACATCGAAGGTTATCCTCTCCGTCCTGAAGTTCAGCTCCCCGCCAAAGGTCACGGGCAGAGTTATCTTCCCCTTGGGCTTGCTCGTCCTCGTGTTTATTCCTTGGAACGAACCGGTCTCTTCGAGCTCGCCGTCTGGGATTTGGAGTTTCTTGATCACAGCTGAGGAGATCAAGTTCAGGCCGGCCCCGCCATCAACCAACATTTTGGTGACCTTGAGGTTGCGGATGGTTGGTGATACCAACATCGGCAAGCACCCGGCCGCCGTGGTGCGGTCAGGGTGATCCTCAAGATCAAAAATGATGGGCGTGCTGGACCATTTGAGGAGCCTGCGCGACTCCACGGGCGGCTCTGCTGCATTTACTTCCCGCACCCACTGCTTGAGTTGGCGGTGGGAAGTATGCAGAGAGGCACCGCCGTCGACGCACAGGACTTGCGTGGCCTTCTGGAACTCCTGCTCGCTGTTGTCATCTTCCTCCATGTCATCTTCGTCGTCTTCTTCATCTTTGTCGCGGCCCCAGGGAGGTCGGTCACCTTGTCGCTGCTTGGCCTTGCTGCGGCGCCCTCCCCGGCCATTGAATGGCCGCTTCTTGCTCGGCTCTCCTCCGCCACCTTTGGCCTTCTCCTTGTCGCGACGCTTGTACTCAGCTTTCTGCTGCTCGACGAGGTACTCGACGCGTTTGCAGTTGGAGAGGTCGTGGCCCTTGGTGCGGTGGATCTTGCAGTATTGCTTGTCGGAGCCATCCTGCTTGTCGGCTGCCGCCACAGGGGCAGGCTCCTTGCCGGAGCCGCCAGCCTGTGCTTGCTTGGCGGGAGCCTCCTTGCCGGACTTCTCGACGGCAAGCACTTCCTTCTTGTTCTTTCTTCTATTGTTCCACCGCCGGCTCTTCTTTGCCGGGGCGGCATCCTCGCTGTCGCTTCCTCCTGCACCAGCATCCTCTCCGGGGAGTCTCCTCCCCTCCTCGGCGCGCGCGCACTTATCAGCTAGAGCATAAAGCTCGCTGACATCCCGTATCTTGGTCATGGCCATCTCCTCACGCATGCGGTGGTTACGCACGTTCTGGTGGAACGCGCGGATAACCGCGGCAGGGTGGACGTCAGGGATATTGTGTTGCACGCGGCTGAAGCGTTGGATGTACTTGCGCAGAGGTTCTCCCTCCTTCTGGGCCAATATGTGGAGATCACTCTCCTGGACGTGGGGTTTGTGGCCGCCCGTGAAGGCGCCAACAAACTGGTGGCAAAGATCTGCCCAAGAAGAAATGGAGCCTTCCGGCAAGTGCATAAGCCAAGAACGAACGTTCGGCTTAAGCACCAGCGGGAAGTAGTTCGCCAGTATCTTCTCGTCGCGCCCCCCGGTAGCCTGCACCGCTATGGTGTAGATGCTGAGAAACTCCGAGGGGTGCGTCTTGCCGTCGTACTTCTCCGGTACGTCGGGCTTGAAGTTCTTCATGCTGGGCCACTGGACGCGCCGCAGCTCACGGGTAAACGCAGGGCAACCTGTCGCGTACGGCAAGTCGCCCGGCTCACCGGGCGCGTGCGTATCGACAGCGGTCCCAGCTCGCTGATCTGATTTTCGCCGGGCTTCTCGGCGGCGCTCGATCATCGTTCGAGCGTCTTCTTGTCGCCGGCCGTCAAGGACTTGGCGCTGGTCCCGACGAGCCCGCGGATCCGACGACGCCGTGGAGTCATCGTCGACGTTAATCTGGCGGGGCGGCGTCTTCTGCTTCCGCGGCGGGGAGTGCATGGTGGTTGCACCCCCGGCGGTCTTGTCGCCGTCGGCCTTCGTCTTCTCGACTTGCCGTGGCCGCGAGGTCGCTGGCTGCTGCGGAGAGTCATTGTTGGCGAAGGCGATCAGGCTCTGGATGGTTGCCCTCCAGTCTTCGGCCTTGTCTGCCGCTGGAGGGAAATCGAGGAGCAGTTGCGCTCGCGCGAGCGCTTCTGCTGGAGAGGAGGGGAGCGGGGGCGAGCGGTGCGAGGAGCGGGATATGCTCGGACTCCAAACAGGGTTAGAAGGAGCAGTTTCCCGCCGTGGTGACCGCACCTTGCTCGTGCCCGGACGGTGGTACGGAGCATCCCGCGAACCTCCAGCTTGTCCTTGCCCCAGCAAGCGGATGGTACCTCCTGTACCACGGCGCTGATGGGTCATCGTTTGCTGAGATGGACGTGGGGCGTCCACGGAGACCGAGGCTCGGTCGTCCGTCTTGTCCTTGGATTTTGTGGCGCCGCGAGTTTCCTCGCCGGCGACCACCCTTCCGACGGCGTCTCCTCCACCCACCGTTGGTTCTGGTGGCGGTGGAACAGACGCAGACGGGCCTCCGACCTCCGAAGCCTTCTTCTTCGGGGCCATGCTGTTGTTGCTGATGAAGCTGATGTGGCTGGAGAGGTTGATGAAGAATGCGCCCGCGTGAGCGCCGGATCAGGTCGCACAACCTCGACGCCCCCTACCTGGCGTGCCAAGGATGTCGGGGGAAACTGTCCACCACGAGCACCTATGGGAACGGAGCCCCTTGTTCGTGCGGTAAGGGAGCGGAGGGAGCACAAAGAGCTGACGCAGGCAGTTTACCCAGGTTCGGGCCGCGATGGACGCGTAAAACCCTACTCCTGCTTAGATTGTATTGAGTGTTGGAGCTCGGGAGCTTGAAGAACTAGCTACACCGAGCGAATGAGCGATCTTGGTTCCGAACCCCTTCTACGTTGTGCATGGCCCTCCTTTTATAGCTCAAGGGGTCACCGACAGGTGTCAACGTAGGAGAAAGGGTAAAAATGTAACTTTGGTGGTAGTTGTAACAGTGCGGGAATAGTGGATGAACAGTGGATGAACAGTGGTCATCACCTACTTTGACAGTGGGGGACAAGAGCATTAAATGCCCGTCGCCGTCGACCCCAAAAGCGCCCGCCCTTGCGTCTCCGTTTGCCACGGCGATGGCTTCGTCACCGTGTAGTGCCACCGTGTCCCCCAGGCTGCACAGCCATCCGCCACGCGTCCCTGGAATGGCCCCAGGACGACGCGTGGTTCGATGAGCTGGAGCGCGGGCACACCGCGTAACTCTCCCCGGCAAGCACCTTGACGGGGCCTTGACCTTGCCCGGCCCTAGAGCTTGCCGCTCCCCGGGCCCTGCCGGGGCGCATGTTGCGCCGAGGCGTGTCTTCTGAGATGTAGCTTTCTAGTCTTCCTGGCAAGCTCCTCTTGCCAGGGTCTCGTGTTAGTGAGGTAACCTTGAGCCTGGGATGGCCTTCCCGGCAAGCTCCACCTGCCGGGGCCTTGATTTTCTGTCTTGTATACTTTGTTTTTGAATGGCTTTATATGGATCAGAAAAGGCCTCCGACGAGCACGTGGTACGCCCTACCGCGGGGAGCTGCTACTGCCCGTGCACAAGTTGGGGTACTGAGGTACCCCTACCTTAGTACACCGACAGGAGCCCCCGGGCCTGGGCCACACACGGTGCCGAGCGCCGTTGGGCCAGACCCAAAACAGTGCACGGGCACGCGCGGCCCACGGCACGCCGAATCCCCTTCCACATCCGCCATGTCCCTCCGTAACGGCACGCATCGATTGCGGCGTCGTGGTAGGGAACGTGGCCACGTTCTTTAATGAGAAATGTGGAGCGTCCCCCACTTCCCCCTTAAAAGCAGAGGAAGCAGGGGCCGTTACCTTACTTCGTCTTCATTGCTTCTTCCATCTCCAGAAATTCCCCTCTGCGCTCCGCCTCCACACCTCCTCCGCCGTCTTTCGCATCTGCGGCGCCGCCGGACTCCTTGCTTCCACTTCCCTCGCCGCCTCCGCCATGGCCCCGAAGACCGAGAAGGCGAAGGCGGAGAAGGCCAAGAAAGAGAAATCCGAGCAGGCGGCGAGACTTGCTCTCCTGCGGAAGAGGAATGTCGTCTTCGCGCCAAGGCTCGGCGCGCGGGAGCTCTGGAACAAGTACTACCTGTTCTGGGCCAAGAAGACCAAGGCGCATCCTCGGACCAGAGTTTACCCCGCCGCCGCCAAGGATCTGTACCCCGGCGGGTATTTCTTCTTCGCTGTTTTCTTCCACTGCGGCCTTTGTCCTCCCTTTTCTGAATTTTTCTGTGATATCATGAACACCTACAACCTCCACCTTTTAGACTTCACCCCCAACGCCATCCTCACGATGGCGGTTTTCGCACATCTGTGCGAAAACTATATAGGGATCTATCCAAATGTAGCACTTTTTAGGCACTTCTTTACGCCTAGAGTAGAGGCCGGCGCTCCCCTCTCCGGGGGTATCTCTTGGGTCTTCCGCTTGAACAAGAAGGAATCCTATCTGCAAGGGGAGCTCCGCGGCAAGTGGGAGGAGTGGCGCGCGGATTGGTGCTGGATAGTAGAGGACGAGCCGCAGCCCTTCACTGCGTCGCGCACAACAGCCATAGTGCGCGGCAGGGACTGGAGTGAGCTGGACTCGGACGACATCAAGCTCAACGTCGCCCTTGTCAGAATTCTTCGTCTCCGGGTAGCCAAGTTGACCATCGGAGAGGTAGGAGCAGACTTCCTCCACCGCCGCATTGCCCCACTACAGGAGAGGAAGAGGTCAGCATGGGAGTACGGCAACGCAGCGGACATTATGAGACTGCGCCCAGGACTGAACTTCAACTTCACGTCGCTGGAGCTGAAGGGGATGGTCCGGGAACTTTTTAAGCACGACCCGGCCCACCCGGAGTGGTTTAGAGCTCCCCGGGGAGTGGTGCCCCTATGCAACAGCACGGCCCGGGACCCCTTACGCGCAATGATGCCCGCATGTGACTCGCACGGCGTCGACCCCACATGGATAGCGCGCAAGCCGGATGCCATCATGAGCTTCTTCGACAACTTGGTGGAGGTGCCGAAGAACAACGAGGAGATCAAGGGTCTCACCCGGGCCACCACTGATCGAGAGATTGCTTATATTGCTTCCCGGGTAGAAGAGGCCGCCGCAGCCGCAGCGGCAGGAGAGTTCGGGTTTACAGTTGAAGAGGCAGAGGCTGCGGAAGCATCGTGCCAAGCAGAGGAGGCGGAGATCCGCAGGCTGCTTAAGCTTCCGCCCGACGAGCTCGCCGGGGTCCCCTCTCTGAGGTATGCTGGTATCCCCGGGATCGTGAGCGAGGCCGCCGCGAGGGGCGACGTTGCCGGAGGAACCAGAGGTGCCGGAGGGAGCGGAGGCGCCGGAGGGAGGACGGCCGCAGGGCAGGGCGCTGGGCCCAGCGAGCCGGCCGAGGAGGAGGAGGAGGAGGAGGACGCCGGGGCCGGCGAGGACTCCGGTGGGTCTCTGGGGCTCAACGACGACGCCTCCTCGTCATCGGAGACCTCCCCGCCACGGGCAAGTCCCAGGCGATCTCCGTTGAAGCGCCTCCGCAAGACGACGACGACGACGAGGGCGCAGGCGCCCCGACAACAACCTACTCGATGGGCGGCGCGAGCTACCCGGGGGAGCCAAGCCGCGACGGGAGCGCCCGGCGCACCAACCGCGGCGGAGGCGCCCCGCACACAGGCTACGGCGGAGGCGCCCCGTACATCAGCGCCAAGTGGAGGAGGGTCTTCTCAGAGCGGAGCGGCTGCTCCGCCTGCTCCCCGGGCCTCGGCGTCCACAGGGGCGGGTCTTCGCAGCCCCCAGCCCCGGGGACCACCAAGCGCCCGAGGGAGCCTTCTCCTCCTGCTCCTCGCGCAGACGCGCCTCAGGTGGAGTTTGATTTCTCCGCCCTCAGCGACGACGACGAGGAAGAGGAGTAAGTGCTTGAAGTTTTGTATCTTCTTTAATTTTGTCTTGATTCTTTCTTTGATGATTTTGACTTTGCTTCTTGCTTTGATTCCAGGACCCTGGCCCAGCGAGCGGCGAAGAAGGCCAGGGTCCCCGTGGTCGAGGTCGAGGACGACTCGCCCGTCGCGGCGACAGGGGACGCGCCAGCGACGAGCTTGCCGGATCCAAGCGCTGCTCCGAGGAGCAGCCCCCAGCGTAAGTCTGGTTTTGGACTTTCCGCTTGTCGGGCGCGCCTGAAGTTTTTGTCTTGTACTAACATCTTGTTGCTCTGTTTGGTCTTGATTGTCTTGTGCAGAGGTGGAGCCGCAGCCACAGGAGTGCCCGGAGACCACTCCCGAGGAGCCGCAGGCCCCGCAGTCCCCGCCAAGGACGAACTCTTCGGCGAGGGAGAGCGCTCCGCCAAGGACGGGTACTCCGCCAAGGGCGAGTACTCCGCCAAGGGCGAGCAGCCCGGCGAGGGCGGCCACCCCACCAAGGGAGAGCTCCCCGGCGAGGGGGCCTGTCGTCGACGAAGCCCGCCAAGGTAAGTCTTGTAACCTCGTCTTCTTGAACTTGTCTTTTTTGGATATTTGCTTGAACTTTTTCCTTTTCTTCTTCTTCTAGATCCTCCTCCCCCAGAGCAGGTGGAGACGGAGGTCGTCGTCGAGGAGGAGGGCGCGCAAGGCGACGGCGGCAACGAGCCCGCCGCGGAGGAGACTGCCCCGACCGCAGACGCAGCGCCCGGGGAGGGGGACGGCGGCCATACTGCCGGCCCGGAGGCGGCAGGAGCGTCAAGCGCTGCGCCGGCCGCCGACGCCTCCACCGAGAAGGAGCAGTCCGCCTTCTACCTTGAGGCTCCCAACGGCGTCTTCATTCAAGTGCCGTGGTGATCCTCGTCGCGAGCCCCCGAGGAGGGAGAGACCTTCGATGGGGAGGTTCTTGCCTCCGCGGGGCTGAAAATCGTCGAGGCGCCTGGCGAGAGCGACGAGCCCGAGGAGGAGAAGTTGCTCCATCGGCTCCTGGCCCTTTACCGGGCCAGGCAGGCGAAGCTCGAGTCTCGGGAAGCCCTCACCGCCAAGGCCGCAGCAGATATGGAGAAGCGCGCCGCAGAGCTCCGCGCCGCCAACCAGGCGGCCCTCCGCGGCTTGGCGGAGGAGCGCGAGAGGCTTGCTGGAGAGTACCAAGAGTGGCTCCTGGAGAAGGCCGAAGCCGAGGAGCAGCAGCGACTCGTCGGAGAAGCGCTGTCCCAGCGAGAAGGAGCGCTCAACCAGCGGAAGGTCGAACTCGACTCTCATGAGGAAAACCTTGCCGCCCGGGAGCAGGCCCTTGGCGGAGAGCTGAAGGAAGCAAAGGCCGCCGCAGCCACCGCGGAGACCGCCAAGAAGGACCTCGAGGCCAAGGTGGTGCAGCTGGAGGAGTTCCTGAGGGCGAGCACGGAGAGGGTCACCGCGCTCAACATAGAGCGCGAGAAGAATGCGCACAACATAGAGCGCGGTAGGGGGCGTCGAGGTTGTGCGAACCTGATCCGGCGTTCACGCGGGCGCATTCTTCATCAATCTCTCCAGCCACATCCACTTCATCAGCAACAATAGCATGGCCCCGAAGAAGAAGGCTTCGGAGGTCGGAGGCCCGTCTGCGTCTGTTCCACCTCCACCAGAACCAACGGTGGGTGGAGGAGACGCCGTCGGAAGGGTGGTCGCCGGCGAGGAAACTCGCGGCGCCACCAAATCCAAGGACAAGACGGACGACCGAGCCTCGGTCTCCGTGGACGCGCCATGTCCATCTCAGCAAACGACGACCCAGCAGCGCCGTGGTACAGGAGGTACCATCCGCTTGCTGGGGCAAGGACAAGCCGGAGGTTCACGGGATGCTCCGGACCACCGTCCGGGCACGAGCAAGGCACGGTCGCCGGGGCGGGACCCTGCTCCTTCTAACCATGTTAGGAGTCCGAGCATATCCCGCTCCTCGCACCGCTCGCCCCCGCTCCCCTCCTCTCCAGCAGAAGCGCTTGCGAGAGTGCAACTGCTCCTCGATTTCCCTCCAGCGGCAGACAAGGCCAAAGACTGGAGGGCAACCATCCAGAGCCTGATCGCCTTCGCCAACAACAACTCTCCGCAGCAGCCAGCGACCTCGCAGCCACGGCAAGTCGAGAAGACGAAGGCCGACGGCGACAAGACCGCCGGGGGTGCAACCACCGTGCACTCCCCGCCGCGGAAGCAGAAGACGCCGCCCCGCCGGATTAACGTCGACGACGACTCCACGGCGTCGTCGGATCCGCGGGCTCGTCGGGACCAGCGCCAAGTCCTTGACGACCGGCGACAAGAAGACGCTCGAACGACGATCGAGCGCCGCCGAGAAGCCCGGCGACAATCAGATCAGCGAGCTGGGACCGCTGTCGATACGCACGCGCCCGGTGAGCCGGGCGACTTGCCGTACGCGGCAGGTTGCCCTGCGTTTACCCGTGAGCTGCGGCGCGTCCAGTGGCCCAGCATGAAGAACTTCAAGCCCGACGTACCGGAGAAGTACGACGGCAAGACGCACACCTCGGAGTTTCTCAGCATCTACACCATCGTTGTGCAGGCTGCCGGGGGGCGCGACGAGAAGATACTGGCGAACTACTTCCTGCTGGTGCTTAAGCCGAACGTTCGTTCTTGGCTTATGCACTTGCCGGAAGGCTCCATTTCTTCTTGGGCAGATCTTTGCCACCAGTTTGTTGGCGCCTTCACGGGCGGCCACAAACCCCACGGCCAGGAGAGCGATCTCCACATATTGGCCCAGAAGGAGGGAGAACCTCTGCGCAAGTACATCCAACGCTTCAGCCGCATGCAGCACAATATCCCTGACATCCACCCTGCCGCGGTTATCAGCGCGTTCCACCAGAACGTGCGTAACCGCCGCATGCGTGAGGAGATGGCCATGACCAAGATACGGGATGTCAGCGAGCTTTATGCTCTAGCTGATAAGTGCGCGCGCGCCGAGGAGGGGAGGAGACTCCCCGGAGAGGATGCTGGCGCAGGAGGAAGCGACAGCGAGGATGCCGCCCCGACAAAGAAGAGCCGGCGGCGGAACAATAGAACAAAGAACAAGAAGGAAGTGCTTGCCGTCGAGAAGTCCGGCAAGGAGGCTCCCGCCAAGCAAGCACAGGATGGCGGCAGCCGACAAGCAGGATGGCTCCGACAAGCAATACTGCAAGATCCACCGCACCAAGGGCCACGACCTCTCCAACTGCAAACGCGTCGAGTACCTCGTCGAGCAGCAGAAAGCTGAGTACGAGCGTCGCGACAAGGAGAAGGCCCAAGGTGGCGGAGGAGAGCCGAGCAAGAAGCGGCCATTCAATGGCCGGGGAGGGCGCCGCGGCAAGGCCAAGCAGCGGCAAGGTGACCGACCTCCCCGGGGCCGCGACAAAGATGAAGAAGACGACGAAGATGACATGGAGGAAGATGACAACAGCGAGCAGGAGTTCCAGAAGGCCACGGAAGTCCCGTGCGTCGACGGCGGCGCCTCTCTGCATACTTCCCACCGCCAACTCAAGTAGTGGGTGCGGGAAGTAAATGCAGCAGAGCCGCCCGTGGAGTCGCGCAGGCTCCTCAAATGGTCCAGCACGCCCATCATTTTTGATCTTGAGGATCACCCTGACCGCACCACGGCGGTCGGGTGCTTGCCGATGTTGGTATCACCAACCATCCGCAACCTCAAGGTCACCAAAATGTTGGTTGATGGCGGGGCCGGCCTGAACTTGATCTCCTCAGCTGTGATCAAGAAACTCCAAATCCCAGACGGCGAGCTCGAAGAGACCGGTTCGTTCCAAGGAATAAACCCGGGGAGGAGCAAGCCCAAGGGGAAGATAACTCTGCCCGTGACCTTTGGCGGGGAGCTGAACTTCAGGACGGAGAGGATAACCTTCGATGTTGCCGATATCCCATTGCCATACAATGGGATACTTGGACGTCCTGCCCTCGCCAAGTTCATGGCAGCTTCCCACTATGCCTACAACGTACTCAAGATGCCGGGGCCGATAAGCGTCATCTCTGTCCATGGCGACAACAAGGACGCGCTTATCTGCGCCGACTAGATCTACCGGGACGCAGCAGCCGCGGCGGAGAGCAGTACACTTGCCGCTGAAGCTCCCGGGGGGAAGAAGACCAAGACCAAGTCCGGCAAGTGCTCTGGGACCCACTCCGGCAACCGCACCTCTTCGGAGTGCTGCGCTGCCGCCGAGGACGTTCCATCGAGCTCCACCGGCAAGTGCAAGAAGGGGATGGCCGCTCCTCCGGCAACCAAGAAGGTGTCCGCCAAGGAGGACGGCACTGGTGGTACCTTCACCATCAGTGCCACACTTGACAGCAAATAGGAAAGCGCGCTCGTTGCCTTCCTGCGGGTTAATGTCGATGTGTTTGCCTGGCAACCATCTGACATCCCCGGTGTGCCCAGGAAGGTAATTGAGCACAAGCTTGCTGTTTGTCCTCATGCGCGGCCCGTCAAGCAGAAGGTCAGGAAGCAAGCCGTGGAGCGCCAAGAATTCATTGCCGAAGAAATAAAGAATATAGAAGCAGCGGGCCTGGTTAGAGGCGTGATCCATCCCATGTGGTTAGCAAATCCAGTTGTCGTGCGTAAGGCCAACGGGAAGTGGAGACTGTGTATAGACTTCACCGATGTGAATAAAGCATGTCCCAGGGATCCATTTCCCTTGCCGCGCATTGACCAGATTGTTGACTCCACCGCCGGATGTGAGCTGCTCTCTTTCCTTGATGCATATTCAGGCTACCACCAGATTTTCATGGCCAAGGAAGATGAAGAGAAGACTGCATTTATTACTCCATGTGGCACATATTGCTTCATACGCATGCCCTTCGGATTGAAGAATGCAGGCTCTACATTTGCAAGAGTAGTGTACACTGCTTTTGAGCCACAGATCCACAGAAATGTGGAAGCCTACATGGATGATATCATGGTCAAGAGCAAGAGCAAGGATACCCTAATCCAAGATTTGGAAGAGACATTTGAGAATCTGCGCAAGATCCAGCTTAAGTTGAACCCCGAGAAGTGCGTCTTTGGAGTCCCCTCCGGCAAGCTTCTCGGGTTCTTTGTGTCACAAAGGGGGATTGAAGCCAACCCCAACAAGATAAAAGCCATCGAGCAGATCGAAGCCCCGAAGCGCGTCAAGGACGTAAGGAGACTTGCAGGTTGTGTGGCTGCCCTCAGTAGGTTCATTTCAAAGTCAGCAGAACGCGCCCTACCTTTCTTCAAAATCTTGAAGAAGGCAGGTCCTATGAAATGGACTCCGGAAGCGGAGGCAGCGCTGCAAGACTTGAAACGGTACCTATCCTCCACTCCAATACTTGTCGCACCTAGGCCACAAGAGAAGTTGCTGCTGTACTTAGCGGCAACCAATAAAGTGGTTAGTGCTGCGTTAATAGCGGAGAGGGAGGCCGACGAGGAGTCTACACCACCGGCAAGCGAATCCAGTGACAAGCAGGGGGCTACTCCGGCAAGCTCTGGCCCCGACAAGGACAACTCTGCGCAGGAAGAAGGAGAAGTGCGAAGAAAGATGGTGCAGCGCCCGGTGTATTTTGTGAGTTCCCTCTTGCAGGGGGCTAGATCAAGATACTCCGGGGTGCAGAAGTTGCTTTTCGGCCTCCTCATGGCCTCAAGAAAGCTGCGCCATTACTTCCAAGCACACGAGATAACAGTGGTCACTCGTCGAGTGGGCGCTGGATCTGTCGAGCTTTGGTCTCAAGTTTGAGAGTACTTCAACTATCCAAAGCCGAGCTTTGGCAGAGTTCATAGCTGAATGGACCCCAACGCCCGATGAGGAAGCTTCAGAAACAAGTGTACCCGTACAAGAAGCGACAAGTGAATGGGTAATGTACTTTGATGGTGCCTTCTCGCTGCAAGGCGCCGGTGCCGGCGTGGTACTCATCGCGCCCACCGGAGACCACCTCAAGTATGTTATCCAGATGCACTTTCCCAGGGAGCAAGCGACAAACAATACTGCTGAGTACGAAGGTTTGCTTGCCGGCCTCAAGATTGCGGCCGAACTTGGGATCAGGAAGCTAATTGTCCGGGGAGATTCTCAGCTGGTGGTCCGACAAGTTAACAAGAGTTACCAGAGCCCTTTGATGGAAGCTTATGTAGATGAAGTGAGGAAGCTTGAAGAACACTTTGAAGGTCTGCAAATGGAGCACGTTCCAAGAGCTCAGAATGACATTGCAGATGGCCTTTCAAAGTGTGCTGCAATGAAGTTACCTGTGGAACCAGGGACCTTCCTGCTCAAGCTGACTCAGCCATCCGTTACACCATCTATTGGGAAACCCAAGAAGAGAAAGTTGGTCTCCGGCGACTACTTGCCGGCGGATCTACCTGAAACCGCCGCCAAGGTCCCCAAGATCAACGATCGGAATGCTGAGGAACAGTTTGCTCCTGCAGATCGTCGGATCTGTACAGTTGAAGCAAGCGTTCCTGACAAGCCTCGCCCCGGCGAGCTTGCCGGGGGACCATCAGCTCCGGCAGAACCGGAGGTTCTTGCCGTAGAAGCTGAGGTTCCCGCAGCGGCCCTCATGCCTTTAGTCCTTGCCGTTGAGCCTCAGGCTCCAGCATGGGCGCAGCAGATCGTCCGTTTTCTGCAAACTGGAGAACTTCCCGATGACCCAGAAGAGATAGAGAAGATAACCAGGCAGTCAAGTATGTACCAGTTCGTAGATAACGAGCTGTACAGAAGAAGACTCAATGGTGTCAGGTTGAAGTGCATTTCCAAAGAAGATGGACAGAAGCTGTTGGCAGAAATACATGGAGGCATATGTGGCCACCACATTGGCGCAAGGGCACTTGCCGGGAAAGTGTTCCGGCAAGGGTTTTTCTGGCCAGAAGCCCTCCAAGATGCAACTGCACAAGTAACCAAGTGTGAAGCGTGCCAGTTCCATGCCAAACAAATTCATCAGCCAGCTCAAGCTCTCCAGACGATCCCTTTGTCCTGGCCCTTCTCGGTCTGGGGGCTCGATATCCTCGGCCCCTTCCCTCGAGCCGTCGGGGGCTTTGAGTACTTGTACGTTGCAATCGACAAGTTCACAAAGTGGCCAGAAGTGGAACCAGTGAGAAAGGTGACAGCACAGTCAGCGGTCAGGTTCTTCAGGTCGATTGTTTGCCGTTTCGGGATCCCTAACAGGATCATCACCGACAATGGCACACAATTCACTAGTCGCACCTTGATGCAGTACGTCCAAGACCTTGGCGCCAAGGTCTGTTTCGCTTCTGTTGCTCACCCAAGGAGCAATGGTCAAGCGGAGAGGGCCAATGCTGAAGTGCTGCGCGGACTCAAGACAAGGACCTTTGACAGGCTGCGCAAGTGCGGAAGAAACTGGATAGAGGAGCTACCGGCGGTTCTTTGGTCAATCAGAACGACACCAAGTCGAGCCACCGGACAGACACCCTTCGCCCTAGTCTATGGGGCGGAGGCAGTTCTCCCCACGGAACTCGTATACGGATCTCCTCGGGTGCTCGCTTATGATGAGCTCGAGCAAGAGCAACTGCGACAAGATGATGCATTGCTCCTCGAGGAGGAACGTCTCCAGGCTGCTGTACGAGCTGCTCGATACCAGCAAGCCTTGCGCCGCTATCATAGCCGCAAGGTTAAGGCCAGGAGTCTCGAGGAAGGCGACCTTTTTCTTCAGCGTGTTCAGTCCGCCAAGAATTCCAACAAGTTGACGCCGAAGTGGGAAGGCCCTTATCGGGTGAGACAAGTCACAAGGCCCGGCGCTGTCCGCCTTGAGACCGAAGAAGGCTTACCGGTGAGCAACTCCTGGAACATAGAGCATCTTCGCAAGTTTCACCCATAAGGCGCGGTTGCCGTGATCCGCTCCGGCAACCACCTTTTGTATAAGCCTTGCCGCTGTCGCATGTAAACCTTTGTACAAAGCCGGGCGCAGACCCCGTGCATCAGTAAAGCTTTTGTGTTTTGCGCTATTTGCCTTTCCCATGCTTTTCTTCGCCATTTGCATGCATTATTTGGCATCTTGTGCAACACACGTACCCGGTAAGCATTAGCACGCCGAAAGGCCATATACTTGTTTCCCTCTTCTTTTTCTTTCCCTCTTAAGCAGAAGGAATGTTCCTCGCGCACAAGTTTGCCGGGGGGGAAGGAGATGGAAGATGAACCAAGTGCTGTTCAGAAAGAGAAGCCTTGTCGGGGAGACAAGCAATACACGAGAGCTAAGTTACTAGAATTTGAGCAATTCAAATTTTTAAATTTTTAGTTATCTTCCTTGAACAACCACAATTTGTATGAGAAACCTGTGCGCGGAGGAACCTACCCGTGGCTAGCCGCACCCTTATCTTGTTTTCGAGTACGCTCAACGATTTAAGTGATCTGCGACAAGTGTCGCGCCCTTGCTTCGTTTTCGAGTTCACTCAGCAAGCTAAGTGCGTCGCGACTAGCTGCGGCAAGTTTGCTTGCCGGTAAGACCTTGGCCAGCAGGCTGCTCGGAGTCCAGCACTCAGTGCTCGCGGCAAGGGCCCCTTGCCGGCAAGTTCCCTAGAAGCGTAGGGTTGAAGGCATACAAAGTAGAGAACCAAAACAAGGGAGATAACACTGCATCGATTGCTCAAAATAAGATAATATCTTACAAGGGATAACTTGTTGCAATCACTAATAGATTCGTGTTCATGGCACACTTTGCAGTAACAAAGGAAATAAAAAGGAAGAGGCCTAATCTACGCGGTCGCCTTCAACCCTAGAAATCTTGTTCACCTTGGCGATAATGTGGGCGACCTGCGCCTTCAGCGCCTCCATATCCGCGTCGGCCGGCAAGCTGCGGAGAACGTTGACGAGGTTTATGCCATGATTGCGATACACTATCTTTGTCAGGACGCGCTCCAAAGTTCCCGCGCAGAGCTGGCGTGACTCCTCGGCCAGTTGCGCGGGGAGCTTCTTCTGTAGATTTGCGAGAGCCGGCGCGATCCCTCTGAAGAAAAGACTGAGCTTGGCGCTGTGGGGGAGGTTTGGATCCGGAGAGTATATGAGGTGCTCCACCCTCATTGCCATCAGCTCCTTGTCGATGCTAGGTGCAGAGGCCACCAGGTCTTCAGTCCATACCTCGACGGTCTGGCGGAAGTTGTTGGCTGCAGTGGTGGCGCTCTCCACCAGGCCTCGCTCTTTGCGGAGCTCGTCCTTCATTTTGGTTTCGCGGTCCCGGACGGCGTCAAGAGAATCCTTCAGCGTGGAGACCTTCAGCTCCAGATCTGCAATTGAGTCCTTGGCGGCCATCAGCTCGTCACCCTGCTTGGAGAGGCGCACCTGGAGTTCTGAGTTAGTATGGGCGTCCTTCTCGCGCTCTATGTTGAGCGCGGTGACCCTTTCCGTGCTCGCCCTCAGGAACTCCTCCAGCTGCACCACCTTGGCCTCGAGGTCCTTCTTGGCGGTCTCCGCGGTGGTTGCGGCGGACTTTGCTTCCTTCAGCTCTCCGCCAAGGGCCTGCTCCCGGGCGGCAAGGTCTTCCTCATGAGAGTCGAGTTCGACCTTCCGCTGGTTGAGCGCTCCTTCTCGCTGGGACAGCGCGTCTTCGACGAGTCGCTGCTGCTCCTCGGCTTCGGCCTTCTCCAGGAGCCACTTTTGGTACTCTCCAGCAAGCCTCTCGCGCTCCTCCGCCAAGCCGCGGAGGGCCGCCTGGTTGGCGGCGCGGAGCTCTGCAGCGCGCTTCTCCATATCTGCTGCGGCCTTGGCGGTGAGGGCTTCCCGAGACTCGAGCTTCGCCTGCCTGGCCCGGTAAAGGGCCAGGAGCCGATGGAGCAACTTCTCCTCCTCGGGCTCATCGCTCCCGCCAGGCGCCTCTACGATTTTCAGCCCCGCGGAGGCGAGAACCTCCCAATCGAAGGTCTCTCCCTCCTCGGGGGCTCGCGACGAGGATCCCCACGGCACTTGAATGAAGACGCCGTTGGCAGCCTCAAGGTAGAAGGCGGACTGCTCCTTCTCGGTGGAGGGGTCGGCGGCCGGCGCAGCGCTTGACGCTCCTGCCGCCTCCTGGCCGGCAGTATGGCCGCCGTCCCCCTCCCCGGCCGCTGCGTCTACGGTCGGGGCAGTCTCCTCCGCGGCGGGCTCGTCGGCTCCCGCCATGTCTTCAATGACAGGGGCGTTGCCGCCGTCGCCTTGCGCGCCCTCCTCCTCGACGACGACCTCCGTCTCCACCTGCTCTGGGGGAGGAGGATCTAGAAGAAGAAGAAAAGGAAAAAGTTCAAGCAAATATCCAAAAAAGACAAGTCCAAGAAGACGAGGTTACAAGACTTACTTTGGCGGGCTTCGTCGACGACAGGCCCCCTCGCCGGGGAGCTCTCCCTTGGCGGGGTGACCGCCCTCGCCGGGCTGCTCGCCCTTGGCGGGGTACTCGCCCTTGGCGGAGTACCCGTCCTTGGCGGAGCGCTCTCCCTCGCCGGAGAGTTCGTCCTTGGCGGGGACTGCGGGGCCTGCGGCTCCTCGGGAGTGGTCTCCGGGCACTCCTGTGGCTGCGGCTCCACCTCTGCACAAGACAATCAAGACCAAACAGAGCAACAAGATGTTAGTACAAGACAAAAACTTCAGGCGCGCCCGACAAGCAGAAAGTCCAAAACCAGACTTACGCTGGGGGCTGCTCCTCGGAGCAGCTCTTGGATCCGGCAAGCTCGTCGCCGGCGCGTCCCCTGTCGCCGCGACGGGCGAGTCGTCCTCGACCTCGACCACGGGGACCTTGGCCTTCTTCGCCGCTCGCTGGGCCAGGGTCCTGGAATCAAAGCAAGAAGCAAAGTCAGAATCATCAAAGAAAGAATCAAGACAAAATTAAAGAAGATACAAAACTTCAAGCACTTACTCCTCTTCCTCGTCGTCGTCGCTGAGGGCGGAGAAATCAAACTCCACCTGAGGCGCGTCTGCGCGAGGAGCAGGAGGAGAAGGCTCCCTCGGGCGTTTGGTGGTCCCCGGGGCTGGGGGCTGCGAAGACCCGGCCCCTTTGGACGCCGAGGCCCGGGGAGCAGGCGGAGCAGCCGCTCCGCTCTGAGAAGCCCCTCCTCCACTTGGCGCTGACGTACGGGGCGCCTCCGCCGTAGCCTGTGTGCGGGGCGCCTCCACCGCGGTTGGTGCGCCGGGCGCTCCCGTCGCGGCTTGGCTCCCCCAGGTAGCTCGCGCCGCCCGACGAGTAGGTTGTTGTCGGGGCGCCTGCGCCCTCGTCGTCGTCGTCGTCTTGCGGAGGCGCTTCAACGGAGATCGCCTGGGACTTGCCCGTGGCGGGGAGGTCTCCGATGACGAGGAGGCGTCGTCGTTGAGCCCCAGAGACCCACCGGAGTCCTCGCCGGCCCCGGCATCCTCCTCCTCCTCCTCCTCCTCGACCGGCTCGCTGGGCCCAGCGCCCTGCCCTGCGGCCGTCCTCCCTCCGGCGCCTCCGCTCCCTCCGGCACCTCTGCTTCCTCCGGCAACGTCGCCCCTCGCGACGGCCTCGCTCACGATCCCGTGGATCCTAGCATACCTCAGAGAGGGGACCCCGGCGAGCTCGTCGGGCGGAAGCTTAAGCAGCCTGCGGATCTCCGCCTCCTCTGCTTGGCACGATGCTTCCGCAGCCTCTGCCTCTTCAACTATAAACCCGAACTCTCCTGCCGCTGCGGCTGCGGCGGCCTCTTGTACCCGGGAAGCAATATAAGCAATCTCTCGATCAGTGGTGGCCCGGGTGAGACCCTCGATCTCCTCCTTGTTCTTCGGCACCTCCACCAAGTTGTCGAAGAAGCTCATGATGGCATCCGGCTTGGGCGCTATCCATGTGGGGTCGACGCCGTGCGAGTCACATGCGGGCATCATTGCGCGTAAGGGGTCCCGGGCCGTGCTGTTGCATAGGGGCACGACTCCACGGTGAGCTCTAAACCACTCCGGGTGGGCCGGGTCGTGCTTAAAAAGTTCCCGGACCATCCCCTTCAGCTCCAGCGACGTGAAGTTGAAGTTCAGTCCTGGGCGCAGTCTCATAATGTCCGCCGCGTTGCCGTACTCCCATGTTGGCCTCTTCCTCTCCTGTAGAGGGGCAATGCGGCGGCGGAGGAAGTCTGCTCCTACCTCTCCGATGGTCAACTTGGCTACCCGGAGACGAAGAATTCTGACAAGGGCGACGTTGAGCTTGATGTCGTCCGAGTCCAGCTCGCTCCAGTCCCTGCCGCGCACTATGGCTGTTGTGCGCGGCGCATTGAAGGGCTGCGGCTCGTCCTCTACTATCCAGCACCAATCCGCGCGCCACTCCTCCCACTTGCCGTGGAGCTCCCCTTGCAGATAGGATTCCTTCTTGTTCAAGCGGAAGACCCAAGAGATAACCCCGGAGAGGGGAGCGCCGGCCTCTACTCTAGGCGTAAAGAAGTGCCTAAAAAGTGCTACATTTGGATAGATCCCTATATAGTTTTCGCACAGATGTGTGAAAACCGCCATCGTGAGGATGGCGTTGGGGGTGAAGTCTAAAAGGTGGAGGTTGTAGGTGTTCATGATATCACAGAAAAATTCAGAAAAGGGAGGACAAAGGCCGTAGTGGAAGAAAACAGCGAAGAAGAAATACCCGCCGGGGTACAGATCCTTGGCGGCGGCGGGGTAAACTCTAGTCCGAGGATGCGCCTTGGTCTTCTTGGCCCAGAACAGGTAGTACTTGTTCCAGAGCTCCCGCGCGCTGAGCCTTGGCGCGAAGACGACATTCCTCTTCCGCAGGAGAGCAAGTCTCGCCGCCTGCTCGGATTTCTCTTTCTTGGCCTTCTCCGCCTTCGCCTTCTCGGTCTTCGGGGCCATGGCGGAGGCGGCGAGGGAAGGGGAAGCAAGGAGTCCGGCGGCGCCGCAGATGCGAAAGACGGCGGAGGAGGTGTGGAGGCGGAGCGCAGAGGGGAATTTCTGGAGATGGAAGAAGCAATGAAGACGAAGTAAGGTAACGGCCCCTGCTTCCTCTGCTTTTAAGGGGGAAGTGGGGGACGCTCCGCATTTCTCATTAAAGAACGTGGCCACGTTCCCTCCCACGATGCCGCAATCGACGTGTGCCGTTACGGAGGGACGCGGCGGATGCGGAAGGGGATTCGGCGTGCCGTGGGCCGCGCGTGCCCGTACACTGTTTTGGGCCTGGCCCAACAGCGCTCGGCACCGTGTGTGGCCCAGGCCCGGGGGCTCCTGTCGGTGTACTAAGGTAGGGGTACCTCAGTACCCCAACTTGGGCACGGGCAGTAGCAGCTCCCCGCGGTAGGGTGTACCACGTGCTCGTTGGAGGCCTTTTCTGATCCATATAAAGCCATTCAAAAACAAAGTATACAAGACAGAAAATCAAGGCCCCGGCAAGTGGAGCTTGCCGGGAAGGCCATCCCAGGCTCAAGGTTACCTCACTAACACGAGACCCTGGCAAGAGGAGCTTGCCAGGAAGACTAGAAAGCTACATCTCAGAAGACACGCCTCGGCGCAACATGCGCCCCGGCAGGGCCCGGGGAGCGGCAAGCTCCAGGGCCCGGCAAGATCAAGGCCCCGGCAAGGTGCTTGCCGGGGAGAGTTACGCGGTGTGCCCGCGCTCCAGCTCATCGAACCACGCATCGTCCTGGGGCCATTCCAGGGACTAGTGGCGGATGGCTGTGCCGGCTGGGGGACTCGGTGGCACTACACGGTGACGAAGCCATCGCCGTGGCAAACGGAGACGCAAGGGCGGGCGCTTTTGGGGTCGACGGCGACGGGCATTTAATGCTCTTGTCCCCCACTGTCAAAGTAGGTGATGACCACTCTTCATCCACTGTTCCCGCACTGTTACAACTACCACCAAAGTTACATTTTTACCCTTTCTCCTACGTTGACACCTGTCGGTGACCCCTTGAGCTATAAAAGGAGGCCCATGCACATAGTAGAAAGGGTTCGGAACCGAGATCGCTCATTCGCTCGGTGTAGCTAGTTCTTCAAGCTCCCGAGCTCCAACACTCAATACAATCTAAGCAGGAGTAGGGTTTTACGCGTCCATCGCGGCCCGAACCTGGGTAAACTGCCTGCGTGAGCTCTATGATCTGCTCTTTGTGCTCCCTCCGCTCCCTTACCGCACGAACAAGGGGCTCCGGTCCCATAGGTGCTCGTGGTGGACAGTTTCCCCCGACATCTTTGGCGCGCCAGGTAGGGGGCGTCGAGGTTGTGCGAACCTGATCCGGCGCTCACGCGGGCGCATTCTTCATCAACCTCTCCAGCCACATCAGCTTCATCAGCAACAACAGCATGGCCCCGAAGAAGAAGGCTTCGGAGGTCGGAGGCCTGTCTGCGTCTGTTCCACCGCCACCAGAACCAACGGTGGGTGGAGGAGACGCCGTCGGAAGGGTGGTCGCCGGCGAGGAAACTCGCGGCGCCACCAAATCCAAGGACAAGACGGACGACCGAGCCTCGGTCTCTGTGGACGCGCCACGTCCATCTCAGCAAACGACGACCCAGCAGCGCCGTGGTACAGGAGGTACCATCCTCTTGCTGGGGCAAGGACAAGCCGGAGGTTCGCGGGATGCTCCGGACCACCGTTCGGGCACGAGCAAGGTGCGGTCACTAGGGCGGGAAACTGCTCCTTCTAACCCTGTTAGGAGTCCGAGCATATCCCGCTCCTCGCACCGCTCGCCCCCGCTCCCCTCCTCTCCAGCAGAAGCGCTCGCGAGAGCGCAACTGCTCCTCGATTTCCCTCCAGCGGCAGACAAGGCCGAAGACTGGAGGGCAACCATCCAGAGCCTGATCGCCTTCGCCAACAACGACTCTCCGCAGCAGCCAGCGACCTCGCGGCCACGGCAAGTCGAGAAGACGAAGGCCGACGGTGACAAGACCGCCGGGGGTGCAACCACCGTGCACTCCCCGCCGCGGAAGCAGAAGACGCCGCCCCGCCGGATTAACATCGACGACGACTCCACGGCGTCGTCGGATCCGCGGGCTCGTCGGGACCAGCACCAAGTCCTTGACGAGCGGCGACAAGAAGACGATCGAACAACGATCGAGCGCCGCCGAGAAGCCCGGCGACAATCGGATCAGCGAGCTGGGACCGCTGTCAATACGCACGCGCCCGGTGAGCCGGGCGACTTGCCGTACGCGGCAGGTTGCCCTGCGTTTACCCGTGAGCTGCGGCGCGTCCAGTGGCCCAGCATGAAGAACTTCAAGCCAGACGTACCGGAGAAGTACGACGGCAAGACGCACCCCTCGGAGTTTCTCAGCATCTACACCATCGCGGTGCAGGCTGCCGGGGGGCGCGACGAGAAGATACTGGCGAACTACTTCCCGCTGGTGCTTAAGCCGAACGTTCGTTCTTGGCTTATGCACTTGCCGGAAGGCTCCATTTCTTCTTGGGCAGATCTTTGCCACCAGTTTGTTGGCGCCTTCACGGGCGGCCACAAACCCCACGGCCAGGAGAGCGATCTCCACATATTGGCCCAGAAGGAGGGAGAACCTCTCCGCAAGTACATCCAACCCTTCAGCCGCGTGCAGCACAATATCCCTGACGTCCACCCTGCCGCGGTTATCAGCGCGTTCCACCAGAACGTGCGTAACCGCCGCATGCGTGAGGAGATGGCCATGACCAAGATACAGGATGTCAGCGAGCTTTATGCTCTAGCTGATAAGTGCGCGCGCGCCAAGGAGGGGAGGAGACTCCCCGGAGAGGATGCTGGCGCAGGAGGAAGCGACAGCGAGGATGCCGCCCCGGCAAAGAAGAGCCGGCGGCGGAACAATAGAAGAAAGAACAAGAAGGAAGTGCTTGCCGTCGAGAAGTCTGGCAAGGAGGCTCCCGCCAAGCAAGCACTGGCTGGCGGCTCCGGCAAGGAGCCTGCCCCTGTGGCGGCAGCCGACAAGCAGGATGGCTCCGACAAGCAATACTTCAAGATCCACCGCACCAAGGGCCACGACCTCGCCAACTGCAAACGCGTCGAGTACCTCGTCGAGCAGCAGAAAGCTGAGTACGAGCGTCGCGACAAGGAGAAGGCCCAAGGTGGCGGAGGAGAGCCGAGCAAGAAGCGGCCATTCAATGGCCGGGGAGGGCGCCGCGGCAAGGCCAAGCAGCAGCAAGGTGACCGACCTCCCCGGGGCCGCGACAAAGATGAAGAAGACGACGAAGATGACATGGAGGAAGATGACAACAGCGAGCAGGAGTTCCAGAAGGCCACGGAAGTCCTGTGCGTCGATGGCGGCGCCTCTCTGCATACTTCCCACCGCCAACTCAAGCAGTGGGTGCGGGAAGTAAATGCAGCAGAGCCGCCCGTGGAGTCGCGCAGGCTCCTCAAATGGTCCAGCACGCCCATCATTTTTGATCTTGAGGATCACCCTGACTGCACCACGGCGGTCGGGTGCTTGCCGATGTTGGTATCACCAACCATCCGCAACCTCAAGGTCACCAAAATGTTGGTTGATGGCGGGGCCGGCCTGAACTTGATCTCCTCAGCTGTAATCAAGAAACTCCAAATCCCAGACGGCGAGCTCGAAGAGACCGGTTCGTTCCAAGGAATAAACCCGGGGAGGAGCAAGCCCAAGGGGAAGATAACTCTGCCCGTGACCTTTGGCGGGGAGCTGAACTTCAGGACGGAGAGGATAACCTTCGATGTTGCCGATATCCCATTGCCATACAATGGGATACTTGGACGTCCTGCCCTCACCAAGTTCATGGCAGCTTCCCACTACGCCTACAACGTACTCAAGATGCCGGGGCCGATAAGCGTCATCTCTGTCCATGGCGACAAGAAGGACGCGCTTATCTGCGCCGACAAGATCTACCGGGACGCAGCAGCCGCGGCGGAGAGCAGTACACTTGCCGCTGAAGCTCCCGGGGGGAAGAAGACCAAGACCAAGTCCGGCAAGTGCTCTGGGACCCACTCCGGCAATCGCACCTCTTCGGAGTGCTGCGCTGCCGCCGAGGACGTTCCATCGAGCTCCACCGGCAAGTGCAAGAAGGGGATGGCCGCTCCTCCGGCAACCAAGAAGGTGTCCGCCAAGGAGGACGGCACTGGTGGTACCTTCACCATCAGTGCCACACTTGACAACAAATAGGAAAGCGCGCTCGTTGCCTTCCTGCGGGTGAATGTCGATGTGTTTGCCTGGCAACCATCTGACATCCCCGGTGTTCCCAGGAAGGTAATTGAGCACAAGCTTGCTGTTTGTCCTCATGCGCGGCCCGTCAAGCAGAAGGTCAGGAAGCAAGCCGTGGAGCGCCAAGAATTCATTGCCGAAGAAATCAAGAAGCTAGAAGCAGCGGGCCTGGTTAGAGGCTTGATCCATCCCACGTGGTTAGCAAATCCAGTTGTCGTGCATAAGGCCAACGGGAAGTGGAGACTGTGTATAGACTTCACCGATGTGAATAAAGCATGTCCCAAGGATCCATTTCCCTTGCCGCGCATTGACCAGATTGTTGACTCCACCGCCGGATGTGAGCTGCTCTCTTTCCTTGATGCATATTCAGGCTACCACCAGATTTTCATGGCCAAGGAAGATGAAGAGAAGACTGCATTCATTACTCCATGTGGCACATATTGCTTCATACGCATGCCCTTCGGATTGAAGAATGCAGGCTCTACATTTGCAAGAGTAGTGTACACTGCTTTTGAGCCACAGATCCACAGAAATGTGGAAGCCTACATGGATGATATCGTGGTCAAGAGCAAGAGCAAGGATACCCTAATCCAAGATTTGGAAGAGACATTTGAGAATCTACGCAAGATCCAGCTTAAGTTGAACCCCGAGAAGTGCGTCTTTGGAGTCCCCTCCGGCAAGCTTCTCGGGTTCTTTGTGTCACAAAGGGGGATTGATGAAGCCAACCCCGACAAGATAAAAGCCATCGAGCAGATCGAAGCCCCGAAGCGCGTCAAGGACGTAAGGAGACTTGCAGGTTGTGTGGCTGCCCTCAGTAGGTTCATTTCAAAGTCTGCAGAACGCGCCCTACCTTTCTTCAAAATCTTGAAGAAGGCAGGTCCTATGAAATGGACTCCGGAAGCGGAGGCAGAGCTGCAAGACTTGAAACGGTACCTATCCTCCACTCCAATACTTGTCGCACCTAGGCCACAAGAGAAGTTGCTGCTGTACTTAGTGGCAACCAATCAAGTGGTTAGTGCTGCGTTAATAGCGGAGAGGGAGGCCGACGAGGAGTCTACACCACCGGCAAGCGAATCCAGCGACAAGCAGGGGGCTACTCCGGCAAGCTCTGGCCCCAACAAGGACAACTCTGCGCAGGAAGAAGGAGAAGTGCGAAGAAAGATGGTGCAGCGCCCGGTGTATTTTGTGAGTTCCCTCTTGCATGGGGCTAGATCAAAATACTCCGGGGTGCAGAAGTTGCTTTTCGGCCTCCTCATGGCCTCGAGAAAGCTGCGCCATTACTTCCAAGCACACGAGATAACAGTGGTCACTCGTTTTCCGCTGAAGAGTATATTGCACAATCCGGAAGCAACAGGCAGGATCGTCGAGTGGGCGCTGGAGCTGTCGAGCTTTGGTCTCAAGTTTGAGAGTACTTCAACTATCCAGAGCCGAGCTTTGGCAGAGTTCATAGCTAAATGGACCCCACCGCCCGATGAGGAAGCTTCAGAAACAAGTGTACCCGTACAAGAAGCGACAAGTGAATGGGTAATGTACTTTGATGGTGCCTTCTCACTGCAAGGCGCCGGTGCCGGCGTGGTACTCATCGCGCCCACCGGAGAGCACCTCAAGTATGTTATCCAGATGCACTTTCCCAGGGAGCAAGCGACAAACAATACTGCTGAGTACGAAGGTTTGCTTGCCGGCCTCAAGATTGCGGCCGAACTTGGGATCAGGAAGCTAATTGTCCGGGGAGATTCTCAGCTAGTGGTCCGAGAAGTTAACAAGAGTTACCAGAGCCCTTTGATGGAAGCTTATGTAGATGAAGTGAGGAAGCTTGAAGAACACTTTGAAGGTCTGCAAATGGAGCACGTTCCAAGAGCTCAGAATGACATTGCAGATGGCCTTTCAAAGTGTGCTGCAATGAAGTTACCTGTGGAACCAGGGACCTTCCTGCTCAAGCTGACTCAGCCATCCGTTACACCATCTATTGGGCAACCCAAGAAGAGAAAGTTGGTCTCCGGCGACTACTTGCCGGCGGATCTACCTGAAACCGCCGCCAAGGTCCCCAAGATCAACGATCGGAATGCTGAGGAACAGTTTGCTCATGCAGATCCTCGGATCAGTACAGTTGAAGCAAGCGTTCCCGACAAGCCTCGCCCCGGCGAGCTTGCCAGGGGACCATCAGCTCCGGCAGAACCGGAGGTTCTTGCCGTAGAAGCTGAGGTTCCCGCAGCGGCCCTCATGCCTTTAGTCCTTGCCGTTGAGCCTCAGGCTCCAGCATGGGCGCAGCAGATCGTCCGTTTTCTGCAAACTGGAGAACTTCCCGACGACCCAGAAGAGATAGAGAAGATAACTAGGCAGCCAAGTATGTACCAGTTCGTGGATAACGAGCTGTACAGAAGAAGACTCAATGGTGTCAGGTTGAAGTGCATTTCCAGAGAAAATGGACAGAAGCTGTTGGCAGAAATACATGGAGGCATATGTGGCCACCACATTGGTGCAAGGGCACTTGCCGGGAAAGCGTTCCGGCAAGGGTTTTTCTGGCCAGAAGCCCTCCAAGATGCAACTGCACAAGTAACCAAGTGTGAAGCGTGCCAGTTCCATGCCAAACAAATTCATCAGCCAGCTCAAGCTCTCCAGACGATCCCTTTGTCCTGGCCCTTCTCGGTCTGGGGGCTCGATATCCTCGGCCCCTTCCCTCGAGCCGTCGGGGCTTTGAGTACTTGTACGTTGCAATCGACAAGTTCACAAAGTGGCCAGAAGTGGAACCAGTGAGAAAGGTGATAGCACAGTCAGCGGTCAGGTTCTTCAGGTCGATTGTTTGCCGTTTCGGGATCCCTAACAGGATCATCACCGACAACGGCACACAATTCACTAGTCGCACCTTCATGCAGTACGTCCAAGACCTAGGCGCCAAGGTCTGTTTCGCTTCTGTTGCTCACCCAAGGAGCAATGGTCAAGCGGAGAGGGCCAATGCAGAAGTGCTGCGCGGACTCAAGACAAGGACCTTTGACAGGCTGCGCAAGTGCGGAAGAAACTGGATAGAGGAGCTACCGGCGGCTCTTTGGTCAATCAGAACGACACCAAGTCGAGCCACCGGACAGACACCCTTCGCCCTAGTCTATGGGGCGGAGGCAGTTCTCCCCACGGAACTCGTATACGGATCTCCTCGGGTGCTTGATGAGCTCGAGCAAGAGCAACTGCGACAAGATGATGCATTGCTCCCCGAGGAGGAACGTCTCCAGGCTGCTGTACGAGTTGCTCGATACCAGCAAGCCTTGCGCCGCTATCATAGCCGCAAGGTTAAGGCCAGGAGTCTCGAGGAAGGCGACCTTGTTCTTCGGCGTGTTCAGTCCGCCAAGAATTCCAACAAGTTGACGCCGAAGTGGGAAGGCCCTTATCGGGTGAGACAAGTCACAAGGCCCGGCGCTATCCGCCTTGAGACCGAAGAAGGCTTACCGGTGAGCAACTCCTGGAACATAGAGCATCTTCGCAAGTTTCACCCATAAGGCGCGGTTGCCGTGATCCGCTCCGGCAACCACCTTTTGTATAAGCCTTGCCGCTGTCGCATGTAAACCTTTGTACAAAGCCGGGCGCAGACCCCGTGCATCAGTAAAGCTTTTGTGTTTTGCGCTATTTGCCTTTCCCATGCTTTTCTTCGCCATTTGCATGCATTATTTGGCATCTTGTGCAACACACGTACCCGGTAAGCATTAGCACGCCGAAAGGCCATATACTTGTTTCCCTCTTCTTTTTCTTTCCCTCTTAAGCAGAAGGAATGTTCCTCGCGCACAAGTTTGCCGGGGGGG
>LR738713.1:600992991-601012520 GCA_902687465.1 Secale cereale | reverse complement strand
GGGGGGGGGGGGGGGGGGGGGGGGGGGGGAGGAGGAGATGGAAGATGAACCAAGTGCTGTTCAGAAAGAGAAGCCTTGTCGGGGAGACAAGCAATACACGAGAGCTAAGTTACTAGAATTTGAGCAATTCAAATTTTTAAATTTTTAGTTATCTTCCTTGAACAACCACACTTTGTATGGGAAACCTGTGCGCGGAGGAACCTACCCGTGGCTAGCCGCACCCTTATCTTGTTTTCGAGTACGCTCAACGATTTAAGTGAGCTGCGACAAGTGTCGCGCCCTTGCTTCGTTTTTGAGTTCACTCAGCAAGCTAAGTGCGTCGCGACTAGCTGCGGCAAGGTTGCTTGCCGGTAAGACCTTGGCCAGCAGGCTGCTCGGAGTCCAGCACTCAGCGCTCGCGGCAAGGGCCCCTTGCCGGCAAGTTCCCTAGAAGCGTAGGGTTGAAGGCATACAAAGTAGCGGACCAAAACAAGGGAGATAACACTGCATCGATTGCTCAAAATAAGATAATATCTTACAAGGGATAACTTGTCGCAATCACTAATAGATTCGTGTTCATGGCACACTTTGCAGTAACAAAGGAAATAAAAAGGAAGAGGCCTAATCTACGCGGTCGCCTTCAACCCTAGAAATCTTGTTCACCTTGGCGATAATGTGGGCGACCTGCGCCTTCAGCGCCTCCATATCCGCGTCGGCCGGCAAGCTGCGGAGAACGTTGACGAGGTTTATGCCAGGATTGCGATACACTATCATCGTCAGGACGCGCTCCAAAGTTCCCGCGCAGAGCTGGCATGACTCCTCGACCAGTTGCGCTGGGAGCTTCTTCTGTAGATTTGCGAGAGCCGGCGCGATCCCTCCGAAGAAAAGACTGAGCTTGGCGCTGTGGGGGAGGTTTGGATCCGGAGAGTATATGAGGTGCTCCACCCTCATTGCCATCAGCTCCTTGTCGATGCTAGCTGCAGAGGCCACCAGGTCTTCAGTCCATACCTCGACGGTTTGGCGGAAGTTGTTGGCTGCAGTGGTGGCGCTCTCCACCAGGCCTCGCTCTTTGCGGAGCTCGTCCTTCAGTTTGGTTTCGCGGTCCCGGACGGCGTCAAGAGAATCCTTCAGCGTGGAGACCTTCAGCTCCAGATCTGCAATTGAGTCCTTGGCGGCCTTCAGCTCGTCGCCCTGCTTGGAGAGGCGCACCTGGAGTTCTGAGTTAGTGTGGGCGTCCTTCTCGCGCTCTATGTTGAGCGCGGTGACCCTCTCCGTGCTCGCCCTCAGGAACTCCTCCAGCTGCACAACCTTGGCCTCGAGGTCCTTCTTGGCGGTCTCCGCGGTGGCTGCGGCGGCCTTTGCTTCCTTCAGCTCTCCGCCAAGGGCCTGCTCCCGGGCAGCAAGGTCTTCCTCATGAGAGTCGAGTTCGACCTTCCGCTGGTTGAGCGCTCCTTCTCGCTGGGACAGCGCTTCTCCGGCGAGTCGCTGCTGCTCCTCGGCTTCGGCCTTCTCCAGGAGCCACTCTTGGTACTCTCCAGCAAGCCTCTCGCGCTCCTCCGCCAAGCCGTGGAGGGCCGCCTGGTTGGCGGCGCGGAGCTCCGCGGAGCGCTTCTCCATATCTGCTGCGGCCTTGGCGGTGAGGGCTTCCCGAGACTCGAGCTTCGCCTGCCTGGCCCGGTAAAGGGCCAGGAGCCGATGGAGCAACTTCTCCTCCTCGGGCTCGTCGCTCCCGCCAGGCGCCTCGACGATTTTCACCCCGCGGAGGCGAGAACCTCCCCATCGAAGGTCTCTCCCTCCTCGGGGGCTCGCGACTAGGATCCCCACGGCACTTGAATGAAGACGCCGTTGGGAGCCTCAAGGTAGAAGGCGGACTGCTCCTTCTCGGTGGAGGGGTCGGCGGCCGGCGCAGCGCTTGACGCTCCTGCCGCCTCCGGGCCGGCAGTATGGCCGCCGTCCCCCTCCCTGGCCGCTGCGTCTGCGGTCGGGGCAGTCTCCTCCGCGACGGGATCGTCGGCTCCCGCCATGTCTTCAATGACAGGGGCGTTGCCGCCGTTGCCTTGCGCGCCCTCCTCCTCGACGACGACCTCCGTTTCCACCTGCTCTGGGGGAGGAGGATCTAGAAGAAGAAGAAAAGGAAAAAGCTCAAGCAAATATCCAAAAAAGACAAGTCCAAGAAGACGAGGTTACAAGACTTACCTTGGCAGGCTTCGTCGACGACAGGCCCCCTCGCCGGGGAGCTCTCCCTTGGCGGGGTGGCCGCCCTCGCCGGGCTGCTCGCCCTTGGCGGGGTACTCTCCCTTGGCGGAGTACCCGTCCTTGGCGGAGCGCTCTCCCTTGCCGGAGAGTTCGTCCTTGGCGGGGACTGCGGGGCCTGCGGCTCCTCGGGAGTGGTCTCCGGGCACTCCTGTGGCTGCGGCTCCACCTCTGCACAAGACAATTGTCGGGGCCGGATTTCGGGAACACAATATTCCAGAAATTAACCCCTAGTGTCATCACCAGCCCAGGATTACTGTTACTGGTGGACACATCCTTGTTACAGATTACCAAGCATTTACAAGGATTTGATACAAGACCACAAAGGTCTACTGATATAACAATGACTCCGGTGGTGGATGAAGGAATTGGCTTGCGGATCTCCAACATCGATGGGGCTCCATTCCAACAGGAACAGCTGACCCGGATAACTCCTATCCTGCGTGGCTGCACTCCTAGGCTTCGCACGGACGTCGCTATGGTATTCCTCGCAGAACTCCTAACCTGGCCAAGTAAATAGCCAGGGACAAGCCTGTGAGTACGTTTGAATGTACTCGCAAACATCATGGACAAATAATATAACAAAAGCAGCAAACAAATATATGGTCAAGGTGAATTAAACTATATGCACATGCTCATGATATACTTATTTTAAATGCATGCTGACAGGAATTAAAACATGGCATGATGAATAATATTTAGTGCAAAAAAAAATATTAGCATCAATAAAATATAAAAGGAATGCCGATCGGGTATCAAGTGACACCACGGTCGGTCTTGAAAAGAAATGCCAGTCGGGTGTCCACAAGAGTAGTGGCGTGATAAACCGCCTGACACTCGAGGGACGCCACAAAAAGGACTTTAAGAGAAATGCCAGTTGGGTATCCACAAGAGTAGTGGCGTGATAAACCGCCTGACACTCGAGGGACGCCACAAAAGGACTTTAAGAGAAATGCCAGTTGGGTATCCACAAGAGTAGTGGCGTGATAAACCGCCTGACACTCGAGGGACGCCACAAAAGGACTTTAAAATAAAAACGAGCGTCCGGGGTAGTCTAGCCAGCCCCTGAGATACTCTGGAAAGTAAAATAAGAGCAGGGGGTTAGTTCACAAATATAATCATATCATCAAAAATACTAATGGTAACACCAGTAGCAACGATAATTATCCTGCAAAATAACCATGCTCAATTTTAAATTATTTCCTCCGGAGACCGACACTAAGACCGACACTTGACCAACCCAGACTGTAGTCCTTAACCGCGGACACGGCTATTCGAATAGATACGACTCTGCAGAGGGTGTACTCTTTACCCACAAGTATAGGATTTCTTTAATCAGTATCGGGACACTGACTAATTCCCATTATGGTCTTTGGGTTGAAAACACACCTAACCAGCACACACCAGCTTAACTTTTCTGCTGCCAGGAGTCACCCAAAACAACAGTTAAGTAAAACTCTAAGTCGGAGAGGCTACAACCTCCATGAGCATGGGATCACTATTCAAACGCGCGGATTACAAGGGTACACTCCCTCTCGGCTACAACCGGAAACACCCATGCTCCCTGACCCGATGACTGGGTTTAGTCCAGGGCCCTGGAAACCCTCATCGTAGTCCTCTGTACGGTGTGTGCACGGAAAGGGGTTAACAACTTACTAAACCATACCTTACCCGAGGCAGGGACAAGTGGTAGCACGAAACAAGTATGGGGGTTACCGGAACAAGACTCGATCTACGGTCGACTCAGGAGGCCTATGATTCCTGCAGTAGTTAGCACAACAAAAATTATTCTCTCAACCATATCATCAGGACAGGGCCACAACCCTTGTCTGCTTTCACATATATCTCATGACACCACCGTGTCAAATATGGTCCGTGCCCACCGGCACGTCCAAAACAGGAGCTCACTCCTGGGTCATCACCACTCATGCATATAGCAACATGCATGCAAGAGAAAATATCTACAAGGCCATGCATGCATGAAATATTTCTACTCATATGCAAATCTTATTTAAAATTAATGAACCGTGCAACAATTATATTAGCAAGCAAACTTTCACCATAACAAGGGTTCAAGATGCTTGCCTTAGATATGAAAAGTTGCTGGTTACTTTGCAAAGAATCATCTCCCCTTCAATTCCTATTTTCAGAAATATCTAAATTACCACAGAATTCAAGAACAGCACTAAAAAGTATTTCAAAAGTTTTTGAAATAAATACTAAAATAAACTAGAGTATATTTAAGGAATATCAGAAAAAGAATTAATTTATTTAGAGTATATTTGAATTACTTATGGAATTACTAAGTTGGAATATATGATTGAAAGTAGTATTTAAAAGATTAAACAGAACTATATATAGGAAAAATGTTCACCTAATTTAAAATAAACAGAGCAAGATTTTAGAAGCCTACAGAAATTGGAATCATCAAATTTGGATTTGATTTGGTGGCTGTGGAATTTTTTTGAAAGCTGCTGAAATGATAAAAAGAAAGGACAGAGTTGCGCCCTGAGCGCTGTTTAGCTCCACGGCGCCACTGGGCCGAGCCCAGTCATCTGGCTGTGGGGAGAGGTGCTGACGTCGATGGCGTATTCCACGGAATACGCCTTCTTCGCAGCGGAAACGGCTCCAGGAGGAAACCGCCTCCACTTACGCCGAGCTGGCGCGGCCTGTGGTCACTGACAGTGGGCCCGCCTGGCCCACTGGTCAGGTTTGACCGTTCTTCGTCCTCCTCCTCGCGCGCGTCTGGGCAGAACGGAGGTGGAGCTCCGGCGATGATTGCCGGCGTCGTAGGGCATCTCTGGCGATGCTCGGCAGATGGACAAGTCCAGGAGGAAGTGCCGCATCCGTACGTAGTGGTGGTGGTCGCCGGGAAGCTCGGGACTGAGCAGTGCTTCGAGCACGGCGGATGGGATCGTCGGGTGGAAGAGGGCTTTCGCCCTGGGGCTTGCTCCGGTGAAATTGAAGGGCGGGATGGATCCGCGGAACCACGGGGAGGCCTCTGGTGTAGAGACTGGAGAGGGGGACACACTGGAGAGGTGGTGAGCTTCGTGGTGAGGGTGGCGGCAGAGGCGGCCGGAGTCGAGGAAGATGGCTCCTCCGGTCGTCTTTCTTGCTCGGGGAGGCTCGGGATGGTTTGCTGGAGGAGGGAAGAGGTGGAGATGAGGAGCCGGGGTGCTCGGGGTGGCTTAAATAAGCGGGGCGACGCGGTTCGGCGGGTTCCAGAAAACGGACACGGCGGAGATCGCCATTACTCCGGCAGGTGAATTCGCTGGGTGGCCGGTGAGGGTCGGTGAGGGCGGGGTCCGGCCGCAGTTACTTCCCAGGCGAGCTGGCTGGCTCGGGAGGTGCCAGGTAGCCTGGACGGCGCCGTCCACCGGCGGACAGAGGCGGCGTCCATTAATGGCAGACGCGGTGGTGGCGAGGCCGGTGGGTAGGTGCGGACGGTGGTGGCTTGCAGTGATGGCGGGCGTCGTGTTTGGGTCGGGGGAGAGCCACGCGTCCAGAGCGTTGACGGTCGGTGCGACGTGGCGATGCGGGACTCGTCGGGCGGCGGCTCCGGTCGGCGTGGACGGTGGTGGCCGGCGCAAGCGGCCAAGGGAAGGTGTCGGGGAAGTTATTGGTGGTCGAGTTGATCCGGTGGGAGGCTCGGGCGAGCAGGGGAAGCAGCAGGGCAATGACAGGAGCTTGATGCCATCGCGTGCAATTAGCGCGCTCTGGCCGCGCTCTGTGTGTGCTCACAAGGTGTTCGACGCAATGCCAGTGGCATCTAGGGTGACCCACAAGAGCTGCAAATTAACAGAATGGTGCTTTAGGGCATGAGAGGAATGATGGACATGCTGGTTTGGTTAAATAATCAAGTGTCCATAATGGTTTAGGAAGTGGCAAAGTTTTTGTCATGCCCACAACCTGTTTGATGAAATGCTAGGTCTATCTAGAAGAGTTTGCTCGATGTGGTACTTGGCAGGATAGTGTCTCTTTAGATGATAGAGATGATGGTGGAGTCAGTTTGGGAAAAGGAAATACTTGCTAGTGCAAGTTGTACTGGAATTCAGTTCTGGACAGAATATTCAGAGGGGTGTTTGGTGGGTCTAAAAGGTGCTATTGGATCTGATCTTCTGGAGTTAAGGGTTTGGTAGGAGGAACTAGAAGATGGCCAAGGCTCAGAATTTTTGGAGCAAGAAATAATAGGGTTGTAGTTGAAGCCTAGAAGATGGACAGAAATAGAAAAGAGGATGTTCCACTCAAATTTTGCAAAACACCAAGTTGGGTTTTTGCACCAAAGTGACATATAGGCATCACATGACCTCCCAGAATTATGGTGGCATTTTTATAGAATTATTTAAAATAGTTGTAGTGCAACAGAAGCATTTAAAACACTGCAAAAGCTATTAAAAGAATTTTCTAGGGCAAAATTTTATTATGAAAATAATTTCTACTGTTATGAAACAAATAATGAAATGACCCAAGATACAACCAGAGTCCACAAAATTATTTTCAAAAATTTTACTATATGAAGAGAAGATTTTTCTAAGACAGGAATAAAAAAAAAAGGCTCTGAAAATTATTAAAGAACCTAATATAATTCAAAATTTTATTTCTAGCCAAATTTTTAATTCATAAAAAAGTAATTAAATTTTTGGGGTGTTACAAATTCTAACCCCCTTAAGAAAATCTCGTCCTCGAGATTTGTTAAGGCGGTAGAATTAAAAAGCATACCACCCAAATAAAACACTCATATGCAAAAATGCAAACAGGGCAATACATTCATGACATCCAAACACAACAAGATCATAACAAGCAAACAAGCACTACATGCTACGCAAACGCACTCACGACCGTCTACGGTCCGAAAGCGGGATCTACGGGGTCAAGCGGAAGGCTTCCCGGTGTTGGAACACACCCTTCTTCTTCCGGAGGGAGTGGAGGAAGTGGAGGGAGCAAACGAAGGACGTGTCCCTCCTGGGTTGGCAGAGGGGGTCCGCCAATGGCGATCCGGGGATTCAGAACAGCAAGGTAGTGGAGATACTCCAGTATTTGCTAGGTGAAACGCTCCTGGGCCATCACATACTGAATGAGATAGACCAGGGCTGGATCGCTCTCCGCACGCCCACAGCGGAACGTAGCTTCTGCTCCAAAAGCAGCGCGGCTAGGGAAATAGCAGTATTCCCTTGTGTTGGCACAAGGTACCGCAAATCGAAGACGGGTGACTGCTTCATACGCAGCAGACTCAATGGCCATGCCTGGCGTTGGCATGGATCTCCCGATGAAAATCACATAGGGAGGGCCTTGGTTTAAATCTGCTGGTGGAATATGTACAGCTGCCCAGTATTTCGAGAGATCAGGAGTGATTCTCGATTTGAATAGCTCATACAGGGGTGGATGGGTGGAGCCAAGAGTATTGCGGGTAAAATCCCACAATAACATAACAAAACTACCAGGTCTTGCTTCGGGGTTCCTCAGATAAGCTCCGGGGTGAGACATGTGTGGATGAATGGAGAAAGGGCAGTGCGTGATGCTAATGGTTGCTGGTGTGGAAAAAATGAGAGTGGCCTCTTATAGAGAGCCTGGGTCATGAAACATGAAATGGTGCCTGTACAACTGAGACACCGAATCCGGCGCGGGGCTGTCTGAGTCAAAGTCTCAGGCCTCAATCCCCAAAAGAAAAGTGACATGTTACTGTGCGTGTCGGTTAGGGGTCACGTCTAGAATTTACTCTGCAACCACTCATCAAGCAATTTATGCCAGATCACACACACCATTAGATGATGACCCACAGGGGGTCTACAAACTCACTACGCCACACACCAGCTACTGCGGAACTAAAGGAAAAACCGAGCCACTAGGGATTGATAACCATTCTGGTGGACTCATTCCACCTGGTTGATATCAATCCTGGCGCGTCTTGCGGATGCCGAGTCCTCTCCGTGTGCTTCCGCGTCGGAGCTGGCCGAAGTAGGATGGGGAGCTACAGGGCTGGAGTAGCGGTGGTGACCTTCGCGGGGTGTCGAGGTCACCGTCCCATTGGAGTAGGCCTCCAAGAGACGACGGAGATTTCTGGGTGAGGCGAAGGCATTGCCTGGGTAGGTGACATGGTCAGAGCTTGGGGGCTCAACCGGCCTTCCAAGCAACAATATCGGGGCGTCGGTGGAGGGTGCAGCTTCACTCCTTGCTGGGGTCAGGAGAGCGAGCGTCCTGCGGGTCTCAATCAGATCAAGAGTGACCTGATCGAACAGTGCCTCTTGCGCTCTCAGGTAGCGCACCAGATGCACCAGGGCAGGATCCGACTCATGGTCTCCGTTGGCGACCTGGGTCGGGCTACCATAGCCTTCACGGCTAGGGTAGTAGTAGAAGGAGCGGCAGTTAACCCTCGGCGACAGGTGCCGAAGTTGAACTATAGCCTCTCGGGCTGCAAGTTGGATGGATTGGGGCTCGTCGGAGGTCGTCCTCCCGGTGAATCGGTAGGGACGCTCCGATGTGGTGCCCCTCCCATAGATGTGCACCGTGGCCCAGAAGTGATGGATGGAATTACTCGTGTGCTCTTGGTACACGACATATTCCGGTGGCTCGTCGATGCTAAAAGCACGACGGGTGAGATTGGCGAGGATGGTTACGAAGCCTTCAAGCTCGACTGCGGTGGTCTCGTTGTGCACGAGGGGGCCTGTCATTTTGGTGGTTGGATACTGAACTGGGAATGGGGCTGTGATGTGTTGAGTTTGGGGTAAGGCTTCCTTTATAGGTCAGTCGAGTCTTCCATCGCACGCTTGTGGATGGGAAAGCTCAGTTGTTGGCACAGGCACACGGCCTATGGATAGACTGATAGGTTGGGCACCGGCTATTGAAAGATGTCGGTTGCCACTGTGGGTGGGATAGACTTGACCGTGGACAGGAAAAGATGTGGATGGTGTGGAAACCTAGGGATGGTGACCAGGCTAGGATAGGATTAGCCAATGGTCAGCCTGGCTCTGATACCAAGGCTGTCGGGGCCGGATTTCGGGAACACAATATTCCAGAAATTAACCCCTAGTGTCATCACCAGCCCAGGATTACTGTTACTGGTGGACACATCCTTGTTACAGATTACCAAGCATTTACAAGGATTTGATACAAGACCACAAAGTTCTACTGATATAACAATGACTCCGGTGGTGGATGAAGGAATTGGCTTGCGGATCTCCAACATCGATGGGGCTCCATTCCAACAGGAACAGCTGACCCGGATAACTCCTATCCTGCGTGGCTGCACTCCTAGGCTTCGCACGGACGTCGCTGTGGTATTCCTCGCAGAACTCCTAACCTGGCCAAGTAAATAGCCAGGGACAAGCCTGTGAGTACGTTTGAATGTACTCGCAAACATCATGGACAAATAATATAACAAAAGCAGCAAACAAATATATGGTCAAGGTGAATTAAACTATATGCACATGCTCATGATATACTTATTTTAAATGCATGCTGACAGGAATTAAAACATGGCATGATGAATAATATTTAGTGCAAAAAAAAAATATTAGCATCAATAAAATATAAAAGGAATGCCGATCGGGTATCAAGTGACACCACGGTCGGTCTTGAAAAGAAATGCCAGTCGGGTGTCCACAAGAGTAGTGGCGTGATAAACCGCCTGACACTCGAGGGACGCCACAAAAAGGACTTTAAGAGAAATGCCAGTTGGGTATCCACAAGAGTAGTGGCGTGATAAACCGCCTGACACTCGAGGGACGCCACAAAAGGACTTTAAGAGAAATGCCAGTTGGGTATCCACAAGAGTAGTGGCGTGATAAACCGTCTGACACTCGAGGGACGCCACAAAAGGACTTTAAAATAAAAACGAGCGTCCGGGGTAGTCTAGCCAGCCCCTGAGATACTCTGGAAAGTAAAATAAGAGCAGGGGGTTAGTTCACAAATATAATCATATCATCAAAAATACTAATGGTAACACCAGTAGCAACGATAATTATCCTGCAAAATAACCATGCTCAATTTTAAATTATTTCCTCCGGAGACCGACTCTAAGACCGACACTTGACCAACCCAGACTGTAGTCCTTAACCGCGGACACGGCTATTCGAATAGATACGACTCTGCAGAGGGTGTACTCTTTACCCACAAGTATAGGATTTCTTTAATCAGTATCGGGACACTGACTAATTCCCATTATGGTCTTTGGGTTGAAAACACACCTAACCAGCACACACCAGCTTAACTTTTCTGCTGCCAGGAGTCACCCAAAACAACAGTTAAGTAAAACTCTAAGTCGGAGAGGCTACAACCTCCATGAGCATGGGATCACTATTCAAACGCGCGGATTACAAGGGTACACTCCCTCTCGGCTACAACCGGAAACACCCATGCTCCCTGACCCGATGACTGGGTTTAGTCCAGGGCCCTGGAAACCCTCATCGTAGTCCTCTGTACGGTGTGTGCACGGAAAGGGGTTAACAACTTACTAAACCATACCTTACCCGAGGCAGGGACAAGTGGTAGCACGAAACAAGTATGGGGCTTACCGGAACAAGACTCGATCTACGGTCGACTCAGGAGGCCTATGATTCCTGCAGTAGTTAGCACAACAAAAATTATTCTCTCAACCATATCATCAGGACAGGGCCACAACCCTTGTCTGCTTTCACATATATCTCATGACACCACCGTGTCAAATATGGTCCGTGCCCACCGGCACGTCCAAAACAGGAGCACACTCCTGGGTCATCACCACTCATGCATATAGCAACATGCATGCAAGAGAAAATATCTACAAGGCCATGCATGCATGAAATATTTCTACTCATATGCAAATCTTATTTAAAATTAATGAACCGTGCAACAATTATATTAGCAAGCAAACTTTCACCATAACAAGGGTTCAAGATGCTTGCCTTAGATATGAAAAGGTGCTGGTTACTTTGCAAAGAATCATCTCCCCTTCAATTCCTATTTTCAGAAATATCTAAATTACCACATAATTCAAGAACAGCACTAAAAAGTATTTCAAAAGTTTTTGAAATAAATACTAAAATAAACTAGAGTATATTTAAGGAATATCAGAAAAAGAATTAATTTATTTAGAGTATATTTGAATTACTTATGGAATTACTAAGTTGGAATATATGATTGAAAGTAGTATTTAAAAGATTAAACAGAACTATATATAGGAAAAATGTTCACCTAATTTAAAATAAACAGAGCAAGATTTTAGAAGCCTACAGAAATTGGAATCATCAAATTTGGATTTGATTTGGTGGCTGTGGAATTTTTTTGAAAGCTGCTGAAATGATAAAAAGAAAGGACAGAGTTGCGCCCTGAGCGCTGTTTAGCTCCACGGCGCCACTGGGCCGAGCCCAGTCATCTGGCTGTGGGGAGAGGTGCTGACGTCGATGGCGTATTCCACGGAATACGCCTTCTTCGCAGCGGAAACGGCTCCGGGAGGAAACCGCCTCCACTTACGCCGAGCTGGCGCGGCCTGTGGTCACTGACAGTGGGCCCGCCTGGCCCACTGGTCAGGTTTGACCGGTCTTCGTCCTCCTCCTCGCGTGCGTCTGGGCAGAATGGAGGTGGAGCTCCGGCGATGATTGCCGGCGTCGTAGGGCATCTCTGGCGATGCTCGGCAGATGGACAAGTCCAGGAGGAAGTGCCGCATCCGTACGTAGTGGTGGTGGTCGTCGGGAAGCTCGGGACTGAGCAGTGCTTCGAGCACGGCGGATGGGATCGTCGGGTGGAAGAGGGCTTTCGCCCTGGGGCTTGCTCCGGTGAAATTGAAGGGCGGGATGGATCCGCGGAACCACGGGGAGGCCTCTGGTGTAGAGACTGGAGAGGGGGACACACTGGAGAGGTGGTGAGCTTCGTGGTGAGGGTGGCGGCAGAGGCGGCCGGAGTCGAGGAAGATGGCTCCTCCGGTCGTCTTTCTTGCTCGGGGAGGCTCGGGATGGTTTGCTGGAGGAGGGAAGAGGTGGAGATGAGGAGCCGGGGTGCTCGGGGTGGCTTAAATAAGCGGGGCGACGCGGTTCGGCGGGTTCCAGAAAACGGACACGACGGAGATCGCCATTACTCCGGCAGGTGAATTCGCTGGGTGGCCGGTGAGGGTCGGTGAGGGCGGGGTCCGGCCGCAGTTACTTCCCAGGCGAGCTGGCTGGCTCGGGAGGTGCCAGGTAGCCTGGACGGCGCCGTCCACGGGCGGACAGAGGCGGCGTCCATTAATGGAAGACGCGGTGGTGGCGAGGCCGGTGGGTAGGTGCGGACGGTGGTGGCTTGCAGTGATGGCGGGCGTCGTGTTTGGCTCGGGGGAGAGCCACGCGTCCAGAGCGTTGACGGTCGGTGCGACGTGGCGATGCGGGACTCGTCGGGCGGCAGCTCCGGTCGGCGTGGACGGTGGTGGCCGGCGCAAGCGGCCAAGGGAAGGTGTCGGGGAAGTTATTGGTGGTCGAGTTGATCCGGTGGGAGGCTCGGGCGAGCAGGGGAAGCAGCAGGGCAATGACAGGAGCTTGATGCCACCGCGTGCAATTAGCGCGCTCTGGCCGCGCTCTGTGTGTGCTCACAAGGTGTTCGACGCAATGCCAGTGGCATCTAGGGTGACCCACAAGAGCTGCAAATTAACAGAATGGTGCTTTAGGGCATGAGAGGAATGATGGACATGCTGGTTTGGTTAAATAATCAAGTGTCCATAATGGTTTAGGAAGTGGTAAAGTTTTTGTCATGCCCACAACCTGTTTGATGAAATGCTAGGTCTATCTAGAAGAGTTTGCTCGATGTGGTACTTGGCAGGATAGTGTCTCTTTAGATGATAGAGATGATGGTGGAGTCAGTTTGGGAAAAGGAAATACTTGCTAGTGCAAGTTGTACTGGAATTCAGTTCTGGACAGAATATTCAGAGGGGTGTTTGGTGGGTCTAAAAGGTGCTATTGGATCTGATCTTCTGGAGTTAAGGGTTTGGTAGGAGGAACTAGAAGATGGCCAAGGCTCAGAATTTTTGGAGCAAGAAATAATAGGGTTGTAGTTGAAGCCTAGAAGATGGACAGAAATAGAAAAGAGGATGTTCCACTCAAATTTTGCAAAACACCAAGTTGGGTTTTTGCACCAAAGTGACATATAGGCATCACATGACCTCCTAGAATTATGGTGGCATTTTTATAGAATTATTTAAAATAGTTGTAGTGCAACAGAAGCATTTAAAACACTGCAAAAGCTATTAAAAGAATTTTCTAGGGCAAAATTTTATTATGAAAATAATTTCTACTGTTATGAAACAAATAATGAAATGACCCAAGATACAACCAGAGTCCACAAAATTATTTTCAAAAATTTTACTATATGAAGAGAAAAATTTTCTAAGACAGGAATAAAAAAAAAGGCTCTGAAAATTATTAAAGAACCTAATATAATTCAAAATGTTATTTCTAGCCAAATTTTTAATTCATAAAAAAGTAATTAAATTTTTGGGGTGTTACAACAATCAAGACCAAACAGAGCAACAAGATGTTAGTACAAGACAATAACTTCAGGCGCGCCCGACAAGCGGAAAGTCCAAAACCAGACTTACGCTGGGGGCTGCTCCTCGGAGCAGCGCTTGGATCCGGCAAGCTCGTCGCCGGCGCGTCCCCTGTCGCCGCGACGGGCGAGTCGTCCTCGACCTCGACCACGGGGACCTTGGCCTTCTTCGCCGCTCGCTGGGCCAGGGTCCTGGAATCAAAGCAAGAAGCAAAGTCAGAATCATCAAAGAAAGAATCAAGACAAAATTAAAGAAGATACAAAACTTCAACCACTTACTCCTCTTCCTCGTCGTCGTCGCTAAGGGCGGAGAAATCAAACTCCACCTGAGGCGCGTCTGCGCGAGGAGCAGGAGGAGAAGGCTCCCTCGGGCGCTTGGTGGTCCCCGGGGCTGGGGGCTGCGAAGACCCGGCCCCTGTGGACGCCGAGGCCCGGGGAGCAGGCGGAGCAGCCGCTCTGCTCTGAGAAGACCCTCCTCCACTTGGCGCTGACGTACGTGGCGCCTCCGCCGTAGCCTGTGTGCGGGGCGCCTCCGCCGCGGTTGGTGCGCCGGGCGCTCCCGTCGCGGCTTGGCTCCCCCGGGTAGCTCGCGCCGCCCGGCGAGTAGGTTGTTGTCGGGGCGCCTGCGCCCTCGTCGTCGTCGTCGTCTTGCGGAGGCGCTTCAACGGAGATCGCCTGGGACTTGCCCGTGGCGGGGAGGTCTCCGATGACGAGGAGGCGTCGTCGTTGAGCCCCAGAGACCCACCGGAGTCCTCGCCGGCCCCGGCGTCCTCCTCCTCCTCCTCCTCGGCCGGCTCGCTGGGCCCAGCGCCCTGCCCTGCGGCTGTCCTCCCTCCGGCGCCTCCGCTCCCTCCGGCGCCTCTGCTTCCTCCGGCAACGTCGCCCCTCGCGGCGGCCTCGCTCACGATCCCGGGGATCCCAGCATACCTCAGAGAGGGGACCCCGGCGAGCTCGTCGGGCGGAAGCTTAAGCAGCCTGCGGATATCCGCCTCCTCTGCTTGGCACGATGCTTCCGCAGCCTCTGCCTCTTCAACTGTAAACCCGAACTCTCCTGCCGCTGCGGCTGCGGCGGCCTCTTCTACCCGGGACGCAATATAAGCAATCTCTCGATCAGTGGTGGCCCGGGTGAGACCCTTGATCTCCTCCTTGTTCTTCGGCACCTCCACCAAGTTGTCGAAGAAGCTCATGATGGCATCCGGCTTGGGCGCTATCCATGTGGGGTCGACGCCGTGCGAGTCACATGCGGGCATCATTGCGCGTAAGGGGTCCCGGGCCGTGCTGTTGCATAGGGGCACCACTCCCCGGGGAGCTCTAAACCACTCTGGGTGGGCCGGGTCGTGCTTAAAAAGTTCCCGGACCATCCCCTTCAGCTGCAGCGACGTGAAGTTGAAGTTCAGTCCTGGGCGCAGTCTCATAATGTCCGCCGCGTTGCCGTACTCCCATGCTGGCCTCTTCCTCTCCTGTAGAGGGGCAATGCGGCGGCGGAGGAAGTCTGCTCCTACCTCTCCGATGGTCAACTTGGCTACCCGGAGAGGAAGAATTCTGACAAGGGCGACGTTGAGCTTCATGTCGTCCGAGTCCAGCTCGCTCCAGTCCCTGCCGCGCACTATGGCTGTTGTGCGCGGCGCAGTGAAGGGCTGCGGCTCGTCCTCTACTATCCAGCACCAATCCGCGTGCCACTCCTCCTACTTGCCGCGGAGCTCCCCTTGCAGATAGGATTCCTTCTTGTTCAAGCGGAAGACCCAAGAGATACCACCGGAGAGGGGAGCGCCGGCCTCTACTCTAGGCGTAAAGAAGTGCCTAAAAAGTGCTACATTTGGATAGATCCCTATATAGTTTTCGCACAGATGTGCGAAAACCGCCATCGAGAGGATGGCGTTGGGGGTGAAGTCTAAAAGGTGGAGGTTGTAGGTTTTCATGATATCACAGAAAAATTCAGAAAAGGGAGGACAAAGGCCGCAGTGGAAGAAAACAGCGAAGAAGAAATACCCGCCGGGGTACAGATCCTTGGCGGCGGCGGGGTAAACTCTGGTCCGAGGATGCGCCTTGGTCTTCTTGGCCCAGAACAGGTAGTACTTGTTCCAGAGCTCCCGCGCGCTGAGCCTTGGCGCGAAGACGACATTCCTCTTCCACAGGAGAGCAAGTCTCGCCGCCTGCTCGGATTTCTCTTTCTTGGCCTTCTTCGCCTTCGCCTTCTCGGTCTTCGGGGCCATGGCGGAGGCGGCGAGGGAAGGGGAAGCAAGGAGTCCGGCGGCGCCACAGATGCGAAAGACGGCGGAGGAGGTGTGGAGGCGGAGCGCAGAGGGGAATTTCTGGAGATGGAAGAAGCAATGAAGACGAAGTAAGGTAACGGCCCCTGCTTCCTCTGCTTTTAAGGGGGAAGTGGGGGACACTCCGCATTTCTCATTAAAGAACGTGGCCACGTTCCCTCCCACGACGCCGCAATCGACGCGTGCCGTTACGGAGGGACGCGGCGGATGCGGAAGGGGATTCGGCATGCCGTGGGCCGCGCGTGCCTGTGCACTGTTTTGGGCCTGGCCCAACAGCGCTCGGCACCGTGTGTGGCCCAGGCCCGGGGGCTCCTGTCGGTGTACTAAGGTAGGGGTACCTCAGTACCCCAACTTGTGCACAGGCAGTAGCAGCTCCCCGCGGTAGGGCGTACCACGTGCTCGTCGGAGGCCTTTTCTGATTCATATAAAGCCATTCAAAAACAAAGTATACAAGACAGAAAATCAAGGCCCCAAAGATGTCGGGGGAAACTGTCCACCACGAGCACCTATGGGACTGGAGCCCCTTGTTCGTGCGGTAAGGGAGCGGAGGGAGCACAAAGAGCAGATCGTAGAGCTCACGCAGGCAGTTTACCCAGGTTCGGGCCGCGATGGACGCGTAAAACCCTACTCCTGCTTAGATTGTATTGAGTGTTGGAGCTCGGGAGCTTGAAGAACTAGCTACACCGAGCGAATGAGCGATCTCGGTTCCGAACCCTTTCTACGTTGTGCATGGGCCTCCTTTTATAGCTCAAGGGGTCACCGACAGGTGTCAACGTAGGAGAAAGGGTAAAAATGTAACTTTGGTGGTAGTTGTAACAGTGCGGGAACAGTGGATGAAGAGTGGTCATCACCTACTTTGACAGTGGGGGACAAGAGCATTAAATGCCCGTCGCCGTCGACCCCAAAAGCGCCCGCCCTTGCGTCTCCGTTTGCCACGGCGATGGCTTCGTCACCGTGTAGTGCCACCGTGTCCCCCAGGCGGCACAGCCATCCGCCACGCGTCCCTGGAATGGCCCCAGGACGACGCGTGGTTCGATGAGCTGGAGCGCGGGCACACCGCGTAACTCTCCCCGGCAAGCACCTTGCCGGGGCCTTGACCTTGCCGGGCCCTGGAGCTTGCCGCTCCCCGGGCCCTGCCGAGGCGCATGTTGCGCCGAGGCGTGTCTTCTGAGATGTAGCTTTCTAGTCTTCCTGGCAAGCTCCTCTTGCCAGGGTCTCGTGTTAGTGAGGTAACCTTGAGCCTGGGATGGCCTTCCCGGCAAGCTCCACTTGCCGGGGCCTTGATTTTCTGTCTTGTATACTTTGTTTTTGAATGGCTTTATATGGATCAGAAAAGGCCTCCGACGAGCACGTGGTACGCCCTACCGCGGGGAGCTGCTACTGCCCGTGCACAAGTTGGGGTACTGAGGTACCCCTACCTTAGTACACTGACAGTTATTTTTCGCCATTCTTTGATTCTCATTCCTTCATTTTTAGAAGAAATCCGATATGGACACGGGTGATTTGTAGGTTCACCTGGCAGAATGTTTAAAACTTGTAGTTGACCAGATTGAAACATGACAGGAGGCACACAGTTACTAGGGAGAATCTCTTGCAAAACATATAGTAAGACTTCGTAGTTAGCATTGTAGTTCAGTTCGAGTAGAACTAATGCAAAACATGCACGAATGTCGTAATAGTAAAAAAATCTTACCATGGTATCTCCATTGATATTAACGTAGTTCAAGACATGCACTAGTGGGATGTATTGACTATATTGTGGATCAATATTGCGATGTTGAATGTAATCCAGAAGAAAGGAATAAAAGAAGATGATCTGCTCTTTGTCCTTATAAGTACATTCTGAGCCAGGGGTGTAGTAGGTTCTGTCTAGCATCATCCTCACATTATTTGAATAATCAAAATAACCTATCAATGGAAATAAGTTGTCAACTATTTTGAAATAAACAATATAAATTACTAAATAACTATCGTTGATAAACTCACTTCTCGGTAGAATTGGAATCATATCGTCAACAAGGACCCAAATGTCCAAATCATCTTCGGCGATGGAATCCGGATTACCAAGATCCATGGTGAGAAGCATACCCTCATAAAAACCATATATCTTGCAAAATGATTCCCAATTCTTGCAACCAAAAGTGGTTACGTTATCTGAATTGTACAAATCCACTTCTAAATCAACATTATGCATGGTCCTTAGTTGAATTTGCTTTGTCTCCGAAGTTTCATGATCTTCAAATCCCATCCTCTCCAAGACATAGCGACTTGCATGACACGGGATAAACTAGTTGCATGTAAAAGAAGAAAATTAATTACTTACGCGTTGAAGTAGCTAGAAATCGTGCTTAATTAATTACGAAACAAGACTTGTCGTTGCGTACCGTTTCGACATCAAAGGTCTCGTTGAGCTTAATACTGAAGTAACGACCGTCTACCAGTTGAGGCCTGTCGCACAGACCCAGGTCGTCACCACACCAGGAGCACTCCGGGATCCTATCGTCGTCGGAAGACGACATTTCCTATGTTTCAAAGAGATTAAACTTTATAAATTAAAAATATGTACCTAGACAAGCTAGCTGTGGCACCACTAAGGGACTCAGGTTGTTCGGTGGCCTAAACGAAGGTACATACTAACAGATGTGCAACATGTTGCGGTTGTTTCCTGCATTATCCCTTACGATGATGTTTTTCTTTTCTTTTGGGCAGGCTAATGAGTTGAAGAAAAAGCTCTTGCGCAAGTAACAATGTGTACTCTCTTGCTGAAAATCGCACGAAGAGAAAAAAAACTGCTTTACTTGACAAAGATGATCTCAGTAAACCTGCAGGTGTTCCCAATGTGTGCAAGCAGCGGGAAATCTTAGGTCCTGCTCCTGAAGCAGAGCATTGCAGATAGATGCCCATGTTTTTGCATTCAGAAACCAAACAGTACCACTATGCAAATTCATATCAAAGTATCTCAATTTCATTTAACTCAACCCATGATTGAAGGAAGAACTAGATCAAAGCATGATCAGTACTAGTGATAATCGGAGCAAAAAGGATTCAAATTTCATATTAGCAACATAATTGGCAAAATGGCAACACCAACATCAATCAGCAGCATCTGGGCAATTGCACGACAAAACGGCATCCGTATCAAGGAATTTGAAGATGCCTCAAAGCATAGTTTAACAACAAAAAACACAATCAGGAAGCATATATCTGAATTCAATTAGCAAGCATGCTCGCATCCCCAAACCCCCCATCTTGCAGCCTGCAACCATATTTACACACAGATCAACTGCAACTAGCAGCAATCAACTAGCAGCAATCAACTAGCAGCAATCAACTAGCAGCAACCATATTTACACACAGATCAACTAGCAGCAATCAACACTCAACATTCAACTAGCAGCAGCGATACATGGAGCTCAATCGCTAGGGGTCGTACCTGGGGGATGCCGGGGCGTCGGCGGCGCGGGCGTCGAGGCCGGGGCGTCGGGGGCGCGGGCGGCGGCGGCGTAGCTCCGGGCGTCCGGGGCGTCGGGGGAGGGGGGTGGC
>LR738713.1:600921066-600992645 GCA_902687465.1 Secale cereale | reverse complement strand
GGCGCGGGCGGCGGCGGCGTAGCTCCGGGCGTCTGGGGCGTCGGGGGAAGGGGGTGGCGCGGGGGCGGCGGCGCGGCGCTGGAGGGAGAGAGAGGCGTCGGGGAGAGGGGGGAGATCTGGCGAGGGGATAGAAAGAAGGGTGCGGCCGGTGGGGGGATGGGGGAATACTAATGGCGCACTGCCCCTCCGTGCGCCATAAGTATGTAGATTCTTATGGCGCACGTTCACTAGGTGCGCGATTAGTATGAATGGACAGGTGCGCTAGTTCAAAAAAAAAACTTCTTGATTGTAATGGCGCACTCTGGACATCGTGCACCATTAGTAGTTCGAGCTCAAATGGCATATCTTTTGATGGTGCTCCATTACTATATTCTAATGGCGCACTGCTTGTCCGGTGCGCCATTAGTATCAATTCCATCTATAGCCCTTTTCCTAGTAGTGCATAGATTAAGAAGTTGGGGGGACCAATAACCAATGATAGGAAAAACAAGCTACCTTACGAGTGCAACCTTCCTTATGTGCATCCATGATTTGGCATTACAAGGCAACATTCTTCATTACATCATCAACACGCGGCGCCTGATACAACAACCATTTATTCAAATTCCCTAGGTCTATGTTATTCACAATAATATAGAGTACAAAGGAAAACTAAAATGAAGGAAAAGTGCAACAACCAGCATGACAACCTATATATATATATATATATATATATATATATATATATATAGAGAGAGAGAGAGAGAGAGAGAGTAACACTATTCTGATCCCGGGATCAGAATAGTTATTCGGATTACAGCGCTCCCTATATAGACGCGATGGGATGTTCCGAAACTCTACAAACCGAAATAGACCGCCTCATTTCCCTCAGGTGCAGCCCCACCCCCATGCCCCTCGCACCACCCCACCCCCGCTTGACACCGGCCACCTACTGCCGCCGCCGACGAGCGGATCCAGCACCGCGCCAGGTCCGTCCGCCTCTTCTTCCCCAGAGCGTCGCCGTCCCGCCGCCTCCGCCATCTTCCCCAGCGCGCCGCCGCCATCTTTCCAGAGCGCCCCCTGCCCATGGGTGATGACGTCATTCTCCTCCTACAACCCCGCCGCCACCCTACCGCCACCATCCCCCGGACCTGGCTGCAACTCCGCCACACGCCTCGGATCTAGCCGCAGTGCCGCCCCCCCACCGCGGAATCTGACCTCCGCCCCCACCGTGGGATCTGACCTCCGCCCCCACTGCGAGATCCGGCCGCCGCCCCCACCGCGGGATCCGGCCGCCGCGATGCCACCGTCCATCGCCCGGTGGTGTAGCGCGGCGCGCCCCTCCCGTCCAGCGTGACCTTCCTTCTAAGCTGCCGCGACCTTCCCTCCCCTCCGCCGCGGCCTGCCCTCTGCTCCGGCGCACCCTCCTACTCCTCCTCCACAGGTCCATCCCCACCCTCCCTCCCTCGAAGAACTTCCTCCTGCCTACTCAATGCATCTTCCCCCTTATCTCTTCTCCCCACTTCCTCCATCCTATGCTCTAGGAGAACCAGTTCAAGACACAAAAAAGCAACGACTATGCATTGATGCCGAGAGCAAGTTCTGATTATGTCCTCTGTATATGCTTGTTGATATGACAAACAAGAACCTTACTTTTTTCTTTAGGTTGTTTTGCTGATGTCTGAGAGTTAATATTGTTGACGTTCAATGGATATGGGACTTCCTTTTACCTTGCATTGTAAAAAAAAGAGCATCCAAAAATTTCCTACACGTTGATGCATCTGTGCGCACATCTTCAACCTCCTTCATGCATGTTCCGTACTTAATTGTTCTCAACGAAAATTGTGTTTCCGAGAAGTTGATATATTATTACGTGGAAAGGTTGTGTATTTGAAACTTTTGAAGACCACAAATTTCTGTAGTAGTGCGTCTCCAGTCCAATGTGTTGATCTTCTTCACTCTATATTCACATTCCAAAATAATGTGTTCTGTATTTATGGGGAAAAATTGTTGCTAGAATTTTCATATACATATTGTACTATTACAATAACTATTTTTGAACTTCATATTGTCAGATCCGCGAAAGTTGGGAAAATTTAGAAGTTGGATTCACGAAAAAATAGGCAAAAAGAAGAAACCACGCCTCCTGAAATTCAAGCACGTCTAGTTTGTGGAGCAAGAAAAAAACAAAAATTAAATAAAACCAAGAAGTCCAAATAAAAAAACAGATCGATGTTTATACATAATTCAGATTTTCCTAATTATTAAAGAATGAGAAAAGGAAGCTAAAAAACAAGAAGTTAAATTCTTTAAAAATAGAGTAGTTGAAAATTCATAAAATAACTATATTCATCATTTTCCGTTACAAAATGAATAACCCCAAGAAGGTCAAATTGAGAAACCCAAGAAGTTCAATTTTAAGAAATGGAATAGTTCAATGTATATGAAAAACCAAGATTTTCCTCGTTACTAAATAATAAACCAAGAAGTTCAATTTCAAAAAATGGAACAGTTCAATATTTGTTACAAAAACTCATAATTTTCCCATTACTTACGAATAAACCAAGAAGTACAATTCAAAATAATGAAGAAGTTCGTGATTTATTGAAAAAACAAGAGAGAATTTCAAAAGTGATAACAACCGGAAGTTCACGTACTGCATGGGTTGTGTTTCATATAAGAAAAAAGAATAAAAAGACAATGTCTGAAATGACTTTTGCTTGAAGTTCACGTGGTTGGCCCAGGATAGTTAAAAAAAAATTGTGAAGGAGGTTCTCCGTGTATTTACATGTGCAAAAATTCACAAAAAAATGTTGTGCAGGAATTTGATGAACGGGTGAGGAATTACGAACAACAAATACATGACAGAAGTTCAGGATGAAAACAACGAGCAGTACAACTACTACACACAACACATTTCAGATAAGAAAATATAAGAATAGAAACTAAAAGCTTAAAAGGTTTGTGGCAAAGAAGTTCATGTCCTCCTCCGGGTGAAGGTCATGATCTCTAGTGCAATACGTCCGACCTTCAATTACATGGCAAAAGAAGAATAAAAAACTAAAAGCTTCAAAGGTTTGTTGCAAGAAGTTCACGTGCTCCTCCGGGTGAAGGTCAAGATCTATAGTGGGAGTGGTCCGACCTTCAATTACATGTAAAAACTCAGATATTTTCGCGTAACCGAGAGAAGTTCACGTACTGCACGATGTGCATTTGTGTGATAAAAAGAGAATGGAAAAGCAAAGGGTAAAAGTTTTGTTTCTAGAAATTCAAGTACTTGGTCCGAGAAAAATTCAAAAATCTTGTGAGAGGTTGAACAAAAATATGTGACAGAAGTTCAAGGTGAAAACAGCGAGAAGTTCAACTACTACACATAATGCGTTTTAGATAAGCATATAAGAATAAAAAACTAAAAGCTTCAAAGGTTTGTTGCAAGAAGTTCACGTGCTCCTATGGGTGAAGGTCAAGATCTCTAGTGGGAGACGTCCGACCTTCAATTACATGTAAAAACATGCAAAAACGACATTGTTTTTGCCATTTTTAAAACTGCTCTCAAACGACAACGAATTTGTATTGTCTGTCTACATGAAAAAGTTGCTCGTATTCATAAGCTTTCCAACGGTATATTATATGCTACATTCCGACCAATGGTTTAAAAGTTTTATCTCTAACGTTTAAAACACAATTTCACGCATTCAAAACAATATTTTGAACCGTCGCGAATATGGAAAAATGATCAACACGAAAAAGTTGTGTGTTTTCAACAGCTTTTCATTGGTATATCATTTGCTCAATTCCGGTAAGTGGTTTGGAAGTTACAGGCGAAAAACATCTCATCAAAAAACAGAGTGAAGTTCAAGCAGAACTGCCGCAGAAGTTCAAGTCTTCACGCAGTGCATTTTCGAAGAATCCGTTTCGCGATAAAGGCAAAAAATGATCTCGCCATTTTCGCAATTACTTGAAAACGCCTGGGAACCAGAGAAAACCGTAAACTTGAAAACGTTTCGCATTTTCTGTAGATTTTCAATGGTATATTATTTGCCGCATTCCGACAAAGTTTGTAGAAAATACAAGGAAAATACATTTTTTGCCATTTTCGAAACTGACTTAAAACCGTAAAGAATTAGGAGAAACAATACATACAAAAAAGTTTTGCATTTGTCCAAGCTTTCCAACGCCATATCACTTGCTGCATTCGGACGCATGGTTAAAAAATTAACTCGAAAAAACTAACTCGGTAGAACTTGTACCGTTTTCTAGATTACTCTTAAACCGTTCAAAAATAGAAAAAACTTTCAACATGAAAAAGTAGTGCATTTTCATAAGATTTCCAACGCCGTATAACATGCCCTAATTGGATTAGCCGTTTAGGAATCACAGCGAAAATACAAACTCGGCTGTTCGGTTTACGAAATTTTACGTTTTTTCAAATAATGTTTTAACCGTAGGGAATTAGAGAAAACTTTCAACATGTGAAAGGAGCGGTTTTGCAGCAACTTTCCAATGACATATTATATGCCGCATTCCGATAAACAGTTTAGAAATTAGATCGAAAATATGATTCACGTTTTTTGTGTGAAGAAAAAGGGGTTTTCAAAACTACTCTTAAACCGCTTACATTTCGACAAAAATTAAGTTGGGTCGTGATAATGGTGTCCACAGCTTTCCAACGGTATATCACAAGCCCCGTTTGGGCAATGTTGGCGGAAGTTCAACCTAGTTCAGAGGGAAGTTTAAGCGTGGAAGTCAGGCAGAAAAATTGCAAAAAACGCGAGTTCATCACGCCCCGAGAGCAAAATCCGCTCATGAGTGAGATTTATATTTAAAAAAATTATTTAGTTGCTAGAAACCGTTTGCAGATTACACTTACATCACATAGAACACGGATAACCAGAAAAATTCGCTGGGAGAGCCACGGTTGCGAAGATAGCCCGAAGTTCGGGTTCGTACACAGGGATGTTCAGGCGCGTATCTCAGTAAGTATATGTTGTGATCAGAATAATATTCTGATCCCGTGATCAGAATAGTGTTCACCTTAAGACCTTATTCTCATAACAAAAAAGCTTATTCTGCTAACACCATCACCTCCACGCCGCTCCCCCTCCCCTCCCCGCCTTCTACCGCGGGAGCGGCCGGGAGAGCCGCCGCACCTCTCTTCCCCGCCTCCTTCTGCGGGAGCTGCCGACAACGATGTCGCCCCTCCCCTACCCGCTGTAACATCCCAAATTTTCAATTTGGAATGTTATACATAGATCATAATTGCATTTGCATATTTTTGCATTTTGTTTGTGGAGTTCCTCGAAATTCTAAGCCACTCAAGGACCTACGGAGAGAGTTGGGGATTTTACCGTTTTCGTATTTGAGTTCGCTCGAATACCGGTACGAGGACAGTGTGATTCTAATTACTTTTCTCCCCTAAAAATATTTCTAAATAAAATAAATGAGCGGAGATAATATGACTTCTCCAAAATAATAGAAATATTGGGGGAAAAATATTAAAATCACTTTTGGTATTTTTCTGGATTTATTTTCGGATTTATTTGCATAGGAAAAATACGCATTTTTCAAAATTGCATTTAGGTCCGGGAAAAATGTTCACCTTGTCCTAAATATTATTAGAGGACGGTGAAAACTTATTTTGGGATTTTTGGAGTCCGTTTGATATTTATTTCGTTAGCTTTATTGCACCGGGAATCTTTAAAAAAAAAGGAAACCGACTTAGCATCGTACCGGACCGGGACTCTGGGATTTATATAGCGCCAGGCCGGCCCGACATCGCCAGCCCGCCCCCGCACGAAAACCCTAGCCGCCGCCGCCGCTGCCGCGCCCCTCGCCGCCCGCCGACGCCGCCGCCCCGCCGCCCGTCGCCGGACCCGCCGCCGCCGCCCATTGCCGGAGCCGCCGCCCGCCGGACTCGAGGTAGCCGCCTGGTTTTTTTTTCTTTAGAGGATCAGATCGGTTTTATAAAAAAAAAACCTAGATCTGGTTTTTTTTCTCGGTTTAGATCGGTTTTTCGTCGGTTTAGTTAAATAGCGGACGTTCGTCCGTACGTTCGTTTTAACGAACGGTTTTCGTTAGTTAATCGCAGACAGCGAACGTTCGTTCGTTAGTCTGTTCGTCATTTTCTTTTTAGGGGTATTTTGTCCGCGATTTTTCCGATCGCGATTTCTGCCCTGATCTTGTTACGCGTTTTTCTTTTCGCTCGAGAGTCGGAATCAGGTGATTCAAAATCCCAGATACTCGTCTCGAAGCCCTCTTTACGTTAGATCAACTTGAACAAAGTTTTGGCTACTATAAAATTTGACTTTAGGCCAACTACTAATTCGGAGCTCGTTTCTTTCGCAGTTTGATTTTCGTTGCTTCTTTCGAGTTGATTCTTTTTGCAAACGGAGTTCTTAAGTTGAACTTTCTGGTTAGATCTCTTATTTGAGTTTTACCTGTGCATTAGTTACGTACTTATTGTATGCTTGTTGTTTGATTGCGATAGAGTACCCGGAGTGCACCGCTTGCTACTTTGAATCTCTAGGTTTTGCGGATCATCAGCAAGGCAAGTAACACTTTGATCATGCTTTCCAATTACCCAGTTTTCATTGCATTAGTCAAACCCCTCACACATTGCATGAATAGGATCAATTAACTTGTGGGATTGGGAAGTAGATTGAGGTAGTACCTATTACCTGCATTACATTCAAGCCCCTGGGAGTTACTTCTACGTTTGCTGCTAGGACATGCTATGCTCGTAGACGTGGATTGGGTGAGTGAATTCCATGACAGATGTGAGATTGTTTAATTTAATGGTTCAACTTAAGGTGGCAACATTAATACACATCTGGGTGGATTGAGGCACCTGGTATTCCAGGATTGTCTGTTTTTCTTTTGGACCGCCACCCAGGCTCAAAGGGATCATGAGATTATTCATACTAGAAACTTCCGTGTGCAACCACAATGCTATTATGGGCTCTAGCATAGTATGAGTAAGTTGTGCGAACTCTTACAGTGGTGGACTAGCAGATGTAGGGGATGTAGGTTGGTACGGTCCGCCTGATCATAAGGTGCTAGTGCTTCTGAAAGACTATGTCTCGGTCATCCGTTTCTCAAACACCATGCAGTGCGAGAAACCAAACGGAGGCGATCGAGTCTTGTGGGAAAAGTGCACAAACCTCTGCATAGTGTACAAACTGATCATGATTAGCCGTGTCCCCGGTTATGGACATCTTGAGTATCTGGTACTGGGATTTTCATGTGCATATCAACATGTTACTCTAATTTAATTTTGTTGGGTTTAATGATTATTTTTAATTGGGGTTGAGAGATGTCTATCTTCTCAATGATGTTTCAACTACCATGATAGTTAATTAAAATACATTCCTTTGAAGTAGGGAAAAATTGGCTTTACGCAAAAACTTAACCATAGAGCTTTCCACCAAGCCAAATATTGCATATAGTATAGGCTTACTTTCATTGCATCTATTGTGTTATCTCGCCAGCATATTCCATGTGCTGACCCGTTTTTCGGGCTGCAACGTTTCATGTTGCAGACTTTTCAGACGACGAGTAAGATGCCCATTTTAGGTCGTGGTTCTATACTCAGTGATGCCGCTGGAGTTGATGGACTCACTTATCTTCCAAGCCTTCCGCTGGTATCGTGTTAGATGGCCTTCAGCCATGATTTTTGTAATAAATTCATCGTTGAACTATCGATGTAATAAGTGTGCGACTGCTACTCTGTTATAAATCCTTCGAGTACCATGCGTGTCAGCATTACTGATCCAGGGATGACACTGATGCATGGAGATCAAACTGTTTGAGGTCTGGTCGCTACAAAGATGGTATCAGAGCACACGCTGACTGTAGGACACGACCACTAAGACAAGCCCTAGAACACAATTCACTCTTCTCTCTTCTAACTCCTCATCTTTTCTATTCTTTAGGATGGTGGAAGCAAAGCACAAGTTCACGCAACCGGATGATGATACACCTTTTGGACGACACCTGAAGGAGGTCACCAGATATCTACACATTGGATTACTATGTTTCACTGGAACCTACAATGCCACTCTACCTGAGGAGGAGCGTTGGTTGATTCAAGCTCAAGTTCCAGGAAGGACGTATGCACCCGTCACCCCACTCATAGCATTTTCCTTTAATGCACCTACATGGAGCCTAGGAAGAAGTATGGCAGCCTACATTGCTATGGGAAGGATTGGAGAAGTCTACAAACAGGAGCTAAAGGACACTATCTACCAGATTTGTGGACGCCGAGATGAGAATTGGGATATGATCAGCACTAGGAAGTGTATATCCATAGCAGCATTCATCCAGGAGTTGAGCCACCACATTCGTCGCCAAGAGCACCAGATGTGTGCTGGGATGATAGATTTGAAGAAGGCCCTAAATAAGAATTTGGAGTTAGAGGAAGAACTCAAGTCTACACGCGACTGATATGAGGAGGAGATGAAGATACTTGTGGAGAAGAATGATGATTTGACCCGGAAGTTAGGGATACTCATGGGAGAAGAAGGCGAGGAAGAAGAACCCAATGAGATTCCATCGGAGGACTATATCATCATAGATGACACGTATTCGGAAGCTGAGGATAGCAAAGATGAAGACTATGAAGATGAAGCTGGGGCAGATATTATGGAATCCTCTGCCGACCAATATTTTTAGATGACCACCCTATGACTAGTAGTTTACCACTAAGTATTAGATTTAGATCACTTTTGATTGGTGTGATATGATTGTGTGTTTGTCTCATGTGCATATGGGTAGTGATTTTCCCTTAGACCTCTATTCTATTCTAATCTCTTCCCTCTACACCCATCAGATGCCTCCAAGACGTGAATTCGAGTTTCCCCCTGAGTTCACCCAGTTGATCCAGCAGCAGAACACCCTGATGCAACTCCTTGTCCAGAACACCCAGAACAACCAGAACAACAACAACAACCCTCCACCACCACCACCTGTGGACAACCTGACACGTTTCTTAAGGTTGCAACCACCTGTGTTTGCTAGCAGCATCGAACCAATTGTGGCTGATGACTGGCTACGCAAGATTGGAAGTTATTTGACCACCGCCAATTGCTCGGATGCTGAGAAGGTGCGATTTTCCGCACACCAGTTGTCTGGACCAGCCGCAGCATGGTGGGAGAATTACACAGCCACTTACCCCGTAGCCAATGTGACTTGGGATCAGTTCTAGCAAGCTTTTCGTACCGCCCATGTCTCGACTGGAGCCATGAGTATGAAGAAGCAGGAGTTTCGCAACTTGCGCCAAGGAAACCGTACTGTGGCCCAGTACGTAGATGAGTTTAGTACCCTATCTCGTTATGCCCCAGATGATGTGGCTACAGATGCCAAGAAGCAGGAGAGATTTATGGAAGGGCTGAATGATGAGATGAGTGTACAGCTGATGGTGTCAACTTTCAATAACTATCAGGAGTTGGTAGACCGAGCCCTGATGATTGAAAGGAAGCATCAACAGATTGAGAGTCGCAAGAGGAAGTATGGGCAAGGGAAGTATAATTCTGGAGCTCAGCAGAAGCCTCGCTTTACCCCTAAAGCAGTAGGACAGTTTCAGCATACCCATGGAGGAAGTAGCTCACACAACCACAATGGCACCAAGAATGGCAATGGTAATGGGAATGGGAACGGAGCCAATGGAAACCAGAACCGCCCTGCACCGTCCACACCCACCAAGAGGGATTTTAGCCATGTCACTTGTTACAAGTGCGGGAAGACTAGACATTATGCCAATGAATGCCCTGAGGTGAAGAATGGGAACGGCAATGGAAGCGCCGGGAAGAAGCCCAACCCATTCAACAAAGGACAAGTGAACCACATGATCGTGGAAGAAGTAGAAGAGCAACCAGATGCAGTTATAGGTAAGTTCTTAGTTAAGTCCTTTACTGCACTCGTTCTTTTCGATACTGGTGCATCGCATTCATATATTTCAAGGGGATTCGTTGATAAGTATAAACTGCCGACCAAAGCCCTTAGATCGCCCATGTTAGTAACCTCACCAGGAGCAGAGTATATGGCCAAGTCATGGTGTGATCAGTTGCCCTTAAGGATTGGTAATTACATATTCCCTTCGGGCCTAATAGTATTGGAATCTCAAGGACTGGATGTGATATAAGGCATGGATTGGTTATCTAATTATGAAGGGAATATTGAATGTGCCAGTAAGACCATTTTGCTTACTACGCCGGAAGGAAGAAGGATCAAGTATGTATCTCGGCATGAGTCAAAGAGGAGTAGATTAAATTCCCTGTCAGGAGTTGTTCAGGAGGAAGTGCCTATAGTGAAGGATTTTCCGGATGTGTTTCCAGAGGAGTTACCTGGCATGCCACCAGATAGAGACATAGAGTTTTTGATTGAACTTTTGCCAGGCACCGGACCAATTTCTAAGAGACCCTATAGGATGCCCACAAAGGATTTGGAGGAAATTAAGAAGCAGATTAAGGAGTTACTGGATAAAGGATTTATACGCCCAAGTTCTTCGCCTTGGGGTTCGCCAGTACTTCTAGTGGAGAAGAAGGATGGATCATTAAGAATGGTTGTTGATTACTGAGGGTTGAATGAAGTAACGATCAAGAACAAGTACCCGTTGCCAATGATCAATGATCTGTTCGATAGATTGCAAGGAGCTAAGGTCTTTTCTAAGATCGATCTGCGATCAGGGTACCATCAATTGAAGATTCGAGGGCAAGATATCCCTAAGACGGCCTTTACCACTAGGTATGGGTTGTATGAGTATACCGTTATGTCGTTTGGTCTGACAAACGCACCGGCTTACTTTATGAACCTGATGAACAAAGTGTTTATGGAGTATTTGGATAAGTTCGTCGTAGTGTTAATAGATGATATCTTGATCTTCTCGAAGGATGAAGAGGAGCATGAGGAACATTTGCGTTTGGTATTGGAGAAGCTTAGAGAACATCAGTTGTATGCCAAGTTTAGCAAATGTGAGTTTTGGTTGAAGGAAGTCGGATTCCTCGGACATGTTATATCCGGAGAAGGAATAGCAGTAGATCCCGCCAAGGTGGAGACTGTGACCAATTGGGAAGCACCGATGACCGTTGGAGAGAACCGGAGTTTTCTTGGATTCGCAGGATACTACCAGAGATTTATCGAGAATTTTTCGAAGATTACAAAGCCAATGACCGAGTTGTTGAAGAAGGAAACCAAGTTCAGTTGGACCGAAGAATGTGAGACTAGTTTCCAGGAGTTGAAGAAAAGGTTGGTATCATCCCCTGTGTTGATCCTGCCAGATCATCATAAGGATTATGAGGTGTACTGCGACGCTTCACGTCGAGGACTTGGAGCTGTTCTTATGCAGGAAGGAAGAGTTGTTTCATACGCTTCACGACAACTAAAACCTCATGAGATGAACTATGCCACCCACGATTTGGAATTAGCTGCCGTAGTGCATGCATTGAAGACGTGGAGACATTTTCTCATAGGAAACCATTGTGAAGTATATACGGATCACAAGAGTCTGAAGTATATATTCACCCAGAAGGAGTTGAATCTTAGGCAAAGGAGATGGCTGGAACTCATTAAGGATTATGACATGAGATTGCATTATCACCCCGGAAAGGCTAACGTAGTAGCTGATGCGCTAAGCCGTAAGAGCCATGTCAATACCCTAATGATGGAAGAGTTTCCAAATGAGCTAGCCGAGGACCTACGAGAACTACGTTTGGAGATAGTTCCGAGAGGTTATGTAACAACACTAGAAATCCAGTCTACCTTGATGGATAAAATCAGAGAAGCTCAGAAAGTGGACAAGGAGATTGTCGCTATAAAGGAGAGGATGAGCGAAGGAAAAGCTAAAGGTTTTCGTGAGGATGAACACGACACCCTATGGTTTGAGGATCGAATCTATGTGCCCAATGACCCGGAGATTAGGAAGTTGATTTTACAGGAGGCCCATGATTCACCATACTCGATTCACCCAGGAAATACTAAGATGTATTTGGATTTGAAGTATATTTTCTGGTGGACCGGTATGAAGAAGGATATTGCGGAGTATGTAGCAGTTTGTGATGTGTCTCAGAAAGTAAAGGCAAAACATCAGAAGCCAGCAGGATTGCTACAACCTATGCCAATTCCCGAATGGAAGTGGGAGAAGCTTGGTATGGATTTTATCACCGGATTGCCCAGGACCAAGGCAGGGTATGATTCAATCTGGGTACTAGTAGACCGATTGACGAAGGTAGCCCACTTTATCCCGGTGAAAACCACATATACCAGTGCAAAGTTGGCTAAGATATACACGACCAGAATTGTATGTCTGCATGGAGTTCCGAGGAGTATTGTATCTGATAGAGGAACCCAGTTCACCTCAAAGTTCTGGAATCAGTTACATGAAACCTTGGTTACAAGACTAGAGTTTAGCACAGCGTTTCATCCGCAGACCGATGGACAGACGGAGAGAGTCAATCAGATTCTGGAGGATATGTTGAGAGCCTGTGCATTAGATTATGGATCTAGTTGGGATGAAAACTTGCCTTACGCGGAGTTCTCATACAACAATAGTTACCAGGCCAGTTTGAAGATGGTGCTGTTCGAGGCATTATATGGAAGGAGATGTCGAACACCATTGTCATGGGACGAAGTTGGAGACCGACAGTTGTTTGGACCAGACTTAATCAAAGAGTCTGAGGAGAAAGTAAAGTTAATCCGAGATAGACTGAAGGTAGCTCAGTCCAGGCAGAAGAGTTACGCCGACTCGAAGCACAAGGAGATAGACTATGAGATCGGAGACATGAGCGTACTTGAGGGTATCGTCTCTGCGAGGAGTTAAACGTTTCGGAGTTAAAGGGAAGTTAGCCCCGAGATTTGTTGGACCTTACCGTGTTTTGGAATGCATGGGAAAGGTTGCCTATAAGTTGGAGTTGCCCGAAGGATTGTCAGGAGTGCACGACGTGTTTCACGTTTCGCAACTGAAGAAGTGCCACGCGGAGATGGCCGATATACCACTTAGAGATACAGTACCCCTGGAAGCAATTCAGTTGGACAGTGACCTGACCTACGAGGAGAAGCCCGTTAAGATTCTCGAATTTTCGAGTAGAGTTACCCGTAGCAAGGTTATCAAGTTTTGCAAAGTTCAGTGGAGTCATCACACCGAGGAAGAAGCCACCTGGGAGCGAGAAGATGATCTACGCAAGGACCACCCACACATGTTCTCTAGCCAAGCCGAATCTCGAGGGCGAGATTCATTCTAAGGGGGTAGGTTTGTAACATCCCAAATTTTCAATTTGGAATGTTATACATAGATCATAATTGCATTTACATATTTTTGCATTTTGTTCGTGGAGTTCCTCGAAATTCTAAGCAACTCAAGGACCTACGGAGAGAGTTGGGGATTTTACCGTTTTCGTATTTGAGTTCGCTCGAATACCGGTACGAGGACAGTGTGATTCTAATTACTTTTCTCCCCTAAAAATATTTCTAAATAAAATAAATGAGCGGAGATAATATGACTTCTCCAAATAATAGAAATATTGGAGGAAAAATATTAAAATCACTTTTGGTATTTTTCTGGATTTATTTTCGGATTTATTTGCATAGGAAAAATACGCGTTTTTCAAAATTGCATTTAGGTCCGGGAAAAATGGTCACCTTGTCCTAAATATTATTAGAGGACGGTGAAAATTTATTTCGGGATTTTTGGAGTCTGTTTGATATTTATTTCGTTAGTTTTATTGCGCTGGGAATCTTAAAAAAAACAGAAACCGACTTAGCATCGTACCGGGCGGAGGCGATCGAGTCTTGTGGGAAAAGTGCACAAACCTCTGCAGAGTGTACAAACTGATCATGATTAGCCGTGTCCCCGGTTATGGACATCTTGAGTATCTGGTACTGGGATTTTCATGTGCATCTCAACATGTTACTCTAATTTAATTTTGTTGGGTTTAATGATTATTTTTAATTGGGGTTGAGAGGATGTCTATCTTCTCAATGATGTTTCAACTACCATGATAGTTAATTAAAATATATTCCTTTGAAGTAGGGAAAAATTGGCTTTACGCAAAAACTTAACCATAGAGCTTTCCACCAAGCCAAATATTGCATATAGTATAGGCTTACTTTCATTGCATCTCTTGTGTTATCTTGCCAGCATATTCCATATGCTGACCCGCTTGTCGGGCTGCAACGTTTCATGTTGCAGACTTTTCAGACAACGAGTAAGATGCCCATTTTAGGTCGTGGTTCTATACTCAGTGATGCCGCTGGAGTTGATGGACTCACTTATCTTCCAAGCCTTCCACTGGTATCGTGTTAGATGGCCTTCAGCCATGATTTTTGTAATAAATTCATCGTTGAACTATCGATGTAATAAGTGTGCGATTGCTACTCTATTATAAATCTTTCGAGTACCATGCGTGTCAGCATTACTAATCCAGGGATGACACTGATGCATGGAGATCAGACTGTTTGAGGTCTGGTCGCTACACCCGCCTTGCCCCCCATCCCCGCAACTCTTCCCCCACCTCCCTCGCTGCCTCGGCCCCGCCCCTCTATGGCCTACCAACCGCTCGCTCCTCCCCTCCCTGCTCGCCCCCGGCGCCCTCATGGCCTTTCCTACCTCCCGCAGGAGATGGGGCGCGTGACCGTGGGCGGATCCACACACACCCGCCCCAACGATCTCCTCCGCGGGACCAACCTCCTCCGCCATGCTCCTCCCGCTGGCATCCATCGCGGGACCGACCTCCTCCGCGTCCCCTTGTTGAAGTTCACTTGAGACTAAATCAGCCCCTCCTCCTCCCCTTGCAGCCCAGATGCCCCGGACTTGTAGTGCGCGGGGCACACGATCTGGTTCGGCGTGCCTGGCTGTGCAGTTGACGACTCCGACGACATGTTGATGGTGGTGGTGGAAACTCACACGGATCTCATCGCGGGAACGGAGGCCATTGATACATCCAAAACGTATCTATAATTTCTGCTTGCTCCATGCCTCTTTTGTGTGATATTGCTATGGTATTTATACACTTCCATACACTTTTGATCATATTTGGACTAACCTATTAACTCAGTGCACCCCAGTGCCAGTTTCTTTTTTCTGCTGTTTTTGTATTTCAGGTTTTCCCATTACGTAAACTGCCAGAAAAATCCCGGAAAAATTATAAAAAAAATCAGCGTTCCGGAAGCTTCCTTGCGGCCAAAGTAGGGACGAAGGGGGGCCACCAGGGCTCCAGGCGCCCTGGTGGCGCGGCCCCCCTCCTGGCCACGCCGGGGGGCGCCTGGGCCCCCCAGGTCTCCGCTGATGCCCCCCTTTGGCATATATTTACACCGCGCCCCGAAACCCTCGAGGACGGAACCCTTTTTCATGATCTCATCTCTATTCCGCCGCCGCCGCGCTTCCAAGATCGGGAGCACCAGGAGAACTCTTCTCGGCACCCTGCCGGAGGGGAGGATCACCACCGGGAGCCTCTCCACCACCATGGACGCCTCCCGGATGAGTTGTGAGTAGCCTCCCTTGGACCACGGGTCCATGACCAGTAGCTATGTGATGTTCTCCTCCCCTCTTTGTTCTTCACTAATTAGACCTCGTGAGCTGCCATACATGATCGAGGCACATATGTAATCCTTATGCTATTGCTATGTTGAGTTTGCTGGGATCCGATGGATTGTGAGATTATGTTCAGATTGTGCGTGAGTAATATATTTGATTTACCTCTTTTATATTTATGTTCTTGAGTAATTCTAGCATGTTCTCCGTTGCTGGTTATTGCTTTAGCCAAGTAGTAGGTAGTAACTCCAAGAGGGAACGTTATGCTTGATTGTGGGTTCATGCCCCTCGATGACTAGTTTGAGTGACAGAAACATGAGTCTAGGAGATGTGCTGTTGCCACAAGGGGGAAAACAACGGTGCTTGTACTCACGGGTGCAAGGATTGTTTACTTTACGCAAAGTTCTTTTAATACAGTTGTCTGTTGCTTTGAGTTTACACTATGGGTGGGACTCGCAACTTAATACCAGCGAGATGTTCTGGATAGATATCTCAAGGTGGATGATTAGTAGTAGATGTAGATGGATTTCGGTCTACTTACCTTGGCGTACCGCCCATGATTTTGAGCCTCAACCTTTCTTGCAGCATAGTTAGCATTGGTTTGCGCACATAATTCTGTCAATTGCCCAGCTGTAATTCGTTTGCCTCACATAGTTGTTTTATCGTCTTTTGGGAGAGAGACATCACTAGTGAACATCATGGGACCCCGGTCCATATTACCATCATCGATCACATCCGCTATTTACTTTCTGCTTTTACTTACTAGTTGCAATTATACCTATCACTATTATCTCTTGCATTTGATCTTTTGTCAACGACAAGGCCGGAGGGATTGACAACCTCTCTGTACTCGTTGGGAGCGAAGTTATTTGTATATCTGTGTAGGTCCAGTTAATTGCTAAGTATCTGGCGCCATTAGCAGTTGACACCTTCTTGTTGAAACCTTGGAGTCTCAGGGGAATTCGATCCTTGGTATCTTTGCCAAGGGAAAACTACCGCTACACTGCATCTCAAACCTTCCACTTGGGGTAACCAACGAGGGGCGAGAAGCCATCAAGCAAAGTTTTCTGGCGCCGTTGCCGGGGAATCCACTCTTCAAGATAGGGGAGTTTCACGCTATCTTTTATCTTTGCTTTTTAGTCTTGTTAGTTTACCTTTCAGTTTTCTTTATGTCTTTTCACTAGTTTTGCTTAATGGAAAATAACAAAAATATGAGAGAGCTTTATAAGCTTTACCTTGCTTTGGGACATGATGTGTTTGAAGAGAAAATTAAAAAACCTATGGAACTTTATTATTTGCATAACAATCATGATGGTGGTGATGTTATTAGTATGCTTTCTTTGAATATCAATATTGCTAATGACATGGAAAGCTCTAAGCTTGGGGATGACACGTTTGATGAACATGATATTTTTAGTCCCCCAACTTTTGATGATACTTTGCTTCCTATATATGATGATTACAATGATGAATATGATGGTTTCAGTCCACCTACTATTGAGGATAAAATTTATTATGATTATGATATGCCTCCTAAATACAATGATTACCATGATGGTTATGATTGGTTTACTCTCACTATTCCTAATAAGAAAAATTTTGCTTATATGAAGAGTAATGATACCTTTTTGCATGTGGATCATGGTAACAATGCTTTATGTGATGCTTATATTGTTGAGTTTATTCGTGATCCCACTGAAAATTATTATGAGAAGGGAACATATGCTTATAGATATTTCAATAATATCAAGTTCCCTCTCTTTATGTTGAAGATTTTGAAGCTGCACTTGTTTTGTCTACCTATGCTTATTGCTTTGTGCTACAATGAATTATTGTATTGCAATATTCCTATGCATAGGAAGCATGTTAGGCTTAAATGTGTTTGGTATTTGCTTCTTGATGCTCTCTTTTGTTCTTCAACTCTTATTCCTACGAGAGCATCATTAAAGTCTTAAGCCTATGTTTATGGCTATAAAGAAAGAGCTCTAGGGAGACAACCCTTGTTATATTTGCTTTCAGTTTGTTCTTTCAGTTTTTAGTGGTCTTGATGGTTGTTACTACAGTAGCATCATCATTGTATCTTTTCTTTTCAGCTTTGTGCCAAGTTTAGCCTCTGATTGCAAGAAAGTTCAAAAGTTGTGACGTGCTGTCCAGGAAACAGATTCTGTCCTTGGATAGAAAAATTCGTATAAAATCACCAGATCATCTTTTTGGTCTGAATTTTTCGACAGCGTGCTCTATACAATTGTCTTTCGGGCGTCTGTTCTGAGTTTTTTGATTTGAGTTGCAGAATTGCCCCGAAAAAATCATTTACTACCTGCTGGTCTGTTTTTCACAGATTCTGTCCTGTTTTGCCTTTCCTTCATTTTGCAAACTTTGAGCTTGCTTTTTCTTTGCAAAAACCTTTTGGCAATCTTGAGAAACAGTAGACCTTCAAGAATATCCTTATTTCCAGCAAGGAACAATTATTTTATTATGGGTAATAACCTCGCTAATCAGATTATGATGAGTTATGTATGAAGGGAGTTTTCAAGTGTGCGAGGGAAGATGATAAAAAGATTCAGGAGTGTCAAACGCTCAAGCTTGGGGATGCCCCCATGCACCCCCAAGAAATATTCAATAAGACTCAAGCGTCTAAGCTTGGGGATGCCCCCGTGCATCCCCTTCTCCATCAACAATTATCAGTTCGTCTTTCGTTCCACTATATTTTTATCACTTCATGTGTTATGTGCTATGCTTGGAGCGTCTTGCTTTTAGTTTTCTTTAGCTTTGCTTGCTGTTCATAACGAGTTGGAACTCAGCTTTCTTTGTGTGGGAGAGAAACACGCTCCACTTCAACCTAGAACATAACATAGAATTTTCATGTTTATCTTTGCTGTGTGTGTTCTTGATCTTTCAATAGCTACTGTCATGCTCAGCTCTTAGTTTTCATGCTTATCTTTTTAAAGAGCTTTTGTTTAGTTGGTCGCTGGAACTCTCTTTAGTTATCATGCTTATCTTATTAAGAGAGTTGGCTTCTGTTGCATTGGTTGATATGTCTATGATAAAATGCTATGTGCATGATGATGCTTAGTAGTTCATGTTTTCTTATGGTTAGTCTCAAATAGCTGGGGGGTTCTCAATGTGTTATTGGAGTACCAACATGATTTGTTTGCCTATGATGTGGTATGGTTTAGTGATATCTTCCTTCAAGAATTTATTTTGATTGACTTGGCGTCTGCTCACGCATATTTAAGACTGTAAAGAAAGTCTATCAAGCCTTGATGATCTTTAGTTTCTGAGTAGCGATATAACTTCCATGCCTGATCCAATGTTGTTTTGTCGCTCTGCATGATTATGACCGTCATTGCTCTTTTAGTTGGTCGCTCCCAGTCTTTTGCTAACCTTCGCCTGTACTAAGCGGACTGACTGCTTGTGCATCCAAAATCTTTTAAACCAGTTATGCCATATGAGTCCACCATACCTTCCTATACATGGTATTTACCTGCCATTCCTAACGAAGACTTTCATGTACCATCTCGAAATTATTCAAAAAAGAATTTCTCTTTTGTGCCTCTGTTTTAGTTCATGAGGAAGTAGTAGTTAATTCATGATCTTTTTAAGTTGGACAAGCTTCACCCCGGGATTGCATGTCTAATGTGCAAACCCATAATACGAGAAGGAACTGGCATAGAGTGCGCCCGACTCATTAAAAAATTATACAACAAACAAACCATCCTTCACGCTTTGTTCATGAGAAATCAGAAAACTTTGGCAGTGATAAACAAAGGAGATTAAGAGGATGTGATCGTCCTCATTCGGGAGCCGTTCGTCGAAACTTGTCCAGCTCAAGAAGTCATTGAGTTATCTGCTAGCATTCGTTGACGAAACATGCATATTCAAAAAAATAATTATTACCTCTGTTTCTAAAACCAAGAGCTCTGGTACAAGTTTAGTTTTTGTTTCCGACCACGGGTTTTCAACCTTGCCATCAAAAGCCACAGTTCGAGAGTCTCCACCTTCATTAAAGCACCAACTATTGAGAGCATGATTGTCATTCCGAGTGTAATGTGCATTGTCCCAAAGTAGCATTGTCTTTTGCATGATTATGATATCGTTTATTCTGAAATCATTGTATATAGTCATCACTTAAACCTTGGAGGTGCCCCTGCATTTATGTTTTGCTTCACTAAAGGGGGCAAGCGAGGTACCACTTTATCATATTTGCACACCATGCTCATTACAAATCTTTTGAGTATTTCAGTATCATATTGTAAAACTTTCAGTTCTTTGTGATTTTCTCATAAGGCAACTTAATTACTACAGATTCATTGTCTCAGTAAGCACTTGTCATGTGAATGTAAAAAGTTCTTATATGGTTAATAGCATGTCACCACAGAAATTATGCTTGTTATCATTTACCTACTCGAGGACGAGCAGGAATTAAGCTTGGGGATGTTGATACGTCCAAAACGTATCTATAATTTCTGCTTGCTCCATGCCTCTTTTGTGTGATATTGCTATGATATTTATACATTTCCATACACTTTTGATCATATTTGGACTAACCTATTAACTCAGTGCACCCCAGTGCCAGTTTCTGTTTTCTGCTGTTTTTGTATTTCAGGTTTTCCCATTACGTAAACTGCCAGAAAAATCCCGGAATTATTATATAAAAAATCAACATTCCGGAAGCTTCCTTGCGGCCAAAGTAGGGCCGGAGGGGGGCCACCAGGGCTCCAGGCGCCCTGGTGGCGCGGCCCCCCTCCTGGCCGCGTCGGGGGGCGCCTGGGCCCCCCAAATCTCCGCTGATGCCCCCCCTTTGGCATATATTTACACCGCGTCCCGAAACCCTCGAGGACGGAACCCTTTTTCACGATCTCATCTCTGTTCCGCCGCCGTCGCGCTTCCAAGATCGGGAGCACCAGGAGAACTCTTCCCGGCACCCTGCCGGAGGGGAGGATCACCACCGGGAGCCTCTCCACCACCATGGACGCCTCCCGGATGAGTTGTGAGTAGTCTCCCTTGGACCATGGGTCCCTGACCAGTAGCTATGTGATGTTAATAACTTTTGCAGAAAAGAAATATCAAATGGAGTCCAAACGGTATGAAACCTTCGCGAGGATCGTTTTTGGAACAAACGCAATCCGAGAGACTTGGAGTACATGTCCGGGAAGCCACGAGGTGGCCACGAGGCAGGAGGGCGTGCCCAGGGGGGTAGGCGTGCCCCCACCCTCGTGGGCCCCTCATAGCTCCACCGACGTACCTCTTCCTCCTATATATACTCACATACCCTGAAAACTTTCGAGAGCACCACGAAACCCTATTTCCACCGCCACAACCTGCTGTACCCGTGAAATCCCATCTTGGGGCCTTTTTCGGAGCTTTGCCGGAGCGGGAATCAATCACGGAGGGCTTCTACATCAACACCATGGCCTCTTCGATGATGTGTGGGTAGTTTATCACAGACCTTCGGGTCCATAGTTATTAGCTAGATGACTTCTTCTCTCTCTTTGGATCTCAATACAAAGTTCTCCTCGATCTTCTTGGAGATCTATTCGATGTAATACTTTTTGCGATGTGTTTGTCGAGATCCGATGAATTGTGGGTTTATGATCAAGATTATCTATGAAAAATATTTGGTTCTTCTTTGAATTCTTATATGCATGAGTTAATATCTTTGCAAGTCTCTTCGAATTATCAGTTTGGTTTGGCCTACTAGATTGATCTTTCTTGCAATGAGAGAAGTGCTTAGCTTTGGGTTCAATCTTGCGGTGTACTTTCCCAGTGACAATAGGGGCAGCAAGGTGCAACCTCTTGAGCTTGCGTTGTATTCCCTTGAAGAGGAAAGGGAGATGCAGCACAATAGCGTAAGTATTTCCCTCAGTTTTTGAGAACCAAGGTATCAATCCAGTAGGAGAACACGCGTGAGTCCCTCGCACTTGCGCAAACAAATAAGAACTTCGCAGCCAACGCGATAAGGGGTTGTCAATCCCTTTACAGTCACTTACGAGAGTGAGATCTGATGGAAATGATAGTTTATATTTTTGGTATTTTTGGTTTAATAAAATAGAAAATAAAAGCGGTAAAATTAAAGTAGATGTTTATTGATATGTTGAGAATAGACTCGGGGGCCATAGTTTTCTCTAGTGTCTTCTCTCATGATAGCGATATTCTACGACGGGTAAAGAAATTACTGTCGAGCAATTGATAGAAAAGCGAATAATTACGAGACTATCTAGGCATGATCATTGTATATAGGCATCACGTCCCAGACAAGTAGACAGACTCCTGCCTGCATGTACTACTATTACTCCACACATCGACCGCTATCCAGCATGCATCTAGTGTATTGAGTTCATACAAACAGAGTAACACCTTAAGAAAGATGACATGATGTAGAGGGATAAACTAAAGCAATATGATGTAAACCCCATCTTTTTATCCTCGATGGCAACAATACAATACGTGCCTTGCTGCCGCTACTGTCACTGGGAAAGGACACCGCAAGATTAAACCCAAAGCCAAGCACTTCAACATTGCAAGAACTATAGATCTAGTAGGCCAAACCAAACCAATAATTCGAATATACTTGCAAGGATATTATGAGCACACATAAAAAGTTTAGAGAAGAACCAAATATCTTTCATAGATAACCTTGATCATAAACTCACAATTCATCGTATCTCGACAAACACACCGCAAAAAGAGATTACATCGAATAGATCTCCTCGAAGATCGAGGAGAACTTTGTATTGAGATACAGAGAGAGAAAAGAAGCCATCTAGATACTAGCTATGGACCCGAAGGGTTGAGGTAAACTACTCACAACTCATGGTGAGGGTGATGATGATGATGATGATGAAGGCCTCCCTGATGGTCCCCCTCCGGTGGAGCTCCGGAACAGGCTCCAAGATGGGATCTCCACGGGAACATAAGCTACGGCGGTGGAATTAGGGTTTTCTTTCTGTGTATGGAGTTTCTTGGGTACGTGGACTTATATAGGAAGAAGGAGGGCACCGAGGGCCACTTGAGGGAGCCTCGAGGCAGGGGGCGCGCCCCCCACCCTCGAAGGCCACCTCTCTGTCCCCTGACTTGGTCCTCAAGCTCCGTGTGCGTGATTTTCTCCAAAAATATCTCTCGCGAAGGTTTCATTCTGTTTGGACTCCGTATGATATTCCTTTTCTGCAAAACCCTGAAATAGGCAAAAAAACATCAATCTGGACTGGGCCTTTGGGTTAGTAGGTTAGTCCCAAAAATGATATAAAAGTGAATGATAAAGCCCATTTAAACATCCAAGACTTCATAAATAATAGCATGGAACAATAAAAAATTATAGATACGTTGGAGACGTATAAAGCATCCCCAAGCGTAATTCCTGCTTGTCCTCGAGTAGGTAAATGATAAAGAAAGAATTTTTGATGTAGAATGCTAACCAATTTAGTGTTTCAATGTAATTCTCTTAATTGTGGCATGAATGTTCATATCTGAAAGATTCAAGATAAAAGTCTATATTGACATAAGAAATAACAATACTTCAAGCAATACTAACAAAGCAATCATGTCTTCTCAAAATACCATGGCTAAAGAAAGTTATCCCTACAAAATCATATAGTCTGGCTATGCTCCCTCTTCATCACACAAAATATTCATATCATGCACAACCCTGATTTCAGCCAAGCATTTGTTTTCATACTCTATCTTTTCAAACCTTTCAACTTTCACGCAATACATGAGCGTGAGCCATGGATATAGCACTATGGGTGGAATAGAGGTGGTTGTGGGGAAGACAAAAAGGAGGGAGATAGTCTCACATCGACTAGGCGTATCAGTGGGCTATGGAGATGCCCATCAATAGATATCAATGTGAGTGAGTAGGGATTGCCAGGCAACGGATGCACTAGAGCTAAATATGAATGAAAGCTTAATAAAAGAAACTAGTGGGTGTGCATCCAACTTGCTTGCTCACGAAGACCTAGGGCATTTGAGGAAGCCCATCGTTGGAATATACAAGCCAAGTTCTATAATGAAAATTCCCACTAGTATATGAAAGTGACTAAACATGATACTCTCTACAATGAAGAACATCGTGGTACTTTGAAGCACAAGTGTGGAAAAAAAGATAGTAGCAATTGTCCCTTTTTTGGGCCATTTTTTTTCTTTGGCCTTTCTTCTTTTTCCCCCTTTTTCCATTTTTTTGCGGAGGGGCTTTATAGATTTAGCCTTTCCTCCCATGGGACAATGCTCTAATGATGATCATCACACTTTCATTGCAACTCGATATGACAACTCGATACTACAACAACAAAGCATGACTCTATATAAATGCCTCCGGCGGTGTACCGGTATGTGCAATGAAACAAGAGTGACATGTATGAAGATTATGCATGGTGGCCTTGCCACAAATACGATGTCAACTACATGATCATGGAATGGCAATATGACAATATGATGCGTGTCATATGAACGGAACGGTGGAAAGTTGCATGGCAATATATCTCAGAATGGCTATGGAAATACCATGATAGGTAGGTATGGTGGCTGTTTTGAGGAACGATATGGTGGCTGTTTTGAGGAAGGATATATAGTGGGTGTATGGCACCGGCGAAAGTTGCCGGTACAAGAGAGGCTAGCAATGGTGGAAGGGTGAGAGTGCGTATAATTCATGGACTCAACATTAGTCATAAGAACTCATATACTTATTGCAAAAATCTATGAGTCATCAAAACAAAGCAATCAACGCATGCTCCTAGGGGGGAGGTTGGTAGGAGTTAACCATCGCGCGCCCCCGCCCTCCACACAAAGGTTAGCACTCTACAAATACCTCATGCTCTAACTTCGTCACATAATAACTCCACTAACGTGCTTGATATGGGAATCACTAACCTTAACACAAGTATTTCTCAATTTCATAATAACTCCACTAGCATGACTCTACTATCACTATCCTCATGTCTGAAAACAGTTATCAAGCATCCAACATCTTATTCTATTCAATGCACTTGGTGTGAATTTTTTTACTACATTGACATTGGATGTTTATCATGTGAAGATTAGTTTCTTTAGACTAAACACATTACCATGCTGTTTTAATAGACTCTCAAATAGATATAAGTGAAGCATTAGAGTTCAACAATTTCTACAAAATATTATCACCACCATGCTCTAAAAGATATAAGTGAAGCATTAGAGCAAAAGCTATTCAACTCAAAAGATATAAGTGAAGCACATAGAGTGTTCTAATAATTTCTAGGAAGTATTTAACTCTCTCAAATAGGTGTGGCCAGCAAGGATGATTGTGGCAAACTAAAAAGCAAAGACTCAAATTATACACGACTCTCCGAGCAAAACACATATCATGTTGCGAATAAAAATATAGCTCCAAGTATTGTTATCGATGGATGGAGACAAAAGAGGGGATACCTTCCCTGGGCATCCCCAAGCTTAGGCTTTTGATTATCTTGAATTTACTTTGGGTGCCATGGGCATCCCCAAGCTTAGGCCTTTGCTACTCTTTGTTCCATAGTCCATCAAAGCAATACTCAAAACTTGAAAACTTCACAACACAAAACTTAGACAAAAATTCTCGTGAGCTCCGTTAGTATAAGAAAGCAAACCACTACTCAAACGTAAAACAATGAATTAATTCTTTGCTTATATTGGTGTTAAACCTACTGTACTCCAACTTCTCTATGGTTCATATCCTCAAATACTACTCGTAGATGCATCGGAATAAGCAAACAACACACGAAAAACAGAATCTGTCAAAGACAGAACAGTCTGTAGTAATCTGCAGGGTTCGCCTACTTATGGAACTCCAAAAAATTCAAACTAAATTGGTAAATTTTCGCAATTTGTCTACCAGTCAGCAGAAAAAATAATCAACTAAAAATCATGCTCCAGTAATATACCACGACTACTTTAGCGAGCGCTAACGATTGTGTTTTTCAAAGCAAGATTATATAAACTTCACACAAGTCTTCCCAAAGGTTCTACTTGGCACAAACACTCAACAAAGTATGAACCCACATCTAATCAGAGGCTAGATGCAATATTTATTCCCTAACAGTAGCGTAAGTATTTCCCTCAGTTTTTGAGAACCAAGGTATCAATCTAGTAGGAGAGCACGCGCGAGTCCCTCGCACCTGCACAAAAAAATAAGAACTTCGCAGCCAACGCGATAAGGGGTTGTCAATCCCTTTACGGTCACTTACGAGAGTGAGATCTGATAGAGATGATAGTTTATATTTTTGGTATTTTTGGTTTAATAAAACAGCAAATAAAAGCGGTAAAAGTAAAGTAGATGTATATTGATATGTTGAGAATAGACTCGGGGGCCATAGTTTTCTCTATTGGCTTCTCTCATGATAGCGATATTCTACGGCGGGTAAACAAATTACTGTCGAGCAATTGATAGAAAAGCGAATAATTATGAGACTATCTAGGCATGTTCATTGTATATAGGCATCACGTCCGAGACAAGTAGACCGACTCCAGCCTGCATCTACTACTATTATTCCACACATCGACCGTTATCCAACATGCATCTAGTGTATTGAGTTCATACGAACAGATTAACGCCTTAAGCAAGATGACATGATGTAGAGGGATAAACTCTAGCAATATGATGTAAAACCCATATTTTTATCCTTGATGGTAACAATACAATACGTGCCTTGCTGCCCCTACTGTCACTGGGAAAGGACACCGCAAGATTGAACCCAAAGCCAAGCACTTCTCCCGTTGCAAGAACTATAGATCTAGTAGGCCAAACCAAACCAATAATTCGAAGAGACTTGCAAGGATATTATGAGCACAGATAAAAAGTTCATAGAAGAACCAAATACCTTTCACAGATAACCTTGATCATAAACTCACAATTCATCGGATCCCGACAAACACAATGCAAAAAGAGATTACATCGAATAGATCTCCTCAAAGACCGAGGAGAACTTTGTATTGAGATCCAGAGAGAGAGAGAGAGAGAGAAGAAGCCATCTAGATACTAGCTATGGACACGAAGGTCTAAGGAAAACTACTCACAACTCATGGTGACGGCAATGATGATTATGATGAAGGCCTCCATGATGGATCCCCCTCCGGTGGAGCTCCGGAACAGGCTCTAATATGGGATCTCCACGGGAACAGAAGCTACGGCGGTGGAATAAGGGTTTTCTCTCTGAGTATGGAGTTTCTGGGGAATGTGGGCTTATATACGAAGAAGGAGGGCACCGAGGGCCACTTGAGGGAGCCTCGAGGTAGGGGGGCGCGCCCTGGGAAGGGGGGCGCGCCCCCCACCCTCGAGGTCCACCTCTATGTCCCCTGACTTGGTCTTCAGGCTCCGCGTGCGTGATTTTCTCCGAAAATATCTCTCGCAAAGGTTTCATTCTGTTTGGACTCCGTTTGCTATTTCTTTTCTACAAAACCCTGAAATATGCAAAAAACAGCAATCTGGACTGGGCCTTTGGGTTAGTAGGTTAGTCCCAAAAATGATATAAAAGTGAATGATAAAGCCCATTTAAACATCCAAGACTTCATAAATAATAGCATGTAACAATCAAAAATTATAGATACGTTGGAGACGTATCACAAGGCATGTATTGTATTGTTGCCATCGAGGATAAAAAGATGGGGTTTATGTCATATTGCATGAGTTTATCCGTCTACATCATGTCAACTTGCTTAATGCGTTACTCTGTTCTTATGAACTTAATACTCTAGATGCATGCTGGATAGCAGTTGATATGTCGAGTAATAGTAGTAGATCCAGAATCGTTTCGGTCTACTTGTCCCGGACGTGATGCCTATATACATGATCATGCATAGATATTCTCATAACTATGCGCTTTTCTATCAATTGCTCGACAGTAATTTGTTCACCCACCGTAAGATTTGCTATCTTTTCAGAAGCCACTAGTGAAACCTATGGCCCCGGGGTCTATTTTCCATCAGATTAATCTCCCGTCAACTAGCTATTTTTATCGTAGTTTATTTTGCAATCTTTACTTTTCAGTCTATACAACAAAAATGCCAAAAATATTTATCTTATTATCTTTATCAGATCTCACTTTTGCAAGTGGCCGTGAAGGGATTGACAACCCATTTATCCCGTTGGTTGCAAGGTTCTTAATTGTTTGTGCAAGTACTAGGGATTTGCGTGTAGTCTCCTGCTGGATTGTTTCCTTTGTTCTAAAAAACTAAGGGAAATACTTATGCTACTTTGCTGCATCACCCTTTCATCTTCAAGGGAAAAACAACGCATGGTCAAGAGGTAGCAAAGCGTAACAAATATAAACATGATTTATTTATTTGTTGAGAAATAGCAAAAGCTACTAACAATCAGACAAACGTTAAACAAAACTTCCTCACTTTAGACAACAAAGGGTAACAAAAAAAATATATTTATTTAATCATGAGGAAAGTAACATCTCATATGCATGGAATGCAGTACTATCAGAGGGGAAAAGAAGGTAAGAGCTTTATCAAAGCATACCACTATCTAATATAGGTCCTATTAAGCAAGAGCCACAAATTCTAAAGGGCATCACTTTCTATCAATATGTAACATAGGATGGTCTTATTTTATAAACTAAGTAGTGATTGATCAAAAGGAATGTAACCTTAAAGATGAAACTATCTAGTAGGTAAAAGCAAACCTGCTAATCAACTCTTCTAGAGACATTTCCACAAGGTTGCCTTTCATGGTTTGGAGCACATACTCCAGAATGAACGCCTTGGTAGTTGTCCATTCTTTGGTTAATGAGTATGTCAACTTTTGGCAGAGAACAAGGAAGTTTGAGCCCTTCATAACTATTGACAAACAGAAAATGCCCATACAGTTAACAAAATCAAGTTCATAAACTACACTCTTCCCACTAATATATTTACAAAACCAAATAAATGGAGTTCTCTTGCGCACAATCAGCTCATGTGCAAGGAAAATTAACCATTATACTGTCCCAAGTATTTCCTTGGACTAGCAGAGCACTTGTACACAGCCAAGACATGTGAGATGTACATTTTTGGGTAGATTCTGGACCGTTCTTGCTTTCTACGTATAAAGCAAATGTACAACACAAACACAAACTCATTTTTTCTGGATTGTCAAGCAGTTATAATTTAGGATAGTTTGCAACAATAACTCTAGTTTACAAATTTACCATAAAGTATGATCCACGTCCTTCTCCTGGTTTTGGTCAGTATATTTAATACATAAAAATTCTGGTTGGTAACACTAATAATCATCTAATCGAAGGAAGGAAACTATGTAGACATGTCTCTGTAGACACAAAAATGTATTCTTATCTCTTGATGCTCTAGGATCAAACTTAATAAAATTGATAGTTTACATCGGATAAAGGCACTAGCTTGTCATCTAAAAAAGGGGAACTAATAGACATGGATACATACAATTACGGGCAGTAATGATAAAATCAGACCTGTTCTACACTCGACCTTTGAAAAATGCTAGTTTCTGAAACTTATATGGTCCAGCCAAAGCTGAATTACTAGTTTATGTATCAATTTGTTTCTCAATTGTTGACCAGACACCCTCAATATTAGCACTACACTCCATCAACCACCTTTTTCCTATTCGGTCAAGAAGAAGCACATCAACTATCGATATTGGCCATAATGCCTTGTCTAGAGAATCTTTGCTCACATCGATTCCCCGAGCAATCTCACAAGCCTGCATTGTCGCTCTCTCAAAAATAGTTGAACTCACATACTTGCCAAACTTGTTTTGCTGCTTGTGGTAGTGCGTGAGCATATCATCAATAAAATGTCAGGCACACACAATAAATAGTTTGGCATCAGCGAACGCAAGGTATGGGAACATCTTCCTATGGTATTATTTGTACAAAATGGTAGCCGTATGAATATGCAAAACCACAAGCCGGCGTGAAAGATTAGCAGATAAGTGGTTTTGTGTTATGTATGTAAAGAGGAACAATATGTTGGATGTATTAAATCAGAAACGTAATATGTTTTTGGAATATACATAAACAAAGTGTGACAATCATTTCATGAATACAAACAGGAAACTGGACCAATACAATCGTAATAATAAATTGACAGGGGGAAATGTAAGCATGAGCTATCAAGGGCTGCAATCCAACAAAGCAGCCTAGCTTCAGGTGGTACCAGATGCTATGATGCGTCGCAACGCCGTCACTACGCTTCCAGGCATCCTCCGACGCAACACAACTTTGCCAACCGTCAACCATGAGGCGAAACCGCGCCGCCATCGTCGGCATTCCCATTGCATATATAGAGCGGTCTACCATCGGTTCTTGATGACAAGCCACACAAGGAATTAGCATTTGGGTGGCGCCCAGTTTCTCCAAACAGCAAGGAGCATGGTGGTGGTTATGGCCCCCTCGAATTGTACCTTGTTCGCGGAGGCCGTCGGGTTCGCCCCATTGTTGGTTAGCGTCGACGTATAGCATCAGGGACATCCTCCAGACGCTGGACAAGCTCAAGCTTGGCCCATAAGATGTAGAAATGCTGGATATAGATGATGGAGCGACCGCTCGACATATCGATCCTAGTAATCCAAGCAAGGTCTTGCATGGCTTTTCGCACCGTTAAGTTCTTCCTTTTTGAGATGATGAAAATGGAGGGGGCGATATCTTTCGGCTTCCACCCATTGAGCCACTGTCGAACCATTTCTAATAGTGATGGTGGTGGCCGCGTAGAATAGATGATCTTTGCTATGACAAGGGTTACCCAGATTGGCCCAAGCTCTGTGAGGCTCCTTCCACACAAACCATGCCCTTCTCTGGTGCATTACTCTAGCAAATTTGCTGAGGTCGAGAACTCCCAGCCCACCAAGCCTTTTTGGTCTACATACCAATATCAAGGTCACTTTGCATTGACACCAGAAACCATGTCATAGCCAGCCCAAAGGAAGGCCCACTCTATCTTCTCAAAGGCATCGAGGGTGCTCATAGGGGGAACCAGAGCAGTGATGTGTTAGGCTGGAAGAAAAATGAGAAAAACCATAACAAGGGTCGTCCTGCCTGCTGGAACCATGAAACGCCCCTGCCAGGGGACAAGCTTCCTGTAGCTCTGTTCGACAAATATTATAGATCGATCTTCCTGAGGCGGTGGATAGATAGGGGGAGGACAAGGTTGATGTCTACTATGCAACCTTCTTCTTGTAGACGTTGTCGGGCCTCCAAGTGTAGAGGTTTGTAGGACAGTAGCAAATTTCCCTCAAGTGGATAACTTAAGGTTTATCAATCCGTGGGAGGTGTAGGATGAAGATGGTCTCTCTCAAGCAACCCTGCAACCAAATAACAAAGCCTGTCTTGTGTCCCCAACACACCCAATACAATTGTAAATTGTATAGGTGCACTAGTTCGGCAAAGAGATGGTGATACAAGTGCAATATGGATAGTAGATATAGGTTTTTGTAATCTGAAAATATAAAAACAGCAAGGTAGCAAGTGGTAAAAGTGAGCATAAACGGTGTTGCAATGCTAGGAAAAAAGGCCTAGGGTTCATACTTTCACTAGTACAAGTTCTCTCAACAATAATAACATAATTGGATCATATTACTATCCCTCAACATGCAACACAGAGTCACTCCAAAGTCACTAATAGTGGAGAACAAACGAAGAGATTATTGTATGGTACGAAACCACATCAAAGTTATTCTTTTCGATCGATCTATTCAAGAGTTCGTAGTAAAATAACACGAAGATATTCTTTCCATTCAATCTATCGTAGAGTATCCATGGGCATGATTATACGTGGGCATGATTATACGATATGCATCACACAATCTCAGATTCATCTATTCAACCAACACAAAGTACTTCAAAGAGTGCCCCAAAGTTTCTACTGGAGAGTCAAGATGAAAACGTGTGCCAACCCCTATGCATAGATTCCCAAGGACACGGAACCCGCAAGTTGATCACCAAAACATACATCAAGTGGATCACGTGATATCCCATTGTCACCACAGATAAGCACATGCAAGACATACATCAAGTGTTCTCAAATCCTTAAAGACTAAATCCGATAAAATAACTTCAAAGGGAAAACTCAATCGATTACAAGAGAGTAGAGGGGGAGAAGCATCATAAGATCCAACTATAATTGCAAAGCTCGCAATACATCAAGATCATGCCATCTCAAGAACACGAGAGAGAGATATCAAACACATAGCTACTAGTGCATACCCTCAGCCCCGAGGGTGAACTACTCCCCCCTCGTCATGAAGAGGGCCGAGATGATGATGATGGCCACCGGAGAGGGATTCCCCTCTGGAAGGGTGCCAGAACGGGGTCTAGATTGGTTTTTGGTGGCAAAAGAGGCTTTCGGCAGTGGAACTCCCGATCTAGGTTATTTTCCAGAGGTTTTAGTATTTATAGGATTTTTTGGCGTAGGGCACAAGTCAGGGGGGTCTCTGGGCTGTCCACGAGATAGGGGGCGCTCCCAGTGGGGGTGGGCACGCCCCCCACCCTCGTCGGCAGCCCATGACTCTCCTGGCCCAACTCTTTTACTCCGGGGGCTTCTTTTGGTCCATCAAAAATCATCAAAAATTGGCACGTCAATTGGACTCCGTTTGATATTACTTTTCTGTAAAACTCAAAAATAAGGAAAAAACAGAAATTGGCACTAGGCTCTAGGTTAATAGGTTAGTCCCAAAAATCATATAAAAGTGTATATTAAAGCCCATAAAACATCCGAGAAGGATAATATAGTAGCATGGAACAATCAAAAATTATAGATACGTTGGAGACGTATCAAATGTATCTCAGTGTGGTCGAGAAGCTTTGATGAAAACAAGATTGATACCTGCACAACGGATCAGAGCCACAAGGCTTTTCTCCTGTTTTGTCACAAGGCCCATGACAGAACCTCGGCCATAACTGTAACGAAATCTACTACCGCAAATCCACATCAACACAACACACACCATTCCCATGTGAAATCAAATAAAAACACCACTGGGCAGCCTAGCAATTGTTCTATGAACGTATTGGAGTCGTCTCACCTGTTGCGCAATGGCGCTCAGCTTATAGGGCGCCATGTAGCGCCCCTCTAGGCCCTGCGGCTGGATGTGCTTCACCAGGCGCTCCACGAGAAGCTCCACTGCCTCCTCCATCAACTTGACCCCTCTTCTACTGCTGCACGGCCATTTTGAATGCCCCGCCTCCACCAATTTGATCTCTAGGGTTTGGTGTTGGTGGTGGGTGGCTGGCGTTACGGTGGGCTAGGGGTTTTGTATTGGGAGGGATATAAAAAGAGGAAGGGAATGCGGTGCAAGCGGAAAATGGAATGGGGCGAGATTGATCTCCAAGATGATATGTGCGCGGATTTTTTTTGTGAGGCAGCGATCTGTCTGTAGATGGATATCGTTACCAATTTGCTTCCTTAGGCTGCTATTGCACGCTACGACGTGATGATGTGAGTATACAATTTTTTTTCATTGATTCTAGGTTGATGTTTATTTTCTTTAAAAGGTGAATAATATGAATTGTTCCTACATAGGAATAAAATTATATTCCTAAAAACCAAATGATTCTAGGACTTTTTCCTATAGGGGTGCTATCATATATAGAATTCTTCCAAATCAAACGAGGCCTAAAAGATTATAGCTCTAACTTTTTCTCTTCTTGACTCATGTTTCCACTTCTGTTCCACTCATCACGTGACACGAACGGAACGGGCATGAGAGCATATACAATTAGACCTTTCACTTCCCCCAATTGCTCAGATTGAAAAATGACAGCCAACTGGACCTCCAAAGCCATCAATACACATGGGTAGGCTCACACCACTGAAACTCAGCCCATATATGTGGGGCGGATCCACCCGGACGTGACAACGCCCCGTGAACTACTCTAAACCCCTCTAGATTGACCAAGTCCACTAAATTGGCCACCCTCCCTTCCTCCCGCCTCTGTCCCCCCTTTCCCGCATCTAAGTCACCTCCCTTTACCACCCTTGCCCCGCTTCCAAGACGTCGTCCTAGATGTCGACACACAATCTGTCGCCCCACCGCCATGGACAATGGTTTAGGGGATTCCATTGATGTCCCTATTGTGCAAGGCATAGACCGTCGCCCAGATGGAGTGGTGTTCCCTTGAAGTTGCGTTGAATGAGGTCGTCAACATGGACTTCGCCGTGTCTGCACCATGCACCCTGCCCATGAGACCCGCCCGTCCTCACCATGCACCCAACCCGTGAGGTCCACTCTCAGCCACGCCTTTGGACGATACTATTTTTGACCCACAACGATTGTGCATCCCGGATGGATTGATGTAGATATAAGAAGATGACAGGGAGGACACGACATACAAGTCGCCACAACTCCAATGATTGCGGACAACGTCGTGAATCACCGGCGCTGGGCATGCCCACGTCTCATTAAATGAAATTCTAGACCTAGATATAGAGTTATTTTCATGCCCTGTATGTTGGGATGATTGTTTCATTGTGATGCATCCTTTAATACACATTCATGGTGAACATGATATATGATGGTCAAGAAGCTTCACATTATGACTTGGGTGCCTTTGTTCGATGTTGGGAAAAATCAGGCCCTAGAAAGAAGAAGGCACCAAAGGCAAGAAGACTAACATTCACAACCCATGAAGATATGTTGTTGTGTGAAGCTTGATTGGCCACAAGCATAGATCCTATTTGTGGAACCAAGCAATAGGGCGCAAAGTTTTGCGATTTTTTTTCACAAACATGACCATGAACACAAAACATTATGTGGAGTCAGTTGCTATCCATTCCACCCATAATGAGAGCTCTCTCCAACATAGATGGGCCACCACCCAAGATTCCATGAACAAGTTTTATGATTTCTATGCACAAACGGTTGGCCAGAACCAAAGTGTCGTTGGAATCCAAAGCCATGTAACTTTGACTTGCTTCAGATTGTCGTCATTTGTATTGCTTTCTTCATTTCTTACATTATCTCGAGTGATTATTGTTTACCAGATGGGGTTAGCCGCCAGTTTTTACCAACACATTAAGGAAAAAAAATCACTACGTGCCTTCACCAGTAGAAAATACCTTATAGGCAGATGCTTACCTGTAGCGCCCTAGCAGTAGCGCAGGCCCCTGCGCTACTAGTAGGCCATTACCTTATGCTACTAGTAGTTTTCTCCCTAGTAGTGTGTGTTAATCGAAATTTAATGGGAAACCTAAATGGCAAACTCTATAATGAGCTCAAGAACCCCACTAGTAAGATGAAGAACAACGATGACTCAAACTCCCATCAATCTATTAGATTGGTGGACAATGATGCGCCAAGTGGAGGGCGGCCAGAGATGGGACCATGACAAAGAGGAAATGTCGGGTGGTGGGAAACAAGTAGGAGAAGGAGAGGTCCGCGCATGACAACACGACAAACAAAATTTCTACCAAGTGAACACACAATTTTCCCACTAAGGGAGAGAACAATTCACGTACTTATATGGTTATCATCATTAAGGTGGTTTGTTTATGGTGCTCCCGGCCCGGTCATCTTACCACTAATATAGTAATATGTTTAAATTTTGTAAAATAAACAATAGGAAATTTTATAGCCCAACTTTTAGAGAGCTCCCACATTTGGTGGGAATAACGTATTTGGACAAATATAACAAATATTGTTGCATTGAGCTAGTTTTTGTTTTGAAAACTTCAAAAGTCACATTTCGAACTTTCATTTTAAAAAAAACTCCACATGTTAATATGGATATTGATACGTCCAAAACGTATCTATAATTTCTGCTTGCTCCATGCCACTTTTGGGTGATATTGCTATGATATTCATACACTTCCATACACTTTTGATCATATTTGGACTAACCTACTAATCCAGTGCACCCCGGTGCCAGTTTCTGTTTTCGGCTGTTTTTGTATTTTAGGTTTTCACGTTACAAGAACTGTCAGTAAAAATCCAGAAAAATCATATAAAAAATCAGCGTTCCGAAACCTACCTTGCGCCCAAAGGATAGCCGGGGGGGCACCACGGCTCCAGGCGCCCTGGCGGCGCCCCCCCCCCTGGGCCGCGCCGGGGGGGCGCCTGGGCCCCCCGAGCCCCGTCTGGTGCCCCCCTTCGGCATATATTTAGAGCGTCCTTTGAAACCCTCGGGACGGGAACTCTTTTTCGCGATCTCATCTCTGTTCCGCCGCCGCCGCCGCTTCTAAGATCGGGAGCACCAGGAGAACTCTTCCCGGCACCCAGCCGGAGGGGAGGATCACCATCGGGAGCTTCTCCACCACCATGGACGCCTCCCGGATGAGTTGTGAGTAGTCTCCCTTGGACCATGAGTCCATGACCAGTAGCTATGTGATGTTCTCCTCCCGTTCTTGTGCTTCACTAATTAGCCCTCGTGAGCTGCCCTACATGATCAAGGCACATATGTAATCCTTATGCTGTTGCTATGATGAGTTTGCTGGGATCCGATGGATTATGAGATTATGTTCAGATTGATCTTGAGTAATATATTTGATCTACCTTTTTTATATTTATGTTCATAAGTAATTCTTGCATGTTGTCCGTTGTTATTTAATGCTTTGGCCAAGTAATACGTAGTGACTCCAAGAGGGAACGTTATGCTCGATTGTGGGTTCATGCCCCTCGATGACTAGCTTGAGTGACAAAAACATGAGTCTAGGGGATGTGCTGTTGCCACAAGGGGGAAAACAACGATGCTTGTGCCCGCGGGTGCAAGGATTGTTTACTTTACGCAAAGTTCTTTTAATGCAGTTGTCTGTTGCATTGAGTTTACACTATGGGTGGGACTCGCAACTTAATACCAGCGGGATGTTCTGGATAGATATCTCAAGGTGGATGATTAGTAGTAGATATTGATGGATTTCGGTCTACTTAATTTGGCGTACCGCCCATTCTTTGAACCTTAACCTTTCTTGCAATGTAATCAGCATTGGTTTGCGTTCGTGGTCCTGTCAATTGCCCAGCTGTAATTTGTTTACCTCACATAGCTATTTTATCGTCTTTTGGGAGAGAGACATCACTAGTGAACATCATGAGACTCCGGTCCATATTACCATCATTGATCACATCCACTATTTACTTTTCGCTATTATTTACTATTGCAAACATTATCTATCACTATTATCATTTTCTTTTAATCCTTTGTGAAATACAAGGCCGGAGGGATTGACAACCTCTCTGTACTCGTTGGGAGCAAAGTTATTTGTATCTATGTGCAGGTCCACGTTGATTGCTAATCCGCGCCGTTAGCAGTTGACACCTACTTGTTGAACCTAGGAGTCTCTGGGGATTCGATCCTTGGCATCTTTGCTAAGGGAAAACACTTCCACAACACTGCATCTTGCACCTTCCACTTGGGGTAACCAACGAGGGGTTAGAGGCCCATCAAGGAGTATTTTCTGGCGCCGTTGCCAGGGACTCCACTCTTCAGGATAGGGGAGTTGCACGTTATCTTTTACCTTTGCTTTTAGTCTTGTTAGTTTACCTTTCAGTTTTTGCTTTAGTATCTTTTATCAAAAATCACAAAAACAGTTATCTCGTTCTTTAGTTGCCATTATGTCGGGTCCTTTTGTCTTTGACGAGGCAAAAGTTCTCACCTTTAAACAAAGAGGTGGGGAAAGTTTGAAAGATGCTTGGTATAGAATTAATGATTCACAAAAAAGAGCCACCAAGAAGCAACCTACTACTATCTTGCTTAGAAATTTTTATGTTGGAATTACTTCTTGGAATAGGTTTATTCTAGATACTGCTATCAATGGGAATTTCCTAGAGGCCCCAGTTTGGGAGTCTCTTAGTATTATTGAAAATCTTGTTGGGAATCTCCCTGTTGTTAGCATTCGAGAGGACATCACCCTAGCTCACATTATGAAAAAACTTGAAAAGATAGAGCTAGAGATGCCAAGCATTAATAAGATAAATGAGTTGGATCGTAAGATCCAAGGGAATTTGAATAGACTAGATAGCTCCATGCATAATTTTTTTTAAATTTAGGAGACCGTCAAATTCCATGACTTGGACTCTTCTAGGATAGACAAGATTGAGGATATCTTTGACACTCTAGGAACCACCTTCTCCTCAATCAAAACCAAAAAGGTAGAAACTCCGGCAAAGAGGGAGCCTAAGTTCGTTCACGTTCCAAAGGCTCCCCGTTCTAAAAGTAATCCATCTATTGCCAAAGGGGTTGAAACTGTAAAGACATTGAAAGAAACACCTCTCTGTGATGAATTTATAAATGAATCTTCCCTTGACTTTTATCCTTTTGGTCTTCTACCTAGAAGTATCTCTATGAGGCCCTTATTTGAGAGTCCTCTTAAGACTAGTTGTATTATTGAAGATCTTTTTGATGATCTTGATGATGGTTCAATTGATACAACTTGATCTATATGCATTATGCCTAGCTTAAAGGCATAAAAGAAAGCGCTTTTGGGAGGCAGACCACATGAATAAATTTTTATATTTTGCTTTTGTTGTGTCTTGATGTTGTTTACTGCTGTAGCATCATCATTGTATCTTTGCTTTTCATATTTGTGCCAAGTATAGCCTCTGATTGCTAGAAAGTTCAAAAGTTGAGGTGCTGTCCAGGAAACAGATTCTGTCCTTGGATAGAAAAATTCGTATAAAATCACCAGATCATCTTTTTGGTCTGAATTTTTTCGAAAGAGTTCTCTATATAATTGTATTTTGTGTGTCTGTTCTGAGTTTTTTGATTTGAGTTGCAGAAGTGCCCCGAACAAATCAATTAATACCTGCTATTCTGTTTTTCACAGATTCTGTCCTGTTTTGTCTTTCCTTCATTTTGCAAACCAAGAGCATGCTTTTTCTTTGCAAAAACATTTTGGCAATCTTGAGAAACAGTAGAACTTCAAGAATATCTTTATTTCCAGCAAGGTATAAATATTTTATTAATTGTACTAACCTCGCTAATCAGATTATAATGAGTTATGTATGAAGGGAGTTTTCAAGTGTGCGAGGGAAGATGATAAAAAGATTCAGGAGTGTCAAGCGCTCAAGCTTGGGGATGCCCCCGTGCACCCCCAAGAAATATTCAAGGAGACTCAAGCGTCTAAGCTTGCGGATGCCCCCGTGCATCCCCTTCTCCATCAACATTATCAGTTCGTCTTTCCTTCCGCTATATTTTTATCATTTCATGTGTTATGTGCTATGCTTGGAGCGTCTTGCTTTTAGTTTTCTTTTTAGTTTTTCATAACGAGTCGGAACTCAGCTTTCTTTATGTGGGAGAGAAACACGCTCCACTTCTACCTAGAACATAACATAGAATTTTCATGTCTATCTTTGTTGTGTGTGTTCTTCGTCTTTTAATAGCTACTATCATGCTCTGCTCTTAGTATTCATGCTTATCTTTTCAAAGAGCTTTTGTTTAGTTGGTTGCTTGAACTCTCTTTAATTATCATGCTTATCTTATTAAGAGAGTTTGCTTCCGTTGCATTGGTTAATATGTCTGTGATAAATATGCTACGTGCATAATGGTGCTTAGTAGTTCAGGTTTTCTTATGGTTAATCTCAAATAGCTGGGGGATTCCCAATGTGTTATTGGAGTACCAACATGATTTGTTTGCTGATGATGTGGTATGGTTTAGTAATATCTTCCATCGAGAATTTATTTTTTTTGACTTGGCATATGCTCACGCATATTTAAGACTGTAAAGAAAGTCTGTCAAGCCTTGATGATCTTTTATTTCTGAGTAGGGATATAACTACTATGCCTGATTTAATGTTGCTTTGTCGCTCTGCATGATTATGACCGTCATTGCTCTCTTAGTTGGTCGCTCCCAGTCTTTTGCTAACCTCCACCTGTACTAAGCAGACTAACCTTGCAATACATAGCTCATGGGAAAGTAGCTTAAAAACTATTGTGGTAAAGAATATGTTGCCTATGTATCTTATTTCTTATAAGTTGCTTGCTGAGCGGTAACCATGTTTCTGGGGACGCCATCAACTGTCACACTTTTGTTGAATATCATATGAGTTGCTATGCATGTTCGTCTTGTCTGAAGTAAAGGTGATTTGCCATGGGTTGAATGAGTATGCATATTGTTAGAGAAGAACATTGGGCCGCCAACCAAAGCCATGCATCATGGTGGAAGTTTTAGCTTGGACATAATCCTCAATCTCTTATGAGAATATGCTTATGCATTAAAGAGGAGTCCATCATCTATTTTCTATGTTGTCCCGGTATGGATGTCCTCAAGTTGAGATCTATCAAAAACGAGAAATCAAATGCGATTTATCTCCTTGGACCTTTGTACAGGTGGCATAGAGGTACCCCATTGTGACACTTGGTTAAAACATATGTAATGCAATGATAACCCATGGAAATCCGAGCTAATTAGGACAAGGTGCGAGCACTATTGGTATTCGATGCATGAGGCTTGCAACTTATAGGATGTCTTATGCATGACACATATGAAGTACTACTACCGTTGACAAAATTGCTTCTATGTTTTCAAAATAAAAAGTTCTAAGCATTCTTTTACTTTTTGAGTCTCCACCTTCTTTCTTCAAGCACCAACTACTGAGAGCATGATTGTCATTCTGAGTGTAATGTGCATTGTCCCAAAGTAGCATTGTCTTTTCCATTACTGTGATATCGTTTATTTTGAAATCATTGTATCTAGTCATCACTTAAACCTTGAAGGTGCCCCTGCATTTATGTTTTGCTTCACTAAAGGGGGCAAGCTAGATATCACTTATCATATTTGCACATCATGTTCATTGCAAATCTTCTTGATGTTTCAGTTTCATGTTGTAAACTTTCAGTCATTTTTGATTTTCTCATTAGGCAACTTAATTACTATAGAATCATTGTCTCAGTAATCTTTTGTCATATGACTGTAAAAAGTCCTATATGGTTAATAACATGTCACCATAGAAATTATTCTTCTAATCATTTACCTACTCGAGGACGAGCAGGAATTAATCTTGGGGATGTTGATACGTCCAAAACGTATCTATAATTTCTGCTTGCTCCATGCCACTTTTGGGTGATATTGCTATGATATTCATACACTTCCATACACTTTTGATCATATTTGGACTAACCTACTAATCCAGTGCACCCCGATGCCAGTTTCTGGTTTCGGCTGTTTTTGTATTTCAGGTTTTCACGTTACGAGAACTGTCAGGAAAAATCCGGAAAAATCATTTAAAAAATAAGCGTTCCGAAAACTACCTTGCGCCCGAAGGATAGCCGGGGGGGCACCAGGGCTCCAGGCGCCCTGGCGGCGCGCCCCCCCTGGGACGCGCCGGGGGGGGGGGGGCGCCTGGGCCCCCCCGAGCCCCGTCTAGTGCCCCCCTTCGGCATATATTTAGAGCGTCCTTCGAAACCCTCGTGACGGGAACTCTTTTTCGTGATCTCATCTCTGTTCCGCCGCCGCCGCCGCTTCCAAGATCGGGAGCACCTGGAGAACTCTTCCCGGCACCCTGTCGGAGGGGAGGATCACCATCGGGAGCTTCTCCACCACCATGGACGCCTCCCGGATGAGTTGTGAGTAGTCTCCCTTGGACCATGAGTCCATGACCAGTAGCTATGTGATGTTCTCCTCCCGTTCTTGTGCTTCACTAATTAGCCCTCGTGAGCTGCCCTACATGATCGAGGCACATATGTAATCCTTATGCTGTTGCTATGATGAGTTTGCTGGGAACCGATGGATTATGAGAATATGTTCAGATTGATCTTGAGTAATATATTTGATCTACCTTTTTTTTATTTATGTTCATAAGTAATTCTTGCATGTTCTCCGTTGTTATTTATTGCTTTGGCCAAGTAATACATAGTGACTCCAAGAGGGAACGTTATGCTCGATTGTGGGTTCATGCCCCTCGATGACTAGCTTGAGTGACAGAAACATGAGTCTAGGGGATGTGTTGTTGCCACAAGGGGGATAACAACGGTGCTTGTGCCCGCGGGTGCAAGGATTGTTTACTTTACGCAAAGTTCTTTTAATGAAGTTGTCTATTGCATTGAGTTTACAATATGGGTGGGACTCGCAACTTAATACCAGCGAGATGTTCTGGATAGATATCTCAAGGTGGATGATTAGTAGTAGATATTGATGGATTTCGGTCTACTTAATTTGGCGTACCGCCCATGCTTTGAACCTCAACCTTTCTTGCAATGTAATCAGCATTGGTTTGCGTTTGTGGTCCTGTCAATTGCCCAGCTGTAATTTGTTTACCTCACATAGCTATTTTATCGTCTTTTGGGAGAGAGACATCACTAGTGAACATCATGAGACTCCGGTCCATATTACCATCATTGATCACATCCACTATTTACTTTTCGCTACTATTTACTATTGCAAACATTATCTATCACTACTATCATTTGCTTTTAATCCTTTGTGAACTACAAGGACGGAGGGATTGACAACCTCTCTGTACTCGTTGGGAGCAAAGTTATTTGTATCTGTGTGCAGGTCCACGTTGATTGCTAATCCGCGCCGTTAGCATTTGACACCTACTTGTTGAACCTATGAGTCTCTGGGGATTCGATCCTTAGCATCTTTGCTAAGGGAAAACACTTCCACAACACTGCATCTTTCACCTTCCACTTGGGGTAACCAACGAGGGGTTAGAGGCCCATCAGATATATACTACATGTATTTAAAATTTAATTTTCTTATATGTTAACATGTGAACTACAAAAAGAAACAAATTCTTAACTTTGATAATGGTGAACTATACATGCATTGTTCATTATTAAAAATTCACATTTTTTTCATTTTTTGTGTAGCTCGCATGTTAACATATTTCATGTGAAACATTATTCACTTGTAGAATGCATCCAGATGAAGATATGTATAAAAACATATACTTTTTTCAACCTTCAAACTATGGTTTTTGGTATTATTAAAATTGAAGCTCCAAAGTGCCTCACTCGTAGAACCTATCAAGATGAACTGGAATGCAATTGCTAAATTTGCAATAATAACCAACCTTCCAAAAAGGTGCTATAATTTTGGGAAAATGTAACCCACTCATCTATGCACAGAAGTGAAATTGCACCCAAAAGTAAGTTTAATCAAGTTCCGAAAACAAAGCTCAATAAAATAATGTTAAAAACAATTCGTTTGAGCACATGGTTAGCATCCACGTACTTATGTTTATGATAGAAAGAAGCCTAACAATATTGCAATAAATTGAAACTAATGCAGAAAATAGAAAGTATGATGGTGTATCCTGTCATCAGCGGAAGCATCTCAATAGTGGCTTGCCCAAATAGTGCCCCCATTTCTTGAACTAAGAGCATCTCCAGCCGCGCCCCCAACAGGCCCCCCCAAGGCCGTTTTTTAGCGCCGGTGCCGAAAAATCGGCCAAATCGCGCCCCCACGAGTCTGTTTTTCGTCGGATTGGGACGAAACTGGCGTCGGCGGACCCAGGTCGAACCCGGCGCGCTGGGGGCGCCCGGGGCGCCGGTGGGAATGTTTTGGTGCGAAAGAGTGGCTGGACCGGTGAGTCAGCAAGACAATGCCTCGTCGTCCTCATCGTCTCGGTTTTCCCACCGGGAATCAATGCCAAGGCTGCCGCCGGTCAGCCTGCCATTGATTCACGGGTGGCGCATTGCGGCAACACCGCCCCGCCTTCCGCCACGCGTTCGCACACGGCCTCCACCGAGCCGCTATAAAAGGTGCCCCTGGCCGCACCGGTGATGCACCCATCCAACGACAGTCCTCCCCCTCCTCCCTGCCGCACTTCCTCCCATCTTTCCGTAGTTCGAGCCCCTCTCTGTCCCCCCGGCAACAGTTTCGGCCGCCGCTCGCTGGATGAATGGGAGGCCTACCTCCTCCACGAGGCCAACTACCCCGCGCCGCCCGACGTACGTGCTCCATCGCGGTGAAGGCTCAGCGCCGGCGGGGTCCCTGTCCCCCCTCTGCCCGTCCCTGAGAAGCCCACCTATTTCCATGCCGAGATCTAGCGTGCGCGGGCGTCCCTGATGGTCGCGGAGCGGGCGCTCCTGGAGTACGCCACCGGCAACCACGCGGCGCGGGCGGCGTACTTCGAATGCCGGCAGGAGGAGCGGCTCGCCTCCACCAACAACGCGCCGATGCCCCGCGGCCTCAATAACAGCGAGGGCCGCCGCCTGTGGTGGGGCGTCCCGGGCCGCACACCCAGCGGCGTCCTCTCGCACCTCGAGGGCGGCAACGACCCGCCGTTCGAGTACCCGACCGCTCGGAGCGGAGGCACGTGGCTGTCGAGGAGGATGATGGGTTGGTCATCCTCCTCCTCCTCCTCCTCCCGATCCTCCTCTCACTCCTCTGGCGCGCCGGCGTTGGTCAGCGTCAAGCCAGAGCCGGCTGAGACGCCGCTCAGTAGGTGCACCCACGCCGACGAAGAAGAGGCCGCCCAGAAGTGGGCGTGCCAGGACTACGCGCGCATGGAGCTGGACCGCCAGCGCCGCGCCCTGGAGGAGATCGCCGAGCGCCGCCGCCGTGAAGCAGCGCGCTGGGGCGAGGGGTCGAGCAGCGGCGCCGGCCGTGTCAAGGAGGAGAAGCAGGAGGACGACGCCGGCGACGACTACGCCCTACTCAGCGCCTACTTCGGCCCGTTGTTTAGGGTTTTTTTCGTCCATTTTATTCGTGTAAGAAACGCCTAAATTTCGCCGAAATATGTCGTGTTTGTTGAAATTTGGCCGTGTTTGCTGAAATTTGGCTGAACTATGGGGGCGTCTGGGGCCTGACCTGGGGGCCATGGCTGGGGACGTGCTCGCCTCCACGCCGAAATAAACATCGGCTCGCCCCCAGGACGCATTTTTTCGGCATCCTGGGAGGGGGTGTGGTGCAGACGGCTGGAGATGCTCTAATAATGCACAAATTCTACTTGTAGACAAATCAGTAAAACTCAAAATATGTGTTAAAATTGATGGTATTGTTGTGTTCTCATCAACAATGATGTTAGCATATAAAAATTTAAGCTCATCTCTAGAAAAAAGGATCTTTTAATGTATCTTCTGGAAGAACAGAGCAGGGAATTTGGAGGTTCAGAGTACTAACGTGTATGTTATCAATCGGGAGGCTTCAGCTACTGAATCTCTCCACAAATTTGCCTCAGATCATAGTTCCATCAATACTTACTATTCAATAATCCACATCGAAGATCAAGGACTAACCTACGATGCCTATTTGAGAAAGAAGGCGTGTAGATGGAGCAGCACACAATATCGGATCCTTGTCATCGCCCAGAGAAGGAGGAGGTAGTGGAGGCTCTGGATCCCGTCGTCGAGGTAGGTGGCGGTGCCGGCGGCGGCAACGAGCAACACTTGACCTGGGGCCGCATGGCACTGGCTCCCGTGGGCCCATACCTAGCGCGATGTGACCATAAGCCGATGTGGTGCTATGGAGGGAGCTGGCCATGGCGCAATGAGGGATGGGGAGACAACACGGTGAGGGATCTGACGCGGATGTCAATGGGAATGTGTCGACGTGGATATTTGGGGAGGGATGGGAATCATGGTGGGGAATGATCTCGCGTTCGTGAATCGTGGCTGTTTTGCGGGATGAGTTTCCTTTTTTACATGTTTGCGGGAGGAGCTACGAACGAAACAACGTCGATACCCACCATGAGGATTGCAATGGAGTTTTGAAGAAGGAAGGTTCAGATGCATATTTGTCGATGGGAAACGTTTCCAGCCGGAGCGCCGGCTGAAACGTTCCGCCGGTCGCACGCAAGAGCACCACGCTCCAGAGCCCCACGCGTCTAGCAACATCTTCCTTTTCCTTATCTTCTTTCTCCACCGCCTGCATCTCATCTTTGGTATCGCTATTCTCTCCCTTTTATGCGCATGCGCCATGCTTCTCCCTCCTCCCCGCAGCAAACTACGGCGAGGACTGCCCAAAATTAAGCACCGTGCGGCGGTGCCTTGCTGCTGCAAGCTCCATGGCCGGATTCCTTTGTTGGGCGCAGGCCATGGCCGGATTCGAGCCATGTAGGAACATGATTCTTTTTGCACCATGGACATGCTGCTAGAAGCATCAATGGATAGGTTCGATGGGGGCGCCTCCTGCAAAAGCTACATCCGGCCATGAAGGTGCTAGAAGCAGCCTCGCGGTTTTGCCGGAAAACGGCCCAAGCAGGTGCTAGAACGCCCACCATTAGTGCTACCTTCCTGCTGATACGTCCAAAATGTATCTATAATTTCTGCTTGCTCCATGCCTCTTTTGGGTGATATTGCTATGTTATTTATACACTTCCATACACTTTTGATCATATTTGGACTAACCTATTAACTCAGTGCACCCCAGTGCCAGTTTCTGTTTTCGGCTGTTTTTGTATTTCAGGTTTTCACATTACGAGAACTGCCAGAAAAAATCCAGAAAAATTATATAAAAAATCAGCGTTCCGGAAACTTCCATGCGGCCAAAGTAGGGCCAGTGGGGACCCACAGGGGCTCCAGGCGGCGTGCCCATGCGGCCCCCTCCCTGGCCGCGCCGGGGGGGCGCCTGGGCACCCCTGACCCCCTCTGACGCCCCCCTTTGGCATATATTTACACTGTGTCGCGGAAACCCTGCTTCCAGACCCCTTTTCTCCAGACGCGATTCCGGTCTCCGCCGCCATCGCCATCAAGCTTCGGGGGACCAGAATTCCTGTGCCGGCACCCTGTCGGGACGGGGAAGTGCCCCCGGATTCATCTCCATCGACGTTGCTTCCCCCCTCCATGAAGCGGGAGTAGTTCCTCCTCGGGGCTGAGGTTCTTACCAGTAGCTATGTGGTCAATTCTCTCTCCCATGATGTGATCTTCGTTGTGATCATAGGCTATGTTAATCTAGGGTGATCCCATGATATTTCCCCTTCCTCTATGTATTGGATTGATGTACTGACTTGTCTTTATCTAGTATAATTCCCGAGACCAAGGTGACAGCGGTCTATTGGACATGGATTATAACAATATTTTAATGAGTGATTTCCTCTCTTGTGTGTTGATTGAAGATTGAGTGTCTCTTGGTGCTTGTCTTTGACTATCCTTTAGATATGTTGTGGTGATTGTGGGACTCTCTTTGGATGGCCGCGGTGACATTGGGAAATCCTTAGATTGAGAACTACGAACTTTGAGGTGTGCTTTTGTAGCCCTACATAATTCTCGTCCTCTCTTGACCACGAAGGAATGACCTCCGAGTGCGTCCCCTTTGCATGTTTTATGGGAAATATCATGTGATTCGATTATTTTAATGTTGTTGGGAGTTGCCACTAGTGAAAGTATGAAGCCTAGGCCTTGTTTCCACCATTGCAATACCATTTGTGCTCACGTTTACCACTTGTTTGCTTGCTGCACTTTTTATTACAGATTTATATTACTTTGTTTTGTCATCCATATCACTTGCCATTTAACATCTCTTCGCCAAACTAGTGCACCTATACATCTGACAAGTGTATTAGGTGTGTTGGGGACACAAGAGACTTCTTGTATCTTAGTTGCAGGGTTGCTTGAGAGAGACCATCTTCAACCTCTACTTCCCTGAGTTCGATAAACCTTAGGTCATCCACTTGAGGGAAATTACTGCTGTCCTACAAACCTCTGCGCTTGGAGGCCCAACATAGTCTACAAGAGTAGAAGCGTGTGTAGACATCAAGCTATTTCTAGCGCCGTTGCTGGGGAGGTGAGCGCTTGAAGGTATATCTTTAGATCTTGCAATTAAATCTTTTTGTTTCTTGTTTTTATTTCACTAGTTATGCTTATGGACAACCTTGCTATTGGATCGTTGCTTGCGGGAAGACGCCCCACACCTGTGGTGGTTGCTCCTCCCCCTACTGAAAGTGTGCCCTATAAAATACCAGCTGGTATTATCAATTATGTTTTGGCTGATCGTTATGCAGGAGACAGACATCCCGGTGAACACTTGCTATATCTGTCACAACTATGTTCATTATTTAAGCTTGCAGGTGTATCAAGGGAGTTTGTCATGAGGAAATTATTTGCCTTGTCACTGAAAGGAAAAGCATTGGAATGGTATAGGCTACTAAATGACTCTCACCTGCTGGAGTGGGAAGAGATCCAGTCTCTCTTTTACTCCAAGTTTTATCCTCTTCATGAAGTCCATGAGAATAGGAATTATGTTTATAATTTCTCTCCTCATGACGGAGAGAGCATAGCTCAAGCTTGGGGGAGACTGAAAACATTAATGCTAAAATGTCCTAACCATGGGCTCCCCAAAGATATGATTATTACTAATTTCTATGCGAGGCTTTCTCGACAGGATAAAGATTTGCTCGACGCTTCCTCTATGGGTTCTTTCACAAACAAAAAGATTGATGCTAAATGGGAACTCCTTGAAAGAATTCAACGCAACACTGAAGATTGGGAGATCGACAAAGGTAAAGAGTCAGGTACAATTTATGAGTATGATTTCATTAAGTCCTTTGTTGAAACTACAAGTTTTAATAAGTTTAGTGCTAAGTTTGGTCTTGATTCTCAACTCCTTGTTGATTTCCTCAAATCTTTTGCTTCACATCTTAATATGCTTAAGGAGGATTGGATCAAGTATCATAAACCTTTTAAAGAGACTTGCAAAGAAAATGAAATTGTTCATGATGATTGCAACATGCATGATCCAATTCCTAAAAATGAAGATTTATATAAGCATGTTAATTTTTGTGGAGTGGATAGACCTTGTGAAAGGCCTATGATTGAAGAAGAGAAGTTTTGTAAGCAACATAAGCATGAAAGAACAATCACTTGGGTCAGAGATTTAAAAGAAATTGCTAGAGAATTGTGTGACCTTTATCCTTTTACTTGTGAACTTTGCCGTATAGAGGGTCACTTTAATTTTCAATGCATGAACTTTCAAAACATAACTGTTAACCGGTTGTGTGATAACATGATCACCTCTGATCTTTATGATGAGCTTATGTTATTTTTTATGTGTGAAGAGTTATCAGAAAAGACTTCATGGCTAGATGTTAATGCCATAGGAATAAAAAACACTTTGCAAAATTGCCATCTCTATTGTGTTGTTAATTGCCATGAAAATGATTACATAGGTAAGATTATAAAGAAGGGAACTTTACCAAAGTATAAAAATGTCTCTTGTATTTCTGCTAATAAAAAGGAGAGTTTCTCCCAAGTTTCCCCTATTGTTTCTAATGATAAACCAGGATATGTGGAGAAGCTTCATCTCCAACCACTCCCTCCTAAGGTTAAGAAGAAGAAAAAGAAGAGGAGGAGGAAGAGGAGCAAGAAAGAAGAAGAATGGGTATCAACCTGGCCTGAGCATATTCCTCACATCAACTTTTATCCTAATGATTGTAAGCTTAAAGAAGAAGGTGAAGTTTATTGCCTTAATTATCATCTTGATGATACGTCCGTAGGTACTATTGAAGATGATTTTGATTATGATATGCATGTTACTTATTGTGATTGTGAAAATGATGATAATGCTACTTATGATCTTGAAAATCTTTTTGGTACCAACTCTGAAAGTGATGATATGGGAAGCTCTAAGCTTGGGGATGATAGGATTGCAAACCCTTTACCCACTAGTGATGTGATAATTGATAATTCTTTTGCTAGTAAGAATAAAGACAACATGATTACAAATATAGTTGCTAGCAATGATAATGCTCTTCTCTACTATGATGATGTCATAACTCCAACTTATAGTGATTATAAAGGTACCTATGACATAAGGAGAAATTATCCTTATGAAACTTGTCATAATCATGGAGGGAATTACTCCCTTGTTGAACACCACCCTCCTAATACACAAGTAATCTATAGTGTTCAAGTTGTTTATGATAGTCCTACTCCCACTATTACCAATGAGAAATATTATGCTTATGTGGAGAGTAAGAGTACCTTTTTGCATGTGGATCATGGTAACAATGCTTTACGTGATGCTTATATTGTTGAGTTCATCCATGATGCCACTGAAATTTATAATGAGAGAGGGAGACTTGGTTCTAAATATCTTAATAATAAGAAGTTTCCTCTCTTTATGGTGAATATTTTGAAGTTATGCTTGTTTTGCCTTCCTATGCTAGTTGCTTTGTGCTTCAATGAATTATTCTATTGCAATATTCCTATGCATAGGAAGCATGTTAGGCTTAAATGTGTTTGGTATTCGCTTCTTGATGCTCTCTTTTGTTCTTCAGCTCTTATTCCTACGAGAGCATCATTAAAGTCTTAAGCCTATCTTTATGGCTATAAAGAAAGAGCTCTAGGGAGACAACCCTTGTTATGTTTACTTTCTGTTTTAGTGGTCTTGATGTTTGTTACTACTTTAGCAACATCATTGTATCTTTATTTTTCAGCTTTGTGCCAAGTTTAGCCTCTGATTACAAGAAAGTTCAAAAGTTGTGACGTGCTGTCCAGGAAACAGATTATGTCCTTGGATAGAAAAATTCGTATAAAATCACCTGATCATCTTTTTGGTCTGAATTTTTTCGACAGCGTGCTCTATATAATTGTCTTTCGTGCATCTGTTTTGAGTTTTTTTATTAGAGTTGCAGAAGTGCCCCGGAAAAATCATTTACTACCTGCTGTTCTGTTCTTCACAGATTCTGTCCTGTTTTGCCTTTCCTTCATTTTGCAAACCTAGAGCTTGCTTTTTCTTTGCAAAAACCTTTTGGCAATCTTGAGAAACAGTAGAACTTCAAGAATATCTTTATTTCCAGCAAGGAACAATTATTTTATTATGGGTACTAACCTCGCTAATCAGATTATGATGAGTTATGTATGAAGGGAGTTTTCAAGTGTGCGAGGGAAGATGATAAAAAGATTCAGGAGTGTCAAACGCTCAAGCTTGGGGATGCCCCCATGCACCCCCAAGAAATATTCAAGGAGACTCAAGCGTCTAAGCTTGGGGATGCCCCTGTGCATCCCCTTATCCATCAACATTATCAGTTCGTCTTTCGTTCCACTATATTTTAATCACTTCATGTGTTATGTGCTATGCTTGGAGCGTCTTGCTTTTAGTTTTCTTTAGTTTTTCATAACGAGTCGGAACTCAGCTTTCTTTATGTGGGAGAGAAACACGCTCCACTTCTACCTAGAACATAACATAGAATTTTCATGTCTATCCTTGCTGTGTGTGTTCTTTGTCTTTTAGTAGCTACTATCATGTTCAGCTCTTAGCTTTCATGCTTATCTTTTCAAAGAGCTTTCTATTTAGTTGGTTGCTTTAATTCTCTTTAATTACCATGCTCACCTTATTAATAGAGTTTGCTTCCGTTGCGTTGGTTGATATGTCTATGATAAAGATGCTACGTGCATGATGGCGCTTAGTAGTTCATGTTTTCTTATGGTTAGTCTCAAATAGCTGGGGGGTTCCCAATGTGTTATTGGAGTACCAACATGATTTGTTTGCCTATGATGTGGTATGGTTTAGTAATATCTTCCTTCAAAGAATTTATTTTGATTGACTTGGCGTATGCTCACGCATATTTAAGACTGTAAAGAAAGTCTGTCAAGGGTTGATGATCTTTTGTCTCTGAGTAGCGATATAACTTCCATGCCTGATTCAATGTTGCTTTGTCGCTCTGCATGATTATGACCGTCATTGCTCTCTTAGTTGGTCGCTCCCCGTCTTTTGCTATCTTCGCCTGTACTAAGCGGACTGACTGCTTGTGCATCCACATCCTTTTAATCCAGTTATGCCATATGAGTCCACCATATGTTCCTACATGGTATTTACCTGCCATTCCTAACGAAGACTTGCATGTGCCATCTCGAAATTATTCAAAGAAAAAGCATTCTTATTTTGTGCCTCTGTTGTAAGTTCATGAGGAAGTAGTGGTTAATTCATGGCTTTTCTAAGTTGGACAAGCTTCACCCCGGGATTGCATGTATAATGTGCAAACCCATAATACGAGAAGGAACTGGCATTGAGTGCGCCCGGCTCAAAAAGATAATATAACAAACAAACCCTCCTTCACGCTTTGTTCATGAGAAATCAGAAAACTTTGGCAGTGATAAACAAAGGAGATTAAGAGCATGTGATCGTCCTCATTCGGGAGTCGTTCCTCGAAACTTGTCAATCTCAAGAAGTGATTGAGTTGTCTGCTAGCATTCGTTGACGAAACATGCATGATCTAAAAAAATTATTACCTCTGTTTTAAAACCAAGAGCTCTGGTACATGTTTTGTCTTTGTTTCCGACTACGGGTTTTCAACCTTGCCAACAAAAGCCACGGTTCGAGAGTCTCCACCTTCTTTTAAAAGCACCAACTACCGAGAGCATGATTGTCATTCTGAGTGTAATGTGCATTGTCCCAAAGTAGCATTGTCTTTTGCATGATTGTGATATCGTTTATTTTGAAATCATTGTATCTAGTCATCACTTAAACCTTGGAGGTGCCTGATACGTCTCAAACGTATCTACTTTTCCAAACAATTTTGATATTGTTTTAACCTCATTCTTGCATGATTTGGACTAAAATAACCCGGACTGACGCTGTTTTCAGCAGAGCTGCTTGTATGGTTTATTTGTGTGCAGGAAAACGGATTTTTAAGTATCTCAGAAAAATCCACGAAAAATCACGAAAAATAAACGCACCCGAAGAAACAAAAAGCCAGAAGTGGGGCCAGAGGGGGGCCAGGGGGTGCCCAGGCGCCCTGTGGGCGCGCTCCCCCTGGGCCGCGCCGGGGGGCGCCTGGGTGGGCCCCACACCCCCTGGTGCCCTACTTTAGCCCGTATTTTTCCTCCCGACACAGAAATCCCTGATCGGAAGTCCTTTCGCTGTTTTTCGTCGCGGAGCCGCCACCACCCTTTGTTCTTCTTCGGGAGGGCTAATCTGGAGGCTGATTTGGCCTCCGGAGAGGGGAGATCGTCGCCATCGTCATCATCATCACCACTCCATCATCCCTCCATGACTTCCCCCTTCATGTGTGAGTAATTCCCTTGCTCTAGGCGAACGGGATGGTAGGGATTGGATGAGTTAGATCATGTAATAGTTCGTCAGATTGTTGGGGGCATGTTGCCTATCATCTAGTATGGTGTTTATCATCTTTGCTACAACTTGTTATTCTTAATGCTTGACACTTAGGGCCCGAGTGCCATGATTTCAGATCTGAACCATATGTGTTTGCATGAATATATTTGTGTTCTTGATCCTATCTATGAGTTGTATGCACCTGTTACGGTTCGGAACCGGCGATCCCAAAAGTGACAGCTTGGGACACCAAAGGGGATGGTCCGTAGTTTGAGGATTACATGTATCCATTGAGTTCATTGCTTTGTTCCGGTGCTCTTTGACAGGAGCACCTTAATATCCATTAGTTCCTTTTGGCCCCATTCGTAGCGGGATGGTAGGACAAAAGATGTTGTGCAAGTTCTTATTGCAAGCACGTACAACTACATACGGGATACATGCCTAATGTTTGATATTTGCCTAGATGATCATTACTTTTCCATGTGTCGTGCCCCGAGTTAGAAACTATCTCATCCATGCAGCGCCCAACCATCCATCTCCCTAGCTTACAGTATTTTAAACCTTGCTTGTCACTAGTTGCTACTTTTGCCATTTACTACTGCTATTTACTTTTGCTGTTTACTTTTACTATTACTATCATCACTATCATATCACTGTTACCACTTTTCTTTTGTTGCAAGTTAGTATATTTCAGGTGCCGTTGAATTGACAACTCAACTGTTAAAGCTTATAAATACTCTTTGGCTCCCCGTGTGTCGAATCAATAAATTGGGTTATTCTTACCCGCGAAGACTATTTCGATCCCTTACGGTTGAGGGTTATCAAGTACCATTTTCTGGCGCCGTTGCCGGGGACCATAGCAATATTTACAAGTCTACTTGAGGTATCCTACCTGCTGCACTTTATTCACTATGGGTAAGAAAGGAGACCCCAAGGTTCCTATCTTACGATCCACTACAAGAAGAGGTACTGCTCTGAGCACTAGTGCTACGCTTGTATCACCTTCTGTCATGAGTAAGTTCGCCTCACCACCACCATATGATGCTCCTACTGAATCTGTTACTATGTCTGATACACTTGATGACGCTTCTACTACTTTTGATGATGATATTAGTACGCTTGGTTATGCTCTTGAGAAACAAATTACTGCTGCTGCTGAAAAATATGGAATTGAACTTCCTGTTACTCGCTACCCTATTGGTGAAACTCATGATTTTCCTGAATTGAGTAAACTTCAGGAGAGGCTCCTTGATGATGATTACTATATACTTGATGAAGACTTATGCAGGGAACTGACAGAGTTTGCCGGCTCTGACCCTGAAACTATTAAGAAAATATTTGAAAAACACTCTTTGAAAAACAAAACCGTTCCTAATCCTGAGTTTGCTACATCTCCTATATGCATTGATGATCCTGATTTTGATTTCTCTGTTGATCTTTCACTTATACCTATGGTTGAAGCTGACCCCTTTTATGGCAGAGAAAATGATGATGCTATTGCACACATAACTAAACTTGGTGAGCTAGGTAGCCTGTTTACCACAGATGAGAAGATACGCTACTTTTATGTAACCAAGCTTCTTCCTTTCTCGTTGAAGGAAGGTGCTAAAGCATGGTATGATTCACTCCAATGCGGTTCTATTAAGAGTTCTCAGGACTTAGCTCACTCTTTTGTTGATAAGTACTTTCCTGCTCATATGCAACATGCTGCTTTACAAAGAATTTATAATTTTAAACAGTTGCAGGATGAGTCCCTCCCTAAAGCTTGTGGGAGGTACTGCAGTTTGATTCAGGCTAGACCAGGACATGGAGTTCCTAAGAATGAATTAATTGATATATTCTATGCTGGTTTAACTGATGAATCTAGGTCCTATTTGGACAGTTGTGCTGGTTGTGTTTTCAGGAAAAGAACACCGGACGACGCGGAAGATTTAATGGGCAGAATTGCCAAGAACCATGAAGATTGGTCCGTCCCTGAACCACCTCCACCAACAAAGAAGAGGGGCATGTTTGTTCTAAGCCCCGAGGATATGCAAGAAGCAAAGAAGTCTATTAAAGAGAAAGGTATTAAAGCTGAAGATGTGAAGAATCTACCCCCTATTGAGAAGCTGTGTGAACCTACCACTCACCCTCCTATGGTAGAGGTACACTCTCTTTTAGATTTCAACGCAAGTGACATCCCTCATGGTAAACCTCCTGATCAATGTTTAGATGAGTTTGATAATTTTATTATGAAACAGAATCATTTTAATGAGAGGATAGAAAGTTAGTTGCATGATAATTCCCTTGCTATCAAAAAGTTGCTTGGTGTTTTAGATAGAACAGTTAATGATGTCCAATGTTTTTGAAGCATTTTCATATGGTTCAAACTCAGCTTGAATAAATTTCTAATGTGCAAAGAGATTTGCTTGCTAACAATGCCAAACAAGATAAACTGCAGGCTTTTGGGATTAAGACCCGAGGAGGAACTAGTACTCAAGATCCTCTTTATCCAGAGGGACATCCGAAGAGAATCGAATCTCTGTGCTAATGCAGGTTTGACATGACTCGTCACGAGCCGTGTTACTCAGTATCAGAAACTCACCTCCAGTTTCATTAACAGTTTTAGATATAATCCTGATTCAGGTGCTATTGAGTTTAAAATTTATAATGATCTTATCACCATGACTATGGGAAATTTTTGTGAAGTAATAGGTGTGCCGACCGTTGGGAGGACGGCAAGGATGGCCACGCAGCCCTCCGAGCTGAAAACCGTCATCAACTCTCTCTGCAGCATGGGTACGAGGGATATTCATCGGTCAAAGATCTCCAGCATCTTGTTTCCTCACCTCAGGTATTTTGCATATTATATTGCTAGAGGGGTGTTAGCTCGCGACAACACGAGCAACATTTCTGCTCCGGATAATGCTATCCTGGCAGCAGCCCTCTCAGGGAGGTCTGATTATAATATTGGTACATTAATTGCTCGACGCCTTGCTATGAACGGTAACAAGGGGGACTTCTATGGTGGCATTTATGCCACGCTTATCTTAGAGCATCTTGGAGGCACCCCACACCCTGATGATACTCCTTTTACTTATTTAAGCTTTGATCTTGCTGCTATGAAAAGGCATAAGTTTGTTACCATGGGTTCTGAACTTGATAACCTTGTTTATATCTTGCGTTTCGGAACTACCGCGGAACGCGAGATCCGTCTACCTGCACCTCTTTTGTTTGATTTATCTCGCAGGAACGGATGGTCCTTTGATGTTGTCCAGTTCGATGAGTTCATGGTCAAGCATCAGTTCCATAACCCCATGGAGGGGGTTGTGCCCGACGAGGAGAGGCACGGTGAGATACCACATTTTCAGGATGAGACCGCCACCGAGTTTGGTGAAGGGTCTTCCTCTATTTGGCGCTCGGAACCTTCCTCGTGGGAGACTCCGAGGAGTTCTGTGTACGCGCCATCATCCTTGTACGACCCTTGGTCTCACCACCATACCCCTGGAGCAGGAGGCTCCTGGGGGTAGTAGCTGCTACCAACATTAGGCCAAAATCCTAAGCTTGGGGGAGTACGTGCCCTTCTCACTTTTTCATTGTATTATCCATTTGATTCACTTTGATTTTTTTTGAAGTTTTTTCCCGTTCTTCTTTATTCCTCTATTTGAAAAAATAACAAAACGATTTTCTCTTTCTTTTGTGTTTATTCTACTTTTGAAAAACCCAAAAAGATTTCCTTTCTCTCTTTAGTTTGCTTTGTTTTCAGAGATCAGCTCGAGTCCGTGATGGCATTTGATTATATTTCCTACGTTCGATCGTGCAAGTGACAAGCAGTAATGACGAAGATCGACTGAAAGGAAGCAACAAGGAAGACCGGTATGAACTCTTATTGTTTCTACTTTTGTACATATGCTATTCCAGCGGTTCATGCTTTCCTTGTGGCTAGTCTCCAATAACTAGAGTATATAATGTGTTATTGAAATGATCTACATGCATCGCACTGTTCATAGTCTGGCATACTGAGGTGGCATTTCCCTTTAGAGAATTTCTGGATTGACTTGGCACATGCTTACACATGTTTAAGACTAAAAGTCTACTTTGCCTTGATGATCTTTGAGTTTTAGAATAGTTATATCACTTTCATGCCCCATTCAATGTTGCTTTGTCGCTCTGCATGATTATGACCGTTATTGCTCTCTAGTTGGTCGCTTCCCAGTCTTTTGCTAAACCTCCACCCGTACTAAGCGGAATGACTGCTTGTGCATACAAAACCTTTAAACCTGTTATGCCATATGAGTCCACTATACCTTCCTATACATGGTATTTACCTGCCATTCCTAACGAAGAATTTCATGTACCATCTCGAAATTAATCTAAAGCATTTCTCTTTTTGTGCCTATGTTTTAGCTCATGAGGAAGTAGTAGTTAATTCATGATCCCTTTAAGTTGGACAAGTTTCACCCCTGGATTGCATGTAAAATGTGCAAACCCCTAATATGAAAAGGAACTGGCATTGAGTGCGCCCTGCTCGAAAAGATAATATAACAAACAAACCCTCCTTCACGCTTTGTTCATGAGAAATCAGAAAACTTTGGCAGTGATAAACAAAGGAGATTGAGAGGATGTGATCGTCCTCATGCGGGAGCCGTTCCTCGAGACTTGTCTAGCTTAAAAAGTGATTGAGTTATCTGCTAGCATTCGTTGACGAAATATGCACCTCTCAAAAACATATTTACTTCTGTTTTTAAAACCAAGAGCTCTGGTACATGTTTAGTTTTTGTTTCCGATCACGGGTTTTCAACCTTGCCAGTAAAAGCCACGGTTCGAGAGTCTCATCTTCTTTCTTCAAAGCACTGACTAGGAGAGCATAATTGTCATTCTGAGTGTAATGTGCATTGTCCCAAAGTATTACATTGTCTTCTGCATACTTGTGATATGATTTATTCTGAAATTCTTAGTTCTAGTCTCCTTTAAAACTCTGGAGGAGTCTCTGCATTTATGTTTTGCTTCACTCATGGAGGCTAGCGAGATACCACCTTAATATGCTCAAGCTATGTGCAATGTGATCTTGTCTTCATTTTCGGTAATATATTGTTTACTCTTAATTATTTGTGACTGGTCACTTGAAAGGAGGATTGCTCCTCGCATTGTTCTCATAAGTACTGTTTTAATACTTGCTGAACTCTTTTCGTAGTACATGCTTATATACATCTAATGAAGCAAAAGAGTTTGTCAAAGTTTTCTTTGTCGCGTCCAGTTCGTTGAACTGAATTGCTTGAGGACAAGCAATATGCTAAGCTTGGGGGAGTTGATACGTCTCAAACGTATCTACCCAAACACTTTTGATATTGTTTTGACCTCATTCTTGCATGATTTGGACTAAACTAACCCGGACTGATGCTGTTTTCAGCAGAGCTGCCTGTATGGTTTATTTGTGTGCAGGAAAACAGATTTTTAAGCATCTCAGAAAAATCCACGAGAAATCCACGCACCCGAAGAAACAAAATGCCAGAAGTGGGGCCAGAGGGGGGCCAGGGGGTGCCCAGGCGCCCTGTGGGCGCGCCCCCCCTGGGCCGCGCCGGTGGGGCGCCTGGGTGGGCCCCACTCCCCCTGGTGCCCTACTTTAGCCCGTATTTTTCCTCCCGACACAGATATCCCAGATCGGAAGTCCTTTCGCTGTTTTTCGTCGCGGAGCCGCCGCCACCCTCTGTTCTTCTTCGGGAGGGCTAATCTGGAGGCTGATTTGGCCTCCGGAGAGGGGAGATCGTCGCCATCGTCATCATCATCACCACTCCATCATCCCTCCATGACTTCCCCCTTCATGTGTGAGCAATTCCCTTGCTGTAGGCGAAGGGGATGGTAGGGATTGGATGAGTTAGATCATGTAATAGTTCGTCAGATTGTTGGGGGCATGTTGCCTATCATCTAGTATGGTGTTTATCATCTTTGCTACAACTTGTTATTCTTAATGCTTGACACTTAGGGCCCGAGTGCCATGATTTCAGATCTGAACCATATGTGTTGCATGAATATATTTGTGTTCTTGATCATATCTATGAGTTGTATGCACCTTTTACGGTTCGGAACCGGCGATCCCAAAAGTGACAGCTTGGGACACCAAAGGGGATGGTCCGTAGTTTGAGGACTACATGTATCCATTGAGTTCATTGCTTTGTTCCGGTGCTCTTTGACAGGAGCACCTTAATATCCATTAGTTCCTTTTGGCCCCGTTCGTAGCGGGATGGTAGGACAACAGATGTTGTGCAAGTTCTTATTGCAAGCACGTACAACTACATACGGGATACATGCCTAATGTTTGATATTTGCCTAGATGATCATTACTTTTCCGTGTGCCGTGCCCCGAGTTAGAAACTATCTCATCCATGCAACGCCCAACCATCCATCTCCCTAGCTTACAGTATTTTAAACCTTGCTTGTCACTAGTTGCTACTTTTGCCATTTACTACTGCTATTTACTTTTGCTGTTTACTTTTACTATTACTATCATCACTATCATATCACTGTTACCACTTATCTTTTGTTGCAAGTTAGTATATTTCAGGTGCGGTTGAATTGACAACTCAACTGTTAAAGCTTATAAATACTCTTTGGCTCCCTGTGTGTCGAATCAATAAATTGGGTTATTCTTACCCGCGAAGACTATCTCGATCCCTTACGGTTGAGGGTTATCAGTGCCCCTAAATTTATGTTTTTCTTCACTAAAGGGGGCAAGCTAGATATCACTTTATCATATTTGCACATCATGTTCATTACAAATCTATTTGATGTTTCAATATCATATTGTAAAACTTTCAGTTCTTTGTGATTTTCTCATGAGGCAACTTAATTACTATAGATTCATTGTCTCAGTAAGCTTTTGTCATATGACTATGAAAAAGTCCTATATGGTTAATAGCATGTCACCACAGAAATTATTCCTTTTATCATTTACCTACTCGAGGACGAGCAGGAATTAAGCTTGGGGATGTTGATACGTCCAAAACGTATCTATAATTTCTGCTTGCTCCATGCCTCTTTTGGGTGATATTGCTATGTTATTTATACACTTCCATACACTTTTGATCATATTTGGACTAACCTATTAACTCAGTGCACCCCAGTGCCAGTTTCTGTTTTCGGCTGTTTTTGTATTTCAGGTTTTCACATTACGAGAACTGCCAGAAAAAATCCAGAAAAATTATATAAAAAATCAGCGTTCCGGAAGCTTCCATGCGGCCAAAGTAGGGCCGGAGGGGACCCACAGGGGCTCGAGGCGGCCTGCCAACGCGCCCCCCCTGGCCGCGCCGGGGGGGCGCCTGGGCACCCCTGACCCCCTTTGATGCCCCCCTTTGGCATATATTTACACCGTGTCGCGGAAACCCTGATTCCAGACCCCTTTTCTCCAGACGCGATTCCGTTCTCCGCCGCCATCGCCATCAAGCTTCGGGGGACCAGAATTCCTGTGCCGGCACCCTGTCGGGACGGGGAAGTGCCCTCGGATTCATCTCCATCGACGTTGCTTCCTCCCTCCATGATGCGGGAGTAGTTCCTCCTCGGGGCTGAGGTTCTTACCAGTAGCTATGTGGTCAATTCTCTCTCCCATGATATTAGGGTGATCCCATGATATTTCCCCTTCCTCTATGTATTGGATTGATGTACTCACTTGTCTTTATCTAGTATAATCCCCGAGACCAAGGTGACAGCGGTCTATTGGACATGGATTAGAACAATATTTTCATGAGTGGTTTCCTCTCTTGTGTGTTGATTGAAGATTGAGAGTCTCTTGGTGCTTGTCTTTGACTATCCTTTAGATATGTTGTGGTGATTGTGGGACTCTCTTTGGATGGCCGCGGTGACATTGGGAAATCCTTAGATTGAGAACTACGAACTTTGAGGTGTGCTTTTGTAGCCCTACATAATTCTCGTCCTCTCTTGACCACGAAGGAATGACCTCCGAGTGCGTCCCCTTTGCATGTTTTATGGGAAATATCATGTGATTCGATTATGTTAATGTTGTTGGGAGTTGCCACTAGTGAAAGTATGAAGCCTAGCCCTTGTTTCCACCATTGCAATACCATTTGTGCTCACGTTTACCACTTGTTTGCTTGCTGCACTTTTTATTACAGATTTATACTACTTTGTTTTGTCATCCATATCACTTGCCATTTAACATCTCTTCGCCGAACTAGTGCACCTATACATCTGACAAGTGTATTAGGTGTGTTGGGGACACAAGAGACTTCTTGTATCTTAGTTGCAGGGTTGCTTGAGAGAGACCATCTTCAACCTCTACTTCCCTGAGTTCGATAAACCTTAGGTCATCCACTTGAGGGAAATTGCTGCTGTCCTACAAACCTCTGCGCTTGGAGGCCCAACATATTCTACAAGAGTAGAAGCGTGTGTAGACATCACCTGCGCCCTTGCGGTGCTAGAATCATCAAATAGTGGTGGTGGAACCAGCCACTACGGCTGCTACAACCCGCCGTCACAATTGTCCACCGTGGGTGCTACAAGCTGTCGACATCGTTGCAGGAACCTGTGGCATGAGGAGCTACAACTGACAATCTCGTTTGCTACCAACAGGACCACCATATGCTGGAACGGGCCAACTGATTTACTGCAACCGGCACGAGGCACCTCCTGGACGGCGACGGGCGTGGTGCTGGGGCGAACTGTGACACAGAGTTTGCCGCAACCAGCAAACTAGAAGATGGAACTGATGGAATTTTCTGCTACATCGACAGAGAGGTAATAGGGCGATGATGGGGGATGGCGTTGTGATTGATGCAACCGGCAATCGTAAAAGCTTCAACTGACATAGAAAAAGCTTCAACCATGGAAAAAAAGCTACAACCGGCATAGAGGAAAATCTTCAAACGTGGAGAAAAGCTTCAACCCGTGTGAAAAAATTCCAATCGGAATTGGAAAAAGCTTCAACCATACAAAAAAAGCTTCAACCGGTGTAAAAATAGCTTCCCCCATGAATCTTCAAAAACTGGGGCCGTCTGCCGACAAAGGTATGAGCGGCGACGCCGGGAGCTATGGCCGGCGGCATGGTCATGCTGCGACGGGCGTGTTACTACGACGACAACTAGTTGATACAAGGACGGAGGCATCGAGCGTCCTGCAAATGGCGGACATTGTTACGAGGGGAGACAACTGGATGTTGCGACGGCACCCTGCTGGAACCAGCGGGGAAGGCGAGTGGATGCAAGCAGGCGGTGCTTCAAGGTGGGGCGCTCTCATATCCATGGTCAGCAATGTTGATGTAGGTACGTAAATGGTAGAGGAGGTTTTTTTCCCTGTTTTGTTGTAAGAGTAGGAGCATAGGAAGAAGACGATGATTCTTTTTTTAAGTCAATCGTATGGTATGAATCGTTTTAATCATGAGACACCGACCCAATCGGCTGGCATGCCGGCGCGTATTACTCGCCTTTGTCGATTAGTCAATTGGATTTTCCCTTAAAGTCCTTTATTTATTTTCTTAAAATTCATTATTTTTTTCCTAGAGCAAATTGCATTGATGAGATGGATCGGTTGATTAGGGTAAGCTAGGAAAGTTAGATCTATGACTTTTTGTACGATAGGAAAGTGTTGGTTTACAAGGAAATAGTGAAAAAAATATACCGGTGGGGTGGGGTAGGAGATGAAAAAAACCAACGAAAAAACATACGAAAGTGGTGGGACGAAAAAAATGTGGAGGCTATTCTACCAACTAAGACTTGGTGTAGAGATGTTGGTGATTTAGGTCAACTACAACCCGCGACCTAAATGGTCCGGGCTGTTTGTTTAGGGATAAATATATATAAATAGCGGACCAACACGCGGGAACAAATGGACGCACGTTCATATTTGTCTGCCATCGACGCATTTTCGGTTAAAATTTGGGCTGCATTTATGTCGAAACAAATGGCATGCGGACGGGTAGGACACGCGCCCTTGTCCTCCCATAGCCCGTCCGTCGGGGACACAACACTCCAATTTCCATCTCATTCCCAAAACACTCCCGCACCCACTCCCCTCCCTCCTCCATGGTTGGTGCCCTGAACAAACCTACCGACCCGTCTGCCACCACCGCCTACCCCGCGACGACGAAGAAGAAACCATGTTCGGAGCTCATGCCGGCAGAGATCGCGCAGCTCGACATATAATCGACGAAGAGGAGGGCCCAGCGGACCATTTAGGCGGAAAAGAAAACCGCTGCCGACTTCGCCCTCAAGGCCGCGACCGCGCAACACAGGGCGGCCGTCAAGGACAATGAGGCCATCATTGACAAGCTACTCATGCAGCGACGAAGCACACCCTTCTCATGCTAGGGTTGTGCCAACCCGCACCGACCATTCTTTTTACCGCCACCATGGCCGCGACGTGCACAAGCTCGTCGGCCGTTCGCCTTCCACAATACTAGTCACCGAGTTCCTTCAAAAATAACCAATCCTATTTGCACGTTTAGAGTGGTTCTTTTTGAAGGATGGCAAGGGTGCTGGCCGCTGGCTTTGTTGCCGGCAAGAAAACTTGGGGGTGGTTCCTTTTGAAGGCTGGCATGTGTGTCGGCTGCTAGCACTCTAGCCGGCATGAATTGTGGCAGCTAGCATAAACTACGTCCGTGGTGCCAAAATTTCATCTATGCCTTTTACAAAAAATCAAGTGGCTGGATGAAATGCGTCCGCCCATTGGACGCACAACCGGTATAAATATAGAAAGGGCGGACCGCCGCCGATTTGCCCGACCCAAATGGACAAAATCAAGACAAAACATACGCTCCCTTTGTGGTCATGCATTAGAGTTGGCCTTATATACATCGATGATTTTATGTGCACGAACGTGTAGAAAATGTATCACTGGAATAGGAAACTTGTAGAAAATGAGATGCCATGTGTATCAAATTATTTGAAAAAAATAGAAAAGGAGTATATGTTTTTTTCATTGAATCTAGGTTGATGTTTATTTTCCTTTAAAATGTGAATGATATGAATTGTTCCTACATAGGAATAAAATTATATTCGTACAAACCAAATGACTCTAGGAATTTTTCCTATAGTAATGCTATCCTATAGAATTCTTCCAAATCAAAGGAGGCCTAAAAGATTACAACTCTACCTTTCTCTCTTCTTGACTCATGTTTCCACTTTTGTGCCATTCATCATGTGACACCAAAGGAATGGGCATGAGAGCATCTACAATCAGACCTTTCACTTCCCCCAATCGGCCGGATTGAAAAACGACACTCAACTTGACCTCCAAAGCCGTCCATACACATGGGTTATCTGACACCACTTAAACCCAGCCCATGTATGTGGGACGGATCCACCTGGACGTGACAGTCACCCCATGACCTACTCTAAACCCCTCCCGGTTGACCAAGTCCACTAAATCTTCCACCCTCCCTTCCTCCCGCCTCTGTCTCCCCTTTCCCGCATCTGAGTCGTCGCCCTTTACCACCCTTGCCCCGCTTCCGCGCCATCGTCCTAGATGTGGACACACAATATGTCGCACCCACCGCCATGGACGATGCCTTAGCGGATTCCGTTGAGGTCCCTACTGTACAAGGCTTAGACCGTCGCCCGGAGGGAGCGACGTGCCCACGAAGTTGCGTTGAATGAAGTTGTCAACATGGACTTCGTCACCGAGGGAGTCCTGGATTAAGGGGCCCTCAGCTGACCGTATCATTCATTATGCCGGACTTGTGGGCCGTGAAGATTATCGATGAAGACTATCTCCCGTATCCAGATAGGACTCCCCGCGTGTAAAATAGCAAGTTTAGAGTCCGAGTGTAATACGCCCCTTCCTTTGCAAGGAGATCATGTACAAACCCTAGGTCCCTCCGATACATATATAAACCAGAGGGTTTAGTCCGTAGAGACGATAGCAGAATCATTGCAATCACATAGGCTAGACTTTTAGGGTTTAGCCATTACGATCTCGAGGTAGATCAACTATTGTAACCCATATTCATCAAGATCAATCGAGCAGGAAGTAGGGTATTACCTCGATCGAGAGGGCCTGAACCTGGGTAAACATCGTGTCCCCTGTCTCCTGTTACCATCGATCCTCACACGCATAGTTCGGGACCCCCTACCCAAGATTTGTCGGTTTTGACACCGACATTGGTGCTTTCATTGAGAGTTCCACTGTGTCATCGGCAGAAGGATCAACGGCTTGCTTCGTCACCAACGATGACACTGCCGAGGGAGTTTTTCTCTCCGGCCAGCTCTTCGTGTTTGGAGGCTTCGTGCTTCGTGCCAACACTGAAGGCCACCTCGAGTAGCTTGACAGATATGCCCCTGGTCACCAGATTAGGTTTGGAAGCTTAAACTACATTGCTGACGTCCGTGGAGATTTGATCTTCAACGAATTTCCACCCATTGCAGCTGCTCCCTGCCACCATGATGAACATGACTTAATCTATCATCAGACCTCGTTCAGGGGGTAATGCTTACAACTGCTCTGGCCTTAGAGCAGGAGCAGATCACTTCATCCGAGGACGGGAAGATTAACCCCGCCACATAGATCGCAAACTCAATGGCGCTCGAACCGCACAAAGGCTCGGCCTTGAGCGGGACTTCCCTCATCAGATCTCCGGACTCATCTCGGTTTTCAAGTTCCTTACTCTCAGGCTTTGTGTCTTACGGGCCCGATCAAGCAGCTTTTGCCGAACTGGGCCCTGCAGATATCCGAGCACATATCTGGCACTCGCCTTTATATGATGCGCTGGACTTACTAAAAACTCTCTCCCTAGCGGAGGACTCCCAACCGAATTTAGCCCAGTTTGAACTGGGGGCTGACGACAAGGAATTTTGCCTCCGACCCACCACCCACTTGGTAGCCACAGTCGAGGACTTAACCGACCTATTAGATTACGCTTCCGAAGACATCGATCGGATGGACCACGATGCCGAAGCCGATCTAAGTACAAACCCACCTGCAACCGGGCGATGGACGACTACTTCTACACATGATGTATACATGGTGGACACACCCAATGAAAAGGAGGGCGACGACGATATCAATCCGGAGCAGGACAAGCCCGTCGATGAACCTCCCAAACGCCGGCATCAGAAGCGTCGATCTCGACCCCGTAAAGGGAAATAGAGCAACACTGTCACTAAAAACAATGACAATCTGGAACAAGCCGATGACACCGTGGAGCCAGCAATAGAGCAGGACAAACGGGAGGATGGCGAACATAGTCCAAATGAACCGCTGACAGATCACAGCGACACGGATGACAGCAGCTATCAACCTGTCTCCGAAGAGGACATCAGTCCGGGAGATGAAGAATACGTCGTCCCAGAAGAACCGCTCGAATAGAAGCGTTTCCAACAACAACTCATTGCCACTACAAGGAGCCTGAAGAAGCAGCAGCAGTGGCTTAGAGCCGAACATGATATGCTCAATCACAGATGGAACAATGTGCTAGATGATGAAGAGCGACACGCCTCTAAAGGCCAAACAAAGATCTATCCTAAGCATAAACTGCTGCCCCAATTCGACAACGAGGCTCCAGCGCCAATTCTGTCGATGTATGATGAGGCCGATCAACCAGACCGACCACCCCGTGGATGGGACAAAGCGGCCTGTAACGCCGTACATAAGCCGACACCTCCTCACCCTAAAGGAAAGGATACAGTGGCTCAGGCCCATAAGTATGACCTATGCCAGGACCTGACCAAAAAGGCTGGCCATACTAGATCAATCTACGGACCAAGGGAATGTACACACACACGGGGCGGTGGTTATCAAGCCAGATAGACCGGTCACATCCCAGTTCGGAGACAACACCGAACAGCAATACCGTCTGAACTACGCCACGAAATCACTAAATACTGGGGTGCCTCACACCCTCTGTGCTTCACTGATGAGGTGATGGATCATGAATTTCCGTAAGGGTTTAAACCCGTAAACGTCGATGCGTACGGCGGAACAACAGATCCAGCTGTATGGATAGAAGACTTTATTCTTCACATACACATGGCTCGGGGAGATGATCTCCACGCCATTAAATACTTACCCCTCAAGCTGAAAGGGCCACCTGGGCACTGGCTAAATAGCCTCCCAGAGAACTCTATAGGAAGTTGGGACACTTGAGGATGCTTTTCGGGCCAACTTCTAGGGGACTTATGTCCGGCCCCCAAATGCTGATGATTTAAGTCATATAATCTAGCAACCCGGGGAGTTAGCCCGCAAGCTTTGGAATCCGTTCTTAACTAAAAAGAACCAGATTGTAGACTGTCCGGACGCCGAAGCCTTAGCGGCATTCTAACAAAGTGTTCGGGACGAATGGCTGGCTAGACACCTCAGCCAGGAGAAGCCGAGAACAATGGCAGCCCTAACCACACTGATGACCCGCTTTTGTGCGGGCGAGGACAACTGGCTAGCTCGTAGCAGCAATAGTACCAACGATGCTGGCACATTTGGGAAGCCACGGCGCAATAAAGATAAGCGCTAAATTAACATTGGAAACACAGAGGATACAAAGGTAAATGGCGGATTCAGTGGCTCCAGACCCGGTCAACCGAAGAAGCCATTTAAAGGCAATAGGGATAGTCCATCCAACTTGGACAAGATATTAGACATGTCCTGCCAGATCCATGGCACCTCTGACAAGCTTGCAAATCACACCAACCGTAGTTGTTGGGTCTTCAAGCAGGCCGGCAAGCTGAACGCCTAACACAAGGGAAAAGGACCACAGAGCAAAGACGAGGATGTACCTCGCCATCTGAACACATGGGGGCAGAAAAAATTTCAACCGGAGGTAAAAACTGTGAACATGATCTACGTCACCCACATCCCCAAGAGGAAGGGCAAGCGCGCACTCCAGGACGTATACGTCGTCGAGACTGTCGCCCCCAAGTTCAACCCATGGTCGGCTTGCCGGATCACTTTTGATCGTAGGGATCACCCAACAAGTATCCATCACGAAGGTTCGGCGGCCTTAGTGCTCGACCCCATAATAGACGGATACCATCTTACTCGAGTCCTTATGGACGACGGCAACAGTATCAATCTAATATATCAGGACACTGTCCGCAAGATGGGGATCGACCATTCAAGAATTAAGCCCAACAACACTACATTTAAATGAGTGATTCCAGCGTAGAAGCCCCCCTGCACAGGTTCATTAACATTGGAAGGCATATTCGGTTCCCCTGATAACTTCCGAAACGAAGAGTTAATCTTCGACATCGCTCCATTCCAAAGTGGCTATCACGCACTACTCGGAAGAACGGCCTTCGCCTGCTTTAACGCATTCCCGCATTATGCCTACCTAAAACTCAAAATGCCAGGACCACGTGGCGTCATCACGGTCAATGGAAACATGGAGCGCTCCATCTGAACAGAGGAAGACACTGCGTCCCTAGCGACCGAGCTTTAAAGCAGCTTATTCAGTCCGAATAGTTCATGAGTCGTCAAGACCACGGACACGGCAAACGTGCCTGGTCCGCACTAGAATGCAGCAGCTCATAAAAACCTGAGCTCAATTCGTAATTGTGCCCCTATCGACTGCCCCATAAGGTAGCAGCATACGCACCTCGCATACACAATTATGCCCTTAAAATATCTTGGCTGTTGCTAGGGGCATACAACATAAAAATACTCCATAGTTCAACTTCACCCTATTCGGACTCTAAACTATATCTTCTTCAGGTTCGTTTAAAAACCTACATTGTTTGCGGCCGTACAGGGTACTCTTTTCCAGAATCCTGCTCTTTTCCTTCTTCTTTATTTTTTACAGGCGGCCTTTACAATTCTCCTTCTCAAGGACACATCACCAAGTAGAAAAAGGCGCAGACATGCAGCAGGGCCATTTGTTGAAATTTCTTCTCATAGATTGAGGCTATGTGTAAACCTTTTGACCCTTTTTTCTTTTCTTTTTTCTCTTTTATTTGTTGGCAAGTCAAATGCCAGAGGCTGTTATCGGTGTTATCTTTAACCTCACGGCTCGCCGTATTAAACAGGGTATAAAGGAAGCAGTTTGGTTCCAAGTTGTTTGGGCCGTTCACTATATGAATCAGGCACTTTGCTATCCGCCACGACGGACGGGAAAGGCCTTTGCCGTTCGTCAGCAGACGGCAACAGGTCCGGCTGAATAGGCCACGACGAAGGCTTCTTTACCGTCCGCTGGCGGATGACAAAGATGAAATGGTCTTTGCCATCAGCCTGCCGACGGCAAAGGTCCTGGATGGCACACGTGGCAGCTTACCGGTGTTACGGGGCTAACGGTGCACTCTGCCGTCCACTGGCAAATGGCAAAGGCCATTGCACCTTTGCCGTCAGCCAGTAGACGGCAAAGTAACCAAATAGGCCAACCCCGAGGTTGTACAGGTAGCTGCCACGTGGCATCTTTGCCGCCTGCTGGCTTACGGCAAATCTCTTTGCCATCTGCCAACGGACGGCAAAGATCCTGTATAGCCCCTGTTTTTTCTATTTTTTCTTAAATTCATTCCATTTGAACACACAAGTTTCATCCTAGAAATTTCACAGAAGACATGTCCAACGCAGAAGTTTCATCATACATACATACATAATCAAGACATAGTTCCATCCATACATATTAGAAAAGTTTCACATTGTTCATCCAACACCGTTATCCATCCATCCATATAAACAGTTCCATCCATGCAAGATCATCGATACAAAATAAAAGCCGAAAGGGAAAAGAAGCACTCCATCTATGCAAGCTTCCGTGAATTAAATGAAATCTGCAAAATGGGAAACAAGAGAGTTAAAATAAGAAGAAAATAAAGAAGAAGAAGAAGAAGAAACTAAGGTAATTATGCCATTTTAGAGCTTTATTCTTCTATTCTTTCTTTTTCTCCTCTTCCTTGTTTTTCTTCTTATTATTCCTTATTTGTGTCATTTTAGAGCGTACATAGGTAATTATGCCAATTTTTAGCTAACTAAGCTTATTATGTCAATTTGGAGGAAACTAAGGTAAGTTAAGTCATTTTTGTGCTAACATAAGTAATTTTGGAGCTAACTTAGCTAAAATGGATCGTATTGGAGCTAACCTAGGTAAACTTGGTCATTTTGGATCCACGCTCCTCCCACCATCACGCGGTCCGTCGCCACGGGCTTCCCCGTGCCTCCCTCCCAGTCAACGGGGGACTCCTCCATGGTTGTCCGTGCGGAAGTTCAGTACTTATTTTAGTGTGTTTCATATATTGTTTTTTTGCAGGTCAGTATGGTTTTTTACTTTTCTTTTAAATGTGTTTGGCATTGCTGCATCTCTCTCAGGGGTCATAGATGGCAGGTGCGGAGATCACTAGCATCAACTAAAGTTCATGGCAATGTACTGTGGTTCAGTTGCCGCTAGAGTAAGCTATAGTTCGCTGTTAGTGCACTGCAGTATGCTGTTTTTGTTCTTGAGGTTTACTTTTCTTCTTTTTGCAGATAAAAAACAACCAGCAAAAAGAGGGAGGAGACATGTTCACTGCACTCTCAGACGAGACTGAAAAGAAAGAAGTGCACTGCACGCTACTCGTTAACTTGTGCTTTATCTCTGTTCTTTGTCAGTTGTAGTGTGTGAAGTATTGGTTTTGTTTCTCAGGGATGCAGAGAGAAAAAGAGAAGTACGAATGGATATAGTTCGGCTTAAAAAGAGCAATTCAATTTCGTGCAAGATGGATGTGCGCACTAGGGAATCTGCGTGGTGTAATTTTTTTAATGCATGTACTCGTAGTTTCTGTTCGCCATGAAATTCAGTTTGGACGTGACAAACAAAATTGCCATGTAGTTTAGTTTAGTTTAGTTGGTCACAATGCGGTTTGCTTACGGTTGCACAGCAGCACACTTTCGCCTGGCTCGCAGTTCAGTTCCCCGTTCGAAAAAATGAACCCCAATACACACGTGTTTCATGTTTTTCACCGCTGTCCATGTAGAACATTTTCAAAAGGGATATGAAAAACAGAAGGTTAAACGGCGTGCAACAGTAGTGCACATTTTGAAAAAAATAAAGCCTAATGTAGTTGACTAACGTGAGTGTGGATGTATATTTCGAAGCTCACTTGTCTCACGTAGTTTGTTTAAAACTCCTCCGTGGTTCACTTGGTAAAAAAACATCTCAAAGAAGCTCACTTCATATTAGATGTATTTCACTTGCTCAGTTCCTGCGGCCCACTCGCCTCGTATACGCGTGCAAAAAATAATAAGTATGAAAAAAGACAACAAAAACACATGTGGTTCAATTCTCGAAAGTGTTGCGATTCACTTACGCCCGACATGAAGCATGGTTCACTTCCTCGTCTTGGAAAAATTACGTTTCACAAAAAATAAATCATGAAGTTCACTTGACTGTCTAATGCAGTGCGGCTTTTTGTCTAAAGCAGTGCGCTCATCTGTCTGATGCAGTATACACGATGATTTGGATGTCCCGAAAAACAGAGTGTCCGCGTTTCGGTAAATTCAAAATTGCTTTTAAACCGCAGGGAATTAGAGAGTGTGTTCTACATGAAAAACTTACGCCTCGTTGATATATTTCCAATAACATATAATTTGAATCACATCGACGAGCGGTTTGAGTTTTTTTTGCTAAAAACAGTCGCTGCCTCTCGTAGTCTGCCGAACGATTTTCAAAATTAACTAAAAACCGTAAGGAATCTCAAAAACATTTCAACATATGAAAGTCGCGCCTCGTCCATGGCTTTTCAACAGTATATTACACGCCTTGTTTCGACAAACGGTTAGAAAACTGGAGTGAAAATAGTACGGAAAATTTGAAAAAAAATCAAAAAACATAATTCCGCGATTTAGTAAAATTAAAACTGCTTTTAAACGATAAGGAATTAGACAAAATAGTAGATATGAAAAGATGTGCCTCGACGGTATCTTTCCAACGGTGTATCACATGTTTCATTCGGACAAGCGGTTTAGAAAAAAACACGAAAAACGCTCGCTGCCATTATTCGTGGGTCGCATCATTTTTAAAACTGCTCTTAAACCGTGCGGAATCTCGAAAAGTGTTCAACATGGCGAAGTAGCGCATAATTCATACCTTTTCAACGGTATATTACACGCATTGTTCTGACAAATTATTAAAAAACTAGAGCAAAAAAGGTACCGAAAAAACAACACGTACAGTTTTTCAACATGAAGTTTACTGTTCTCTATGTTGTAGTAAGAGTGCAGTGCCCTCGTGTTATGCGTGTAGTGCGGAAGTGTTATGACAATATTATTCTCATAATATTATGAGAATAGACCGGCTATATATATATATATATATATATATATATATATATATATATATATATATATATATATATAGTGTGGG
>LR738713.1:600870614-600921044 GCA_902687465.1 Secale cereale | reverse complement strand
TATATATATAGGGTGGGTCTATTCTCACAACACTCCTTAAGAACTTATTCTCATAACAAAAACCTTATTCTCATAACACCCCCACTTAAATAGGTTTCTAGCGCGGAGTGCCCCGAGGACAGCAACCACTGCCCCGCCTCCTACCTCCGTGCTGCCGCGCCGCCTCCTTCCCCCAGCACCGTCGCGCCGGCTCCTACCCTGATGCAGTGCGGTTTTCTTGTGCAGTTCGGAAGCGCAAAAAAACGCTCGCTGCCATTATTCGTCGGTCGCACCATTTTCAAAACTGCTCTTAAACCGTGCGGAATCTCGAAAAGTGTTCAACATGGCGAAGTTGCGTCTACTACATAGCTTTTCAACGTTATATTACACACAAAATTCTGATAAACGGTTAAAAAACTAGAGGAAAAAAGGTACCAAAAAACAACACGTACAGTTTTTTCAAACATGCAGTTCACCGTTTTGAAAACTGCTCTTAAACCGTGCGGGATCTCGAAAAGTGTTCAACATGGCGAAGTTGCATCTACTCCATAGATTTTCAACGGTATATTACACACATAATTCCGATAAACAGTTAAAAAACTAGAGCAAAAAACATAATGAAAAAATAACAGGTACAGTTTTTTCAAACATGCAGTTCACCGTTTTCAAAACTGCTCTTAAACCGTGCGGAATCTCGAAAAGTGTTCAACATGGCAAAGTTGCGTCTACTCCATAGCTTTTGAACGGTATATTACACACATAATTCCGATAAACGGTTAAAAACTAGAGCAAAAAAGGTACCGAAAAAACAACACGTACAGTTTTTTCAAACATGTAGTTCACCGTTTTGAAAACTGCTCTTAAACCGTGCGGAATCTCGAAAAGTGTTCAACATGGCGAAGTTGCGTCTACTCCATAGCTTTTCAACGGTATATTACACGCATTATTCCGATAAACAGTTAAAAAATTAGAGCAAAAAAGGTACCGAAAAAACAACACGTATAGTTTTTTCAAACATGCAGTTCACCGTTTTCAAAACTGCTCTTAAACCGTGCGGAATCTCGAAAAGTATTCAACATGGCGAAGTTGCGTCTACTCCATAGCTTTTCAACGGTATATTACACGCATAATTCCGATAAACGGTTAAAAAACTAGAGCAAAAAAGTTACCGAAAAAACAGCACGCGTATAGTTTTTTCAAACATGCACTTCACTGGTCTCTATGTTGTAGTATCTGTGCAGTTCGGAAGCACAAAAAACGCGTCGATTTGGGTGTCACGAAAAACAGAGTTTCCGCATTTTTGTAATTCTAAAACTGCTTTTAAGCCATAATGAATTAGAGGAGGTGTTCTATATGAAAAAGTAGCGTCTCGACGATATCTTTCCAATGGTGTATCATTTCAATCATTTCGACCAACGTTTTCTAAAACTTTCACGAAAAACGGCCACTGTCCTTCATAGTCAGCCGCACGATTTTCAAAATTAACTAAAAATCATATGGAATCTCAAAAACATTTCAACATATGAAAGTTGCGCCTCGTTCGTAGCTTTCCAATGGTATATTACACGCCTTGTTTCGACAAACGGTTAGAAAACTGGAGTGCAAACAGTACCGAAAATTTGAAAAAAAACCGGAAAACACAATTTCGCGATTTAGTAAATTCAAAACTGCTCTTAAACCGTAGCGAATTAGAAAAAATAATAGATATGAAAAAGATGCGCGCCGATGATACCTCTCCAACGGTGTATCATATGTTTCATTCCGACGAGCGATTTAGAAAAAAACGCAAAAAAACGCTCGCTTCCACTTGTTGTGAGCCGCACGATTTTCAAAACTGCTCTTAAACTATGATGAATTTTGAAAAATGTTCAACATGGTGAAGTTGCGTCTACTCCATAGCTTTTCAAGGGTATATTACACGCATAATTCCGATAAATAATTAAAAAACTAAAGCAAAAAAGGTACCGAAAAAATAACACGTACAGTTTTTTCAAACATGAAGTTGTGTTGCAGTATCTGTGCAGTGCGCATAGCTTTCCAATGCAGTAACACAAAGCAGTTCGGAAGTGTTATGAGAATATTATTCTCATAATGTTATGAGAATAGACCGGCTGTACATATATATATATATATATAAACTAAGCGAGCTCGCAAATTCTCTAATTGTACGCCCCAGTGCTAATTACCCTGCGTGTCGCCCGCCCAATACAACTCATCACCACCACACTATAGCATATGATCGTAAAAGCAATAGAAAATAAGGTAATAGGTTTAATTTATGTTACAGCTGCAGCGCACTGAACCTTTGCCCCGCAACACTTTTCTCTTGTCATGGTAAAAATGCTAGCCATATGTACGGTAGCGAAATTAAGTTGCATTACCAGATTCCATGTAGTGTGCTATGCCCAAGTTCCCACGACTCCTGCTACTCACCATGGTAAAAACATTGGCATGTATGCTAATGAAGATAAAATCAGTATGAGATGTTGTGCGCCACTCCTCAATCGTATAGTCTAATCATAAAATAAGGTGAATACATATTAACTTTACTAGTCCCGTTCAAAATCATTATTATGCCCTCCGGATGTAGGGAAGATCAACCAAACCAGCAACTCCTTTGGTCTCTTGCTGTAAATGGTTCTCTGATTGTAGTAATAATCTATAGGTTGTTATGGCTGATGCATATGATACAAAATCTATTCTCTTGCGGTATGAGGCAACGAGATCAAATATCTTATTATCTTTGTCTTCTATGTGCTGAAGGCTTATCTAGTTTATTAATATTTTCTGGCACCCTATTTCTTGCTAAAGGAATTAGAGTGGGGATCCAAGCACCATGGACTTCTCACTTTTTATTCGCTAGTGATTCTATTGTTTTTACTCAGGCATCAGGAAGCAACAAGACTAAATGAAATTCTGGAACCCTACAAAATTGGATCGGGTAAGTTGTTGAATCGAGCAAAGTCTGCTATCTTCTTTAGCAGAAACTATTCAGCGCAAGCTGAAATCAGAGTTACCCAATGTATCAATAGCGAGATATAAGCCCTGGATGGAAATATTTACGACTGCCAACTGCTATTGGCAGATCTATGTCGTGGGAGCCTTTGAAAAAATATGTTCAAGAATCCAGAACCTTGTCAATGGATGGTGTGAAAAGAAGTTAGGTGCAGCTGGCAAAGAAATCCTTATCAAAGCAGTGGCACAAGCAGTGTCCACATTCTCAATGAGTTGTTTTCCACTATCAAAGACAACATAAAAAAGATTAACTCAAGCCTAGCTCGATATTGGCGGGAAGGAGATGGTGATACAAGCAAATTACACCAGAAGAAATGGTGAAATATAGCTCATACGAAGATAGGCTAATGTATGGGCTTCATGCACTTACACTTATTCAACAATGCAATGTTTAGGAAATAAGGTTGCAGATTAATGCCCCCACTCTTCGTGGAAGCACTATTTTGATGGCACTTTCATGGGTGCTACAGAGAAATGTAATTACTCCGACACATGGAAAGCTATTTTGAAGGGGAAATAAATTTTAGAAAAAAGGCCAAATTAAAAGGATTGGGGATGGCAGTACAACAAAAATGTGGAACAAAAAATGGATCCCAGAGATTCCAGGATTTAAATAAATATTTAGGAAGCTAGAGGCCACTACAGTTATGGTTCAGGACTTTTTAGCTCCAGATGGATTGTCCTGGGACGAGCAAGCATTAGAGCTCAATTTCCTATCAGCACATGCGAGAGCTATTCTGAAAAATCCTTTGGGAACATTTCAAGAGGATCCTAGGGCTTGGATCCCCAAAAGACATGGCATGTATACGGTTCAATCAGCATACCTTTTACTGGCTTCACACTCACAACTAGAGGAAAGCTACAAAATTAACACATCAAGGTCGTCAAGAAGTGATGAAAAACCGATATGGAGAAGACTATGGAGGTTAAAAATCCACCCAAAGGTAAAAAACAATTGGTGGCGTGTTATGATACGTCTCCGTCGTATCTATAATTTTTGATTGTTCCATGCCAATATTATACAACTTTCATTTACTTTTGGCAACTTTTTATACTATTATTGGGACTAACATATTGATCTAGTGCCCAGTGTCAGTTCCTGTTTGTTGCATGTTTTTTGTTTCGCAGAATATCCATATCAAACGGAGTCCAAACGGGATAAAAACGGACAGAGTTTTTTTTTGGAATATATGTGATTTTTGGGAAGAAGAATCAACGTGAGACGATGCCCGAGGGAGCAACGAGGCAGGGGCGTGCCCTAGGGGTCAGGTGCGCCCCTGACCCTCGTGGCCACCCCGTAAGGCGGTTGGTGCCCTTCTTTCGTCGCAAGAAAGCTAATATTCGGGTACAAATCGTGTGAAAAATTCAACCCAATCGGAGTTACAGATCCCCGGGAATATAAGAAACGGTGCAAGGCCAGAATTTGGGAACGCAGAAACAAAGAGAGACAGAGAGACTGATCCAATCTCGGAGGGGCTCTCGCCCCTCCCAACACATGGAGACCAAGCACCTGAGGGAAAAAAATTATCCCACCTAGGAAGAAGGCCAACGAAGAAGGAGAAGGAGGGGGCTCTCTCCCCCTCGCTTTCGGTGCCGCCGGAGTGCCACCGGGGCCATCCTCGTGCGATGGTGATCTACACCAACACCTCTGTCATCTTCACCAACATCTTTATTACCTTCCCCCATCTATCTACAGCGGTCCACTCTCCCGCAACCCGTTGTACCCTCTACTTGAACATGGTGCTTTATGCTTCATATTATTATCCAATGATGTGTTGCCATCCTATGATGTCTGAGTAGATTTTCGTTGTCCTATCGGAAATTGGTGAATTGCTATGGTTGGTTTAATTTTCTTGTGGTTATGTTGCTGTCCTTTGGTGCCCATCATATGAGTGTGCGTGTGGATCACACCAGAGGGTTAGTTGTATGTTGACAGGACTATGTATTGGAGGGCTAGAGTGACAGAAGCTTCAACCTAGCATAGAAATTGATGCATACGGGATTGAAGGGGGGCCAATATATCTTAATGCGATGGTTGGGTTTCACCTTAATGAACATTAGTAGTTGCAGATGCTTGCTAATAGTTCCAATCATAAGTGCAAAGAATTCCAAGTCAGGGTTGACATGCTAGCAGTGGCCTCTGCCACATAAAACTTGCTATCGGTCTAGTAACGTAGTCAATTGCTTAGGGACAATTTCGCAACTCCTACCACCACTTTTCCACACTCGCTATACTAACTTTATTAGTTCTTTACCTAAAAGAGCCCCTAGTTTTTATTTAAGTTCTCTTTATATTCTTGCAAACCTACCCCATTACACCCACAAAGTACTTCTAGTTTCATACTTGTTCTAGGTAAAGTAAACTTCAAGCGTGCGTAGAGTTGTATCGGTGGTCGATAGAACTTGAGGGAATATTTGTTCTACCTTTAGCTCCTTGTTGGGTTTGACACTCTTATTGAAAGAGGCTACAACTGATCCCTTACACTTGTGGGTTATCAAGACCTTTTTCTGGCGCCGTTGCCGGGGAGCAATAGCATGGGGTGAATATTCTCGTGTGTGCTTGTTTGCTTTATCACTAAGTAGATTTTATTTTATATTCTAAGTTGTTCTCTATCTTTAGTTATGGATATGGAACACAAAATACCAAAAAATAGGTGTACTTGCTACTCATGGAGATGGGGAACCTCCTAAAACCCTCAATGCTCAATATGTGAAAAATATAAGTACTACATTGATAATCCTGAGAAAACCCAATTCAACTATATAATGGGAGTAATGTTGGATCAACGTGAATACTTTTGGGATTATCGGTTGACACAAAAAGGGAAACTATTATGGGATCAAATTTATATGTTGTATTGGTATGCTCGGCAACTATGCTTGAGATATGATTATACTTGTTGCTCTATGATGAAGGCTCCACACCTTCCCTTTTCAAGCAAATTTAATGATAATGAAACCTTAGCATCTTATGCTAATGGTATATATGATTAATATGATGTTGAACAAATAGAAGAATTTGTTGCTTTTATGGGTCCTTATGAAATTGAATCTCTGTTTAAAAAGTATGATGCTTTTGATGATGATGTTTATGGCCTGAAAATCTTGCTATATTGAAATCTTGCTATTTGAATTCTAAATACAATGCCAATATTGACGAAATATATAATTTATTACTGTTCCATGCTATTATATTATCTGTTTTGGATGTTTAATGGGCTTCAATGTGCACTTTTATATTATCTTTGGGACTAACCTACTAACCAAAGGCCCAATGCAAATTGTTGTTTTTTGCCTATTTCAGTGTTTCGCAGAAAAGAAATATCAAATGGAGTCCAAACGGTATGAAACCTTCGCGAGGATCGTTTTTGGAACAAACGCAATCCGAGAGACTTGGAGTACATGTACGGGAAGCCACGAGGTGGCCACGAGGCAGGAGGGCGTGCCCAGGGGGGTAGGCGTGCCCCCAGCCTCGTGGGCCCCTCATAGCTCCACCGACGTACCTCTTCCTCCTATATATACTCACATACCCTGAAAACTTTTGAGAGCACCACGAAACCCTATTTCCACCGCCGCAACCTGCTGTACCCGTGAAATCCCATCTTGGGGCCTATTTCGGAGCTTTGCGGAGCGGGAATCAATCACGGAGGGCTTCTACATCAACACCATGGCCTCTTCGATGATGTGTGGGTAGTTTATCACAGACCTTCGGGTCCATAGTTATTAGCTAGATGACTTCTTCTCTCTCTTTGGTTCTCAATACAAAGTTCTCCTCGATCTTCTTGGAGATCTATTCGATGTAAAACTTTTTGCGGTGTGTTTGTCGAGATCCGATGAATTGTGGGTTTATGATCAAGATTATCTGTGAAAAATATTTGGTTCTTCTTTGAATTCAGATATGCATGATTTAATACCTTTGCAAGTCTCTTCGAATTATCAGTTTGGTTTGGCCTACTAGATTGATCTTTCTTGCAATGAGAGAAGTGCTTAGCTTTGGGTTCAATCTTGCCGTGTACATTCCTAGTGACAACAGGGGCAGCAAGGTGCAACCTCTTGAGCTTGCGTTGTATTCCCTTGAATAGGAAAGGGAGATGCAGCACAATAGAGTAAGTATTTCCCTCAGTTTTTGAGAACCATGGTATCAATCCAGTAGGAGAACACGCGTGAGTCCCTCGCACTTGCGCAAACAAATAAGAACTTCGCAGCCAACGCGATAAGGGGTTGTCAAAACCCTTTACAGTCACTTACGAGAGTGAGATCTGAAAGAGATGATAGTTTATATTTTTGGTATTTTTGGTTTAATAAAATAGAAAATAAAAGCGGTAAAATTAAAGTAGATGTTTATTGATATGTTGAGAATAGACTCGGGGGCCATAGTTTTCTCTAGTGTCTTCTCTCATGATAGCGATATTCTACGACGGGTAAACAAATTACCGTCGAGCAATTGATAGAAAAGCGAATAATTATGAGACCATCTAGGCATGATCATTGTATATAGGCATCACGTCCGAGACAAGTAGACAGACTCCTGCCTGCATGTACTACTATTACTCCACACATCGACCGCTATCGAGCATGCATCTAGTGTATTGAGTTCATACGAACAGAGTAACACCTTAAGAAAGATGACATGATGTAGAGGGATAAACTAAAGCAATATGATGTAAACCCCATCTTTTTATCCTCGATGGCAACAATACAATACGTGCCTTGCTGCCCCTACTGTCATTGGGAAAGGACACCACAAGATTGAACCCAAAGCCAAGCACTTCAACATTGCAAGAACTATAGATCTAGTAGGCCAAACCAAACCAATAATTCGAAGAGACTTGCAAGGATATTATGAGCACACATAAAAAGTTCAGAGAAGAACCAAATATCTTTCATAGATAACCTTGATCATAAACTCACAATTAATCGTATCTCGACAAACACACCGCAAAAAGAGATTACATCGAATAGATCTCCTCGAAGATCGAGGAGAACTTTGTATTGAGATACAGAGAGAGAGAAGAGAAGCCATCTAGATACTAGCTATGGACCCGAAGGTTGGAGGTAAACTACTCACAACTCATGGTGAGGGTGATGATGATGATGATGAAGGCCTCCGTGATGGTCCCCCTCCGGTGGAGCTCCGAAACAGGCTCCAAGATGGGATCTCCACGGGAACAGAAGCTACGGCAGTGGAATTAGGGTTTTCTTTCTGCGTATGGAGTTTCTGGGGTACGTGGACTTATATAGGAAGAAGGAGGGCACCGGGGGCCACTTGAGGGAGCCTCGAGGTAGGGGGCGCGCCCCCCACCCTCGAAGGCCACCTCTCTGTCCCCTGACTTGGTCCTCAAGCTCCGTCTGCGTGATTTTCTCCAAACATATCTCTCGCGAAGGTTTCATTCTGTTTGGACTCCATTTGATATTCCTTTTCTGCAAAACCCTCAAATAGGCAAAAAAAACATCAATCTGGACTGGGCCTTTGGGTTAGTAGGTTAGTCCCAAAAATGATATAAAAGTGAATGATAAAGCCCATTTAAACATCCAAGACTTCATAAATAATAGCATGGAACAATAAAAAATTATAGATACGTTGGAGACGTATCAAGCATCCCCAAGCGTAATTCCTGCTTGTCCTCGAGTAGGTAAATGATAAAGAAAGAATTTCTGATGTAGAATGCTAACCAATTTAGTGTTTCAATTGTGGCATGAATGTTCATATCTGAAAGATTCAAGATAAAAGTCTATATTGACATAAGAAATTACAATACTTCAAGCAATACTAACAAAGCAATCATGTCTTCTCAAAATACCATGGCTAAAGAAAGTTATCCCTACAAAATCATATAGTCTGGCTATGCTCCCTCTTCATCACACAAAATATTCATATCATGCACAACCCTGATTTCAGCCAAGCATTTGTTTTCATACTCTATCTTTTCAAACCTTTCAACTTTCACGCAATACATGAGCGTGAGCCATGGATATAACACTATGGGTGGAATAGAGGTGGTTGTGGGGAAGACAAAAAGGAGGGAGATAGTCTCACATCGACTAGGCGTATCAATGGGCTATGGAGATGCCCATCAATAGATATCAATGTGAGTGAGTAGGGATTGCCAGGCAACGGATGCACTAGAGCTAAATATGAATGAAAGCTTAATAAAAGAAACTAGTGGGTGTGCATCCAACTTGCTTGCTCACGAGGACCTAGGGCATTTGAGGAAGCCCATCGTTGGAATATACAAGCCAAGTTCTATAATGAAAATTCCCACTAGTATACGAAAGTGACTAAACATGATACTCTCTACAATGAAGAACATCGTGCTACTTTGAAGCACAAGTGTGGAAAAAAAGATAGTAGCAATTGTCCCTTTTTTTGGGCCATTCTTTTTTTTCTTTGGCCTTTCTTCTTTTTTCCCCTTTTTCCATTTTTTTGCGGAGGGGCTTTATAGATTTAGCCTTTCCTCCCATGGGACAATGCTCTAATGATGATCATCACACTTTCATTTCAACTCGATATTACAACTCGATACTACAACAACAAAGCATGACTCTATATAAATGCCTCCGGCGGTGTACCGGTATGTGCAATGAAACAAGAGTGACATGTATGAAGATTATGCATGGTGGCCTTGCCACAAATACGATGTCAACTACATGATCATGGAATGGCAATATGACAATATGATGTGTGTCATATGAACGGAACGGTGGAAAGTTTCATGGCAATATATCTCGGAATGGCTATGGAAATGCCATGATAGGTAGGTATGGTGGCTGTTTTGAGGAACAATATGGTGGCTGTTTTGAGGAAGGATATATAGTGGGTGTATGGCACCGGCGAAAGTTGCCGGTACAAGAGAGGCTAGCAATGGTGGAAGGGTGAGAGTGCGTATAATCCATGGACTCAACATTAGTCATAAGAACTCATATACTTATTGCAAAAATCTATGAGTCATCAAAACAAAGCAATCAACGCATGCTCCTAGGGGGGAGGTTGGTAGGAGTTAACCATCGCGCGCCCCAGACCTCCACACAAAGGTTGGCACTCTACAAATAACTCATGCTCTAACTTCGTCACATAGCGGTTCACCATACGTGCTTGATATGGGAATCACTAACCTTAACACAAGTATTTCTCAATTTCATAATAACTCCACTAGCATGACTCTACCATCACTATCCTCATGTCTCAAAACAATTATCAAGCATCCAACATCTCATTCTATTCAATGCACTTGGTGTGAATTTTTTTACTACATTGACATTGGATGTTTATCATGTGAAGATTAGTTTCTTTAGACTAAACACATTACCATGCTGTTTTAATAGACTCTCAAATAGATATAAGTGAAGCATTAGAGTTCAACAATCTCGACAAAATATTATCACCACCATGCTCTAAAAGATATAAGTGAAGCATTAGAGCAAAAGCTATTCAACTCAAAAGATATAAGTGAAGCACATAGAGTGTTCTAATAATTTCTAGGCCGTATTTAACTCTCTCAAATAGGTTTGGCCAGCAAGGATGATTGTGGCAAACTAACAAGCAAAGACTCAAATTATACAAGACTCTCCGAGCAAAACACATATCATGTTGCGAATAAAAATATAGCTCCAAGTATAGTTATCGATGGATGAAGACAAAAGAGGGGATGCCTTCCGTGGGCATCCCCAAGCTTAGGCTTTTGATTATCTTGAATTTACTTTGGGTGCCATGGGCATCCCCAAGCTTAGGACTTTGCTACTCTTTGTTCCATAGTCCATCAAAGCAATACTCAAAACTTGAAAACTTAACAACACAAAACTTAGACAAAAATTCTCGTGAGCTCCGTTAGTATAAGAAAGCAAACCACTACTCAAACGTAAAACAATGAATTAATTCTTTGCTTATATTGGTGTTAAACCTACTATACTCCAACTTCTCTATGGTTCATATCCTCCAATACTACACGTAGATGCATCGGAATAAGCAAACAACACACGAAAAACAGAATCTGTCAAAGACAGAACAGTCTGTAGTAATCTGCAGGGTTCGCCTACTTATGGAACTCCAAAAAATTCAAACTAAATTGGAAAATTTTCGCAATTTGTCTACCAGTCAGCAGAAGAAATAATCAACTAAAAATAATGCTCCAGTAATATACCACGACTATTTTAGCGAGCGCTAACGATTGTGTTTTTTACAGCAAGATTATATAAACTTCACACAAGTCTTCCCAAAGGTTCTACTTGGCACAAACACTCAACAAAATATGAACCCACATCTAATAATAGGCTAGATGCAATATTTATTCCCTAATAGCAACAAAAACAAAAGACATAAAATTGGGTTGCCTCCCAACAAGCGCTATCGTTTTACGCCCCTAGCTAGGCACGATTAATTCAATGATGCTCACATGAAAGATAAGAATTGAAGCACACAAAGAGCATCATAAAGCATGTGAAAATCACATCTAAGTCTAACATACTTCCTATGCATAGGCATTTTATAGGAAAACAAATTACCAAGTGTCGGTGTACTAAGGTAGGGGTACCTCAGTACCCCAACTTGTGCACGGGCAGTAGCAGCTTCCCGCGGCAGGGTTTACCACGTGCTCGCCGGAGACCTTCCTGCTCCATACAAAACCATTCAAAAACTAAGTATACAAGACAGAAGATCGAGACCCCGGCAAGTGGAGCTTGCCGGGAAGGCCGTTTCAGGCTCAAGGTTACCTCACTCACGCAAGGCCCTGGCAAGAGGAGCTTGCCAGGAAGACTAGAAGATTCCATTACAGAAGACATGCCTCGGCGCTATATGCGCCCCGGCAGGATCCGGGGAGCGACAAGCTTCAGAGCCCGACAAGCTCCCGGGCCCGGCAAGGTCAAGGCCCCGGCAAGGTGCTTGCCGGGGGAGTTGTGCTGTGTGCCCGCGCTCCAGCTCATCGAACCACGCGTCGCACTGGGGCCATTCCTGGGACGCGTGGCGGATGGCTGTGCAGCCTGGGGGACACGGTGGCACTCCACGGTGGTGAAGTCATCGCCGTGGCAAACGGAGACGCAAGGGCGGGCGCTTTTGGGGTCGACGGCGATGGGCATTAAATGCTCTTGTCCCCCACTGTCTAAGTAGGTAGCGACCACTGTTCATACACTGTAGCTCCACTATTCCCGCACTGTTACAACTACCACCTCTTTTACGTTTTTACCCTTTGTCCTACGTTGACACCTGTCGGTGACCCCTTGCACTATAAAAGGAGGCCCATGCACAACGTGGAGGGGGTTCGGAACCTAGATCGCTCATACGTTCGGTGTAGCTAGTTCTTCAAGCTCCCGAGCTCTCCAACTCAATACAAACCAAGCAGGAGTAGGGTTTTACGCGTCCATCGCGGCCCGAACCTGGGTAAACTGCCCGCGTGTTCACTACGATCTGCTCTCCGTGCTCCCTCCGCCCTCTTACCGCACAAGCAAGGGGCTCCGGTCCCATAGGTGTTCGCGGTGGACAGTTTCCCCCGACATCTTTGGCGCGCCAGGTAGGGGGCGTCGAGGTTGTGCGAACCTGATCCGGCGTTCGCGCGGGCGTTTTCTTCATCAACCTCTCCAGTTTCATCAGCAACTTCATCAGCAACAGCACCATGGCCCCGAAGAAGAAGGCTTCGGAGGTCGGAGGCCCGTCTGCGTCTCATCCGCCGCCACCAGAGCCAACGGTGGGCGGGGGAGACGCCGTCGAAGGGTGGTCGCCGGCGAGGACACTCGCGGCGCCACCAAATCCAAGGACAAGACGGACGACCGAGCCTCGGTCTCCGTGGACGCGCCGCGTCCATCTCAGCACACGACAACCCAGCAGCGCCATACCACAGGAGGTGGTATCCGCTTGCTGGGACAAGGGCAAACCGGAGGCTCGAGGGACGCTCCGGACCGCCGTCCGGGCACCAGCAAGGCGCGGTCGCCGGGGCGGGACCCTGCTCCTTCTAACGCTGTTAGAAGTCCGAGCATATCCCGCTCCTCGCACCGCTCGCCCCCGCTCCCCTCCACTCCAGCAGAAGCGCTCGCAAGGGCGCAACTGCTCCTCGACTTCCCTCCAGCGGCAGACAAGGCCGAAGACTGGAGGGCCACCATCCAGAGCCTGATCGCCTTCACCAACAACGACTCTCCACAGCAGCCGGCGACCTCGCGGCCACGACAAGCTGAGAAGACGAAGGCCGACGGCGACAAGACCGCCGGGGGTGCGACAACCGTGCACTCCCCGCCGCGGAAGCAGAAGACGCCGCCCCGCCGGAACAACGCCGACGACAGCTCCACGGCGTCGTCGGATCCGCGGGCCCATCGGGACCAGCGCCAGGTCCTCGACGACCGGCGACAAGAAGACGCTCGGACAACAATCGAGCGCCGCCGAGAAGCTCGGCGACAATCGGACCAGAGAGCTGGGAACGCTGTCGACGCGCGCACGCCCGGTGAACCAGGCGACTTGCCGTACGCGGCAGGCTGCCCTGCGTTCACCCGCGAGCTGCGGCACGTCCAGTGGCCCAGCATGAAGAATTTCAAGCCCGACGTACCGGAGAAGTACGACGGCAAGACGCACCCCTCGGAATTCCTCAGCATCTACACCATCGCGGTGCAGGCTGCCGGGGGGCGCGACGAGAAGATTTTAGCGAATTACTTCCCGCTCGTGCTTAAGCCGAACGTTCGTTCCTGGCTTATGCACTTGCCGGAAGGTTCCATTTCTTCTTGGGCAGACCTTTGCCACCAGTTTGTTGGCGCCTTCACAGGCGGCCACAAACCCCACGGCCAGGAGAGCGATCTCCACATTCTGGCCCAGAAGGAAGGAGAATCCCTGCGCAAGTACATCCAACGCTTCAGCCGTGTACAGCACAACATCCCCGACGTTCACCCTGCCGCGGTTATCAGCGCGTTCCACCAGAACGTGCGTAACCGCCGCATGCGTGAAGAGATGGCCATGACCAAGATTCGGGATGTCAGCGAGCTCTACGCTCTGGCTGATAAGTGCGCACGCGCAGAAGAGGGGAGGAGACTCCCCGGAGAGGATGCTGGCGCAGGAGGAAGCGACAGCGATGACGCCGCCCCGGCAAAGAAGAGCCGGCGGCAGAACAACAGAAGGAAGAACAAGAAGGAAGTGCTTGCCGTCGAGAAGTCCGGCAAGGAGGCCCCCGCCAAGCAAACACAGGCTGGCGGCTCCGGCAAGGAGCCTGCCCCTGTAGCGGCGGCCGACAAGCAAGACGGCTCCGACAAGCAATACTGCAAAATCCATCGCACCAAGGGCCACGACCTCTCCAACTGCAAATGCGTCGAGTACCTCGTCGAGCAGCAGAAAGCTGAGTACGAGAGGCGCGACAAGGAGAAGGCCCAAGGTGGCGGGGGAGAACCAAGCAAGAAGCGGCCATTCAATGGCCGGGGAGGACGCCGCGGCAAGGCCAAGCAGCGGCAAGGTGATCGACCTCCCCGGGGCCGCGACAAGGATGAAGAGGACGACGACGAAGACATGGAGGATGAAGATAACAGCAAGCAGGAGTTCCAGAAGGCCACGGAGGTCCTGTGCGTCGACGGTGGCGCCTCTCTGCACACCTCCCATCGCCAGCTCAAGCAGTGGGTGCGCGAGGTGAACGCAGCAGAGCCGCCCGTGGAGTCGCGCAGGCTCCTCAAATGGTCCAGCACGCCCATCATTTTTGATCTTGAGGATCACCCTGACCGCACCACTGCGGTCGGGTGCTTGCCGATGCTGGTCTCACCCACCATCCGCAACCTCAAGGTCACCAAAATGTTGGTTGACGGCGGGGCCGGGCTCAACTTGATCTCCTCTGCTATGATCAAGAAACTCCAAATCCCAGATGGCGAGCTCGAGGAGACCGGTTCTTTCCAAGGAATCAACCCGGGAAGGAGCAAGCCCAAGGGGAAGATCACTCTGCCGGTGACCTTTGGCGGGGAGCTCAACTTCAGAACTGAGCGCATCACATTCGACGTCGCAGATATTCCATTGCCATACAATGGAATACTCGGCCGTCCCGCCCTCGCCAAGTTCATGGCAGCTTCCCACTATGCCTACAACGTACTCAAGATGCCGGGGCCGATAAGCGTCATCACTGTCCATGGCGACAAGAAAGATGCGCTTGTCTGCGCCGACAAGATCTACCGGGATGCAACAGCTGCGGCAGAGAAGGATACACTTGCCGCTGAAGCTCCCGGGGGGAAGAAGACGAAGACCAAGTCCGGCAAGTGCTCTGGGGCCCACTCCGGCAACCGCACCTCTTCGGAGTGCTGCGCTGCCGTCGAGGACGTTCCATCGAGCTCCACCGGCAAGTGTAAGTAGGGGATGGCCGGTCCTCCGGCAACCAAGAAGGTGTCCGCCAGGGAGGACGGCACTGGTGGTACCTTCACCATCAGTGCCACACTTGACAGCAAATAGGAAAGCGCGCTCGTTGCCTTCCTGCGGGCGAATGTCGATGTGTTTGCATGGCAACCATATGACATCCCCGGTGTTCCCAGGAAGGTAATTGAGCACAAGCTTGCTGTTTGTCCTCATGCGCGGCCCGTCAAGCAGAAGGTGAGGAAGCAAGCCGTGGAGCGCCAAGAATTCATCAACGAAGAGATCAAGAAGCTAGAGGCAGCAGGCCTAGTTAGAGGTGTGATCCACCCGACATGGTTAGCGAACCCAGTCGTCGTGCGCAAGGCCAACGGGAAGTGGAGACTGTGTATAGACTTCACCGAGGTGAATAAAGCATGTCCCAAGGATCCATTCCCCTTGCCGCGCATTGACCAGATCGTTGACTCCACCACCGGATGTGAGCTACTCTCTTTTCTTGATGCATATTCAGGCTACCACCAGATCTTTATGGCCAAAGAGGATGAAGAGAAGACCGCATTTATCACTCCATGTGGCACTTATTGCTTCATACGCATGCCATTTGGACTGAAGAATGCAGGATCGACATTTGCAAGGGTAGTGCACACTGCTTTCGAGCCATAGATTCACAGAAATGTAGAGGCTTACATGGATGACATCGTGGTGAAGAGTAAGAGCAAGGAAACCCTGGTCCAAGATTTGGAAGAAACATTTCAGAACCTGCGCAGGATACAGCTCAAGTTGAACCCCGAGAAGTGCGTCTTTGGAGTCCCCTCCGGCAAGCTTCTCGGGTTCTTTGTGTCACAGAGGGGGATTGAAGCCAACCCCGACAAGATTAAAGCCATTGAGCAAATCGAGGCCCCGAAGCGCGTCAAGGATGTCAGAAGGCTTGCAGGTTGTGTGGCTGCCCTCAGTAGGTTCATTTCGAAGTCTGCAGAACGCGCCCTACCCTTTTTCAAAATCTTGAAGAAGGCAGGTCCCATGAAGTGGACTCCGGAAGCGGAGGCAGCGCTGCAAGATTTGAAACGGTACCTATCCTCCACTCCAATACTTGTCGCACCTAGACCACAGGAAAAGTTGTTGCTATATCTAGCAGCAACCAACCAGGTGGTTAGTGCTGCGTTAGTAGCGGAGAGGGAGGCCGACGAGGAGTCTACACCACCGGCGAGCGAATCCAGCGACAAGCAGGGGGCTGCTCCGGCAAGCTCTGGCCCCGACAAGGACAACTCTGCGCAGGAGCAGGAAGTGGTGCGGAAGAAGATGGTGCAGCGCCCAGTGTATTTTGTAAGTTCCCTTCTCCAGGGGGCTAGATCAAGGTACTCTGGTGTGCAAAAGTTGCTTTTCGGCCTACTCATGGCCTCGAGAAAGCTGCGCCATTACTTCCAAGCACATGAGATAACAGTGGGCACTCGCTTTCCGCTGAAGAGGATATTGCACAACCCAGAAGCAACAGGCAGGATTGTTGAGTGGGCACTGGAGCTGTCGAGCTTTGGGCTCAAGTTTGAAAGTACTTCAACCATACAGAGCCGAGCTGTGGCAGAATTCATAGCTGAGTGGACCCCAACGCCCGATGAGGAAGTCCAAGAAACAAGTGCACCCGTGCAAGAAGCGACAAGTGAATGGGTAATGTATTTCGATGGTGCCTTCTCGCTGCAAGGCGCCGGTGCTGGCGTGGTACTCATCGCGCCCACCGGGGAGCACCTCAAGTATGTTATCCAGATGCACTTCCCAAGAGAGCAAGCGACAAACAACACTGCTGAATATGAAGGCTTGCTCGCCGGCCTCAGGATTGCGGCCGAACTTGGGATCAGGAAGCTGATTGTACGAGGAGATTCTCAGTTGGTGGTCCGGCAAGTCAACAAGAGTTATCAGAGCCCTTTGATGGAAGCTTATGTAGATGAAGTAAGGAAGCTTGAGGAGCACTTTGAAGGTCTGCAAATGGAGCACGTCCCAAGAGCTCAGAATGAAATAGCAGATGGCCTTTCAAAGTGTGCTTCGATGAAGTTACCTGTGGAACCAGGGACCTTCTTGCTCAAGCTGACTCAACCATCCGTTACACCATCGATTGGGCAGTCCAAGAAGAGAAAGTTGGTCTCCGGCGACTATTTGCCGGCGGATCTTCCTGAAACCGCCGCCAAGGTCCCCAAGATCAACAACCAGAACGCTGAGGAACAGTCTGCTCCTGCGGATCCGAGGATCTGTGCAGTTGAAGCAAGTGTTCCCGACAAGCCTCGCCCCGGCGAGCTTGCCGGGGGACCATCAGCTCCGGCGGAACCAGAGGTTCTTGCCGTAGAAGCTGAGGTCCCCGCAGCGGCCCTCATGCCTTTAGTCCTTGCCGTTGAGCCCCAGGCTCCAGCATGGGCGCAGCAGATCGTCCGATTCCTGCAAACTGGAGAACTTCCCGACGACCCGGAAGAAATAGAGAAGATAACCAGGCAGTCAAGTATGTACCAGTTCGTGGATAACGAGCTGTACAGAAGAAGGCTCAATGGTGTCAGACTGAAGTGCATCTCCAGGGAAGATGGACAGAAGCTGTTGGCGGAAATACACGGAGGCATATGCGGCCACCACATTGGCGCAAGGGCGCTTGCCGGGAAAGCTTTCCGGCTTGGGTTCTTTTGGCAAGAAGCCCTCCAAGATGCAACTGCACTAGTAACCAAGTGTGAAGCGTGCCAGTTCCATGCAAAGCAGATTCATCAGCCAGCTCAAGCTCTCCAAACAATTCCTTTGTCCTGGCCTTTCTCGGTCTGGGGGCTCGATATCCTCGGCCCCTTCCCCCGAGCCGTCGGGGGCTTTGAGTACTTGTACGTTGCAATCGACAAGTTCACAAAGTGGCCAGAAGTGGAGCCAGTGAGAAAGGTGACGGCACAGTCAGCGGTCAGGTTCTTCAGGTCAATTGTTTGTCGTTTCGGAATCCCCAACAGGATCATCACCGACAACGGTACACAATTTACTAGTCGCACATTCATGCAGTACGTCCAAGACCTTGGCGCCAAGGTCTATTTCGCTTCTGTTGCTCACCCGAGGAGCAACGGTCAAGCGGAGAGGGCCAATGCTGAAGTGCTGCGCGGGCTCAAGACAAGGACCTTTGACAGGCTGCGCAAGTGCGGAAGAAATTGGATAGAGGAGCTACCGGCGGCTCTTTGGTCAATCAGAACGACGCCAAGTCGAGCCACCGGACCACCCTTTGCTCTAGTCTATGGAGCGGAGGCAGTTCTCCCCACGGAACTCGTATACGGATCTCCTCGAGTGCTCGCTTATGATGAGCTTGAGCAAGAGCAACTGCGGCAAGATGATGCATTGCTCCTCGAGGAGGAATGTCTCCAGGCTGCTGTACGAGCTGCTCGATACCAGCAAGCCTTGCGTCGGTACCATAGCCGCAAGGTCAAGGCCAGGAGTCTCGAGGAAGGCGACCTTGTTCTTCGGCGTGTTCAGTCCGCCAAGAATTCCAACAAGTTGACGTCGAAGTGGGAATGCCCTTATCGGGTGAGACAAGTCACAAGGCCCGGCGCTGTCCGCCTTGAGACCGAAGAAGGCTTACCGGTGAGCAACTCCTGGAACATAGAGCATCTTCGCAAGTTTCACCCATAAGGCGCGGTTGCCGTGATCCGCTCCGGCAACCACCTTTTGTACAAGCTTTGCCGCTGTTGCATGTAACCCTTTGTACAAAGCCGGGCGCAGACCCCGTGCATCAGTAAAGTTCTTCACGTTTTGCACTATTTGCCTTTTGCATGCTTTTCCCCGCTATTTGCACGTGTTATGTGGCATCTTGTGCAACATACATATCCGGTAAGCACTAGCACGCCGAAAGGCCATATGCTTGTTTCTCTCTTCTTTTTCCTTGCCTCTCAAGCAGATGGAATGTTCCTCGCGCACAAGTTTGCCGGGGGAGAAGGAGATGGAAGAGGAACCAAGTGCTGTTCAAGAAAGAGAAGCCTTACCGAGAAGCAAGCAATATATGAAAGCTATGTTATTAGAATTTGAGCAGTTCAAATTTTTAATTTTAAGTTGTCTTCCTTGAACAATCACACTTTGTATGGAAAACCTGTGCGCGGAGGAACCTACCCGTAGCTAGCCGCACCCTTGTCTTGTTTTCGAGTACGCTCAACGACTTAAGTGAGCTGCGACAAGTGTCGCGCCCTTGCTTCGTTTTCGAGTTCACTCAGCAAGCTAAGTGCGTTGCGACTAGCTGCGGCAAGGTTGCTTGCCGGTGAGACCTTGGCCAGCAGGCTGCTCAGAGTCCAGCACTCAGCGCTCGCGATAAAGGACCCTTGCCGGCAAGCTCCCCGGGAGCGTAGGGTGAAAAACGTACAAAGTAGATGACCAAGACGAGGAAGATAACATTGCACTGATTGATCAAAATAAGATAAATATCTTACAAAGGATAACTTGTCGCAATGATTAATGAGTTCATAACACCCTATGCAGCAACAAAAAGAGATAAAGATAAAGGAGGCCTAGTCTACGCGGTCGCCCTCAATCCTGGAGATCTTGTTCACTTTGGCGATGATGTGGGCGACCTGCTCCTTCAGCGCCTCCATGTTCGCGTCGGCCGGCAAGCTGCGGAGAACGTTGGTGAGGTTTATGCCGGGATTGCGGTATACAATCTTCGTCAGCACGCGCTCCAAGGTTCCCGTGCAGAGCCGGCGCGACTCCTCGGCCAGTTGCGCGGGGATCTTCTTCCGAAGATCTGCAAGGGCCGGCGCGATCCCCCTGAAGAAGAGGCTGAGCTTGGCGCTGTGAGGGAGGTTTGGGTCCGGAGAGTAGATGAGATGCTCCAACTTCAGCGCCAGCAGCTCCTGGTCGATGTTGGACGCAGAAGATACCAAGTCCTCGGTCCATACCTCGACGGTCCGGCGGAAGTTCTCGGCCGCTTTGTTGGCGCTATCCACCAAGCCTCGCTCCTTGCGGAGCTCCTCCTTCAGTTTGGTTTCCCGGTCCCGGACGGCGTCGAGCGAGTCCTTCAGTGTGGAAACCTTCAGTTCCAGATCCTCGATGGAGTCCTTGGCGGCCTTCAGCTCGTCGCCCTTCTCAGAGAGACGCACCTGGAGCTCGGAGTTGGTGTGGGCATCCTTCTCGCGCTCTGTGTTGAGCGCGGCGACCCTCTCCACGCTCGCCTTCAACGACTCCTCCAGTTGCGCGACCTTGGCGGCAAGCTCCTCCTTGGCGGTCTCCGCGGCAGCCGCGGCGGCTTTCGCCTCCTTCAGCTCTCCGCCGAGGGCCTGCTCCCGAGCAGCAAGGTCTTCCTCATGGGAGTCGAGGTTGACCTTCCGCTGGGCGAGCTCTCCTTCTCGCCGAGACAGCTCCACCCCGGCGAGCCGGTGCTGCTCTTCGGCCTCGGCCTTCTCCAGCAGCCATTCTTGATATTCCCCGGCGAGCCTCTCGCGCTCCTCCGCTACCTCGCGGAGGGTTGCCTGGTTGGCGGCGCGGAGCTCCGCCGCGCGATTCTCCATCTCGACGGCGGCCTTGGCGGCAAGGGCCTCCCGAGAAGCAAGCTTCGCCTGCCTGGCCCGGTAAAGGGCCAGGAGCTGGTGAAGCAGCTTCTCCTCCTCGGGCCCGTCGCTTCCGCCGGGCGCCTCGACGATCTTCAAGCCCGCGGAGGCGAGGACCTCTCCATCAAAAGCCTCGCCCTCCGCGGGGGCTCGCGATGAAGAACCCCACGGCACCTGGATGAAGACGCCGTTGGGGGCCTCGAGATAGTAGCCGGCCTGCTCCTTTTCGGCGGAGGGGTCGACGGCCGGCGCAGCACTTGATGCTCCTGCCGCCTCCGGGCCGGCAGTGCGGTCGCCGCCCCCCTCCCCGGCCGCTGCGTCCGCAGCCGGAGCGGTCTCCTCCGCAGCTGGCTCGGCGGCTCCCGCCATGTCCTCGGCGACAGGGGCGTCACCGCCGCCGCCCTGCGCGCCCTCCTCCTCGATGACGATGACTTCCGTCTCCATCTGCTCGGGGGGAGGAGGATCTAGAAGAAGAAGAAAAAGCAAAAGAAGTTCAAGCAAATATCCAAAAAGAGACGAATCCAAGAAGACAAGTGACGGAACTTACCTTGACGGACGTCATCAGCGGCGGGCTCCCTCGCCGAGGAGCTCTACCTTGGCGGAGCGGCCGCCCTCGCCGGGCTGCTCGCCCTTGGCGGGGTACTCGCCCTTGGCGGAGTACCCACCCTTGGCGGAGCGCTCTCCCTCGCCGGGGAGTTCGGCCTTGGCGGGGACGGCGGGGCCCGCGGCTCCTCGGGAGCGACCTCCGGACGCTCCTGCGGCTGTGGCTCCACCTCTGCACAAGAAAAGACAAAAGCATCAAGATATTAGAACAAGATGGAATCTCCAAGCGCGCCCGACAAATGGAAGTACGGAACCCAGACTTACGCTGGGGGCTGTGCTGGGGGCTGCTCCTCGGAGCAGCGCTCGGGTCCGGCAGGCTCGGCTCCGGCACGTCCCCTGTCGCCGCGACGAGCGAGTCGTCCGCGACCTCGACCACGGGCACCTTGGCCTTCTTCGCCGCCCGCTGAGCCAAGGTCCTGAAATCAAAACAAGGAACGAGATCAGCATCAACAAGAATCAAGGCAATGTTAAAGAAGATGCAAGGCCTCGGATACTTACTCCTGTTCCTCCTCGTCGTCGTCGTCGCTCAGGGCGGAGAAATCAAACTCCACCTGAGGCGCGTCTGCGCGGGGAGCAGGAGGCGAAGACTCCCTCGGGCGCTTGGCGGTCCCCGGGGCTGGGGGCTGCGAAGACCCAGCCCCTGTGGTAGCCGGGGCCCGGGGAGCGGGCGGAGCCGCCGCTCCGCTCTGTGAAGACTCCCTTCCGCTCGGCGCGGGTTTGCGGGGCGCTTCTGCTGTGGCCTGCTTGCGGGGTGCCTCTGTCGTGGCCTGCGTGCGGGCCGCCTCCGCCGTGGCTGGCGTGCCGGGCGCCCCCGTCGCAGCTTGACTCCCCCGGGGAGCTCGCGCTGCCCGGCTAGTTGGCTGTTGCCGGGGCGCCTGTGCCCTTGTCCCCGTCGTCGCCTTGCGGAGAAGTTTCATCGGAGAGCGCCTAGGGCTTGCCCGGGGCGGGGAGGTCTCCGACGAAGAAGAGATGTCGTCGGCGTAGAGCCCAAGGGACCCATCGGAGTCCTCGGCGGCCTCGGCGTCGTCCTCCTCCTCCTCCTCCCTGGCAGGCTTGCTGGGCCCAGCGCCCTGCGCTGCGGCCTCTTTCCCTTCGGCGCCTCCGCTCCCTCCGGCACCTCCGCTCCCTGCGGCGCCCCTGTTCCCTCCGGCGGCGTTGCCTCTCGCCGCGGCCTCCGTCTGGATTCCAAGGTTCCCGGAGTGCCTCAAGGATGGGACCCCGGCGAGCTCGTCGGGAGGAAGCTTTAGTAGCCTGCGGATCTCCGCCTCCTCTGCTTGGCAGGACACTTCCGCAGCCTCTGTCTCCTCGGGCGTGAAGCCGAATTCTCCTGCCGCTGCGGCTACAGCGGCCTCTTCAACCCGAGAAGCTATGTACGCTATCTCCTAGTCGGTGGTGTCTCGTGTCAGCTCCCGGGTCTCGTTCTTGTTCTTCGCCACCTCCACCAGGTTGTCGAAGAGGTTCAAGACGACGTCTGGCTTGGGCGGAATCCACGTGCGGTCGACGCCGTGCGAGTCACACGCGGGCATCAAGGCGCGAAGGGAATCCCGGGCCATGCTGTTGCAGAGAGGCACCACTCCCCGGGGGCCCCTGAACCATTCTGGGTGGGCCGGGTCATGCTTAAATAGTTCTCGGACCATCCCCTTCAGCTCCAGCGACGTGAAGTTGAAGTTGAGTCCGGGGCGCAGCCTCATTATGTCCGCCGAGTTGCCGTACTCCCAGGCTGGCCTCTTCCTATCTTGGAGAGGGGCGATGAGGCGGCGAAGGAAATCTGTGCCTACTTCTGCGACAGACAACCTTGCTACCCGGAGACGAAGAATCCTGATGAGGGCGATGTCGAGCTTGCTGTCGTCCGAATCCAGCTCGCTCCAGTCCCTGCCGCGCACGATAGGTGTTGTGCGCGGCGCTGTGAAAGATTGCGGCTGGTCCTCAACAATCCAACACCAGTCAGCACGCCACTCCTCCCACTTGCCGCGGAGCTCCCCCGGCAAGTAGGACTCCTTCTTGTTCAGACGAAAAACCCAAGATATTCCTCCGGAGAGGGGGGCGCCGGCCTCTGCTCTAGGGGTGAAAAAGTGCCTAAACAGCGCTACGTTTGGGTATATCCCAACATAGTTTTCGCACATATGTGCGAAAACCGCCATCGTGAGGATGGCGTTGGGGGTGAAGTCAAGAAGGTGGAGGCCGTAGGTGTGCATTATGTCACTGAAGAATTCGGAAAAAGGAGGGCAAAGACCGCAGTGGAAGAAGGCTGCGAAGAAATAGTACCCGCCGGGGTAGTTGTCCTTGGCGGCGGCCGGATAGGCTCGGGTGCGGGGGTGCGCCTTGGTCTTCTTGGACCAGAACAAGTAATACTTGTTCCAGAGCTCCCGCGCGCTGAGCCTCAGCGGGAAGACGAGGTTCCGCTTCCGATACAAGGTAAGCCTCGCCGCTTGCTCCGATTTCTCCTTCTTGGTCTTCTCCGCCTTCGCCTTCTCGGTCTTCGGGGCCATGGCGGAGGCGGCGGAGGAAGGGGGACGAAGAGCCCGGCGGCGCCGGAGATGCGAAAGACGGCGGAGGAGCTGTGGAGGCGGAGCGCAAAGGGGATCTCTGGAGATGGAAGAAGAGGCAATGAAAGCGTAGGAGGGGAACCGCTCCTGCTTCCTCTGCTTTTATGGGGAAGTGGGGGGGCGTTTCGCTCTTTCCATTAAAAGAACGTGGCCACGTCCCATCCCACGACGCCGCAATCGACGCGTGCCGTTACGGGGGGGACGCGGCGGATGCGGAAGTGGGTTCGGCGCGCTGTGGGCCGCGTGTGTCCGTGCACTGTTTTGGGCCTGGCCCAACAGCGCTCGGCACCGTGTGTGGCCCAGGCCCGGGGGCTCCTGTCGGTGTACTAAGGTAGGGGTACCTCAGTACCCCAACTTGTGCACGGGCAGTAGCAGCTTCCCGCGGCAGGGTTTACCACGTGCTCGCCGGAGACCTTCCTGCTCCATACAAAACCATTCAAAAACTAAGTATACAAGACAGAAGATCGAGACCCCGGCAAGTGGAGCTTGCCGGGAAGGCCATTTCAGGCTCAAGGTTACCTCACTCACGCAAGGCCCTGGCAAGAGGAGCTTGCCAGGAAGACTAGAAGATTCCATTACAGAAGACATGCCTCGGCGCTATATGCGCCCCGGCAGGATCCGGGGAGCGACAAGCTTCAGAGCCCGACAAGCTCCTAGGCCCGGCAAGGTCAAGGCCCCGGCAAGGTGCTTGCCGGGGGAGTTGTGCTGTGTGCCCGCGCTCCAGCTCATCGAACCACGCGTCGCACTGGGGCCATTCCTGGGACGCGTGGCGGATGGCTGTGCAGCCTGGGGGACACGGTGGCACTCCACGGTGGTGAAGTCATCGCCGTGGCAAACGGAGACGCAAGGGCGGGCGCTTTTGGGGTCGACGGCGACGGGCATTAAATGCTCTTGTCCCCCACTGTCTAAGTAGGTAGCGACCACTGTTCATACACTGTAGCTCCACTATTCCCGCATTGTTACAACTACCACCTCTTTTACGTTTTTACCCTTTCTCATACGTTGACACCTGTCGGTGACCCCTTGCACTATAAAAGGAGGCCCATGCACAACGTGGAGGGGGTTCGGAACCTAGATCGCTCATACGTTCGGTGTAGCTAGTTCTTCAAGCTCCCGAGCTCTCCAACTCAATACAAACCAAGCAGGAGTAGGGTTTTACGCGTCCATCGCGGCCCGAACCTGGGTAAACTGCCCGCGTGTTCACTACGATCTGCTCTCCGTGCTCCCTCCGCCCTCTTACCGCACAAGCAAGGGGCTCCGGTCCCATAGGTGTTCGCGGTGGACAGTTTCCCCCGACACCAAGACAATTAAGATATAGCATATGCAAGGAAGAACAAAGAGCCAATAGCAATCTCAACATAACAAGAGGTAATTTAGTAACATGAAAATTTCTACAACCATATTTCCCTCTCTCATAATAATTGCATGTAGGATCATGATCAAATTCAACAAAATAGCTATCACATAACATATTCTCAACACGATCCACATGCATGCAAAGTTGACACTCTTCCAAAATAGTTGGATTAACATTAACTAAAATCATGACCTCTCCAAACCCACTTTTATCAAAAGTTTCATAAGATTGATCATACTCCAAATATGTGGGATCTAAAGTTGACACTCTTACAAACCCACTTTCAATATTATTGCAAACATTATTATCAATCTCATATTCATCACGGGGATTAAATATATTTTCAAGATCATAAGAAGAATCACCCAATCATGATCATTGCAACAAGTAGTGGGCATAGCAAAATAAGCATCCCCAAGCTTAGGGTTTTGCATGTCACTAACACAATTGACATTAATATAATTTACAATAACATCATTGCAATCATGCTTTTTATTTAACAAGCTATCATGAATCACTTTTTCTTTTAACAATTCCTCACAATTTTCAGATTCATAAATTTCAAGCAAAACCCCATACAGATAATCTAGTGCACGCAGCTCACTATCAATAGGTTGAACATAATTCGATCTCTTAAAGAGATTAGCAAGTAGATGAGGATTCTTAATTTAGCAAGAGAAGATGCAAGATAATAGAGGGCACATAGCAAGACAAGCAAACAAGAGGCAAGCGAACGAAAAACACACGACGAAAGAAGGGCGAATAAAATGGCAAGAGTGAAGTGGGGGAGAGGAAAACAAGAGGCAAAATGTAATGCAAAGGATAAGAGTTTGTGATAGGTACTTGGTATATGACTTTTGCGTAAGCCTCCCCGACAACGGCGCCAGAAATTCTTCTTGCTACCTCTTGAGCTTGTGTTGTATTCCCTCGAAGAGGAAAGCGAGATGCAGCATAGTAGCGTAAGTATTTCCCTCAGTTTTTGAGAACCAAGGTATCAATCCAGTAGGAGAGCACGCGCGAGTCCCTCGCACCTACACAAACAAATAAGAACTTCGTAGCCAACGCGATAAGGGGTTGTCAATGCCTTTACGATCACTTACGAGAGTGAGATCTGATAGAGATGATAGTTTATATTTTTGGTATTTTTGGTTTAATAAAACAGAAAATAAAAGAGGTAAAAGTAAATTAGATGTATATTGATATGTTGAGAATAGACTCGCGGGCCATAGTTTTCTCTATTGGCTTCTCTCATGATAGCGATATTCTACGGCGGGTAAACAAATTATTGTCGAGCAATTGATAGAAAAGCGAATAATTATGAGACTATCTAGGCATGTTCATTGTATATAGGCATCACGTCCGAGACAAGTAGACCGACTCCTGCCTGCATCTACTACTATTATTCCACACATCGACCGCTATCCAACATGCATCTAGTGTATTGAGTTCATACGAACAGATTAACGCCTTAAGCAAGATGAGATGATGTAGAGGGATAAACTCTAGCAATATGATGTAAACCCCATATTTTTATCCTTGATGGCAACAATACAATATGTGCCTTGCTGCTCCTACTATCACTGGGAAAGGACACTGCAAGATTGAACCCAAAGCCAAGCACTTCTCCCGTTGCAAGAACTATAGATCTAGTAGGCCAAACCAAACAAATAATTCGAAGAGACTTGCAAGGATATTATGAGCACAGATAAAAAGTTCAGAGAAGAACCAAATACCTTTCATAGATAACCTTGTTCATAAACTCACAATTCATCGGATCTCGACAAACACAATGCAAAAAGAGATTACATCGAATAGATCTCCTCAAAGACCGAGGAGAACTTTGTATTGAGATCCAGAGAGAGAGAGAGAGAGAGAAGAAGCCATCTAGATACTAGCTATGGACACGAAGGTCTAAGGAATGCTACTCACAACTCATGGTGATGGGGATGATGATTATGATGAAGGCCTCCATGATGGATCCCCCTCCGGTGGAGCTCCGGAACAGGCTCCAATATTGGATCTCCACGGGAACAGAAGCTACGGCGGTGGAATTAGGGTTTTCTCTCTGAGTATGGAGTTTCTGGGGAACGTGGACTTATATACGAAGAAGGAGGGCACCGAGGGCCACTTGAGGGAGCCTCGAGGCAGGGGGCGCACCCTGGGAAGGGGGGCGCGCCCCCCACCCTCGAGGTCCACCTCTATGTCCCCTGACTTGGTCTTCAAGCTCCGCGTGCGTGATTTTCTCCAAAAATATCTCTCGCAAAGGTTTCATTCCGTTTGGACTCCGTTTGCTATTTCTTTTCTACAAAACCCTGAAATATGCAAAAAACAACAATCTGGACTGGGCCTTTGGGTTAGTAGGTTAGTCCCAAAAATTATATAAAAGTGAATGATAATGCCCATTTAAACATCCAAGACTTCATAAATAATAGCATGTAACAATCAAAAATTATAGATACGTTGGAGATGTATCACAAGCCATCGAGGATAAAAAGATGGGGTTTATGTCATATTGCATGAGTTTATCCGTCTACATCATGTCCACTTGCTTAATGCGTTACTCTGTTCTTATGAACTTAATACTCCAGATGCATGCTGGATAGCAGTCGATATGTCGAGTAATAGTAGTAGATGCAGAATCGTTTCGGTCTACTTGTCATGGATGTGATGCCTGTATACATGATCATGCCTAGATATTCTCATAACTATGCGCTTTTCTATCAATTGCTCGACAGTAATTTGTTCACCCACCGTAAGATTTGCTATCTTTTGAGAAGCCACTAGTGAAACCTATGGCCCCGGGGTCTATTTTCCATCAGATTAATCTCCCGTCAACTAGCTATTTTTACCGTAGTTTATTTTGCAATCTTTACTTTTCAGTCTATACAATAAAAATGCCAAAAATATTTATCTTATTATCTTTATCAGATCTCACTTTTGCAAGTGCCGTGAAGGGATTGACAACCCCTTTATCCCGTTGGTTGCAAGGTTCTTAATTGTTTGTGCAGGTACTAGGGATTTGCGTGTAGTCTCCTACTGGATTGTTTCCTTGGTTCTAAAAAACTAAGGGAAATACTTATGCTACTTTGCTGCATCACCCTTTCCTCTTCAAGGGAAAAACAACGCATGGTCAAGAGGTAACAAAGCGTAATAAATATAAACATGATTTATTTATTTGTTGAGAAATAGCAAAAGCTACAAACAATTAGACAAACGTTAAACAAAACTTCCTCACTTTAGACAACAAAGGGTAACAAAAAAATTATTTATTTAATCATGAGGAAAGTAACATCTCATATGCATGGAATGCAGTACTATCAGAGGGGAAAAGAAGGTAAGAGCTTTATCAAAGCATACCACTATCTAATATAGGTCCTATTAAGCAAGAGCCACAAATTCTAAAGGGCATCACTTTCTATCAATATGTAACATAGGATGGTCTTATTTTATAAACTAAGTAGTGATTGATCAAAAGGAATGTAACCTTAAAGATGAAACTATCTAGTAGGTAAAAGCAAACCTGCTAATCAACTCTTCTAGAGACATTTCCACAAGGTTGCCTTTCATGGTTTGGAGCACATACTCCAGAATGAACGCCTTGGTGGTTGTCCATTCTTTGGTTAACGAGTATGTCAACTTTTGGCAGAGAACAGGGAAGTTTGAACCCTTCATAACTATTGACAAACAGAAAATGCACATACAATTAACAAAATCAAGTTCATAAACTACACTCTTCCCACTATTATATTTACAAAACCAAATAAATGGAGTTCTCTTGCGCACAATCAGCTCATGTGCAAGGAAAACTAACCATTATACTGTCCCAAGTATTTCCTTGGACTAGCAGAGCACTTGTACACAACCAAGACATGTGAGAGGTACATTTTTGGGTAGATTCTGGACCGTTCTTGCTTTCTACGTATAAAGCAAATGTACAACACAAACACAAACTCATTTTATTTGGATTGTCAAGCAGTTATAATTTAGGATAGTTTGCAACAATAACTCTAGTTTACAAATTTACCATAAAGTATGATCCACGTCCTTCTCCTGGTTTTGGTCAGTATATTTAATACATAAAAATTCTGGTTGGTAACACTAATAATCATCTAATCCAAGGAAGGAAACTATGGAGACATGTCTCTGTAGACACAAAAATGTATTCTTATCTCTTGATGCTCTAGGATCAAACTTAATAAAACTGATAGTTTATATCGGATAAAGGCACTAGCTTGTCATCTAAAAAAGGGGAACTAATAGACATGGATACATACAATTACGGGCAGTAATGATAAAATCAGACCTGTTCTACACTCCACCTTTGAAAAATGCTAGTTTCTGAAACTTATATGGTCCAGCCAAAGCTGAATTACTAGTTTATGTATCAATTTGTTTCTCAATTGTTGACCAGACACCCTCAATATTAGCACTACACTCCATCAACCACCTTTTTCCTATTCGGTCAAGAAGAAGCACATCAACTATCGATAGAGAATCTTTGCTCGCATCGATTCCCCGAGCAATCTCACAAGCCTGCATTGTCGCTCTCTCAAAAATAGTTGAACTCACATACTTGCCAAACTTGTTTTGCTGCTTGTGGTAGTGCGTGAGCATATCATCAATAAAATGTCAGGCACACACAAGAAATAGTTTGGCATCAGCGAACGCAAGGTATGGGAACATCTTCCTATGGTATTATTTGTACAAAATGGTAGCCGTATGAATATGCAAAACCACAAGCCAGCGTGAAAGATTAGCAGATAAGTGGTTTTGTGTTATGTATGTAAAGGGGAAGAATATTTTGGATGTATTATAGCAGAAATGTAATATGTTTTTGGAATATACATAAACAAAGTGTGACAATCATTTCATGAATACAAACAGGAAACTGGACCAATACAATCACAATAGTAAATTGACAGGGGGAAATGTAAGCATGAGCTATCAAGGGCTGCAATCCAACAAAGCAGGCTAGCTTCAGGTGGTACCAGATGCTATGATGCGTCGCAACGCCGTCACTACGCTTCCAGGCATCCTCCGATGCAACACAACTTTGCCAACCGTCAACCATGAGGCGAAACCACGCCGCCATCGTCGGCATTCCCATTGCATATATAGAGCGGTCTACCATCGGTTCTTGATGACAAGCCACACAAGGAATTAGCATTTGGGTGGCGCCCAGTTTCTCCAAACAGCAAGGAGCATGGTGGTGGTTATGGCCCCCTCGAATTGTACCTTGTCCGCGGAGGCCGTCGGGTTCGCCCCATTGTTGGTTACGGTCGACGTATAGCATCAGGGACATCCTCCAGACACTGGACATGCTCAAGCTTGGCCCATAAGGTGTAGAACTGCTGGATATAGATGATGGAGAGACCGCTCGACATATCGATCCTAGTAATCCAAGCAAGGTCTTGCATGGCTTTTCGCACCGTTAAATTCTTCCTTTTTGAGATGATGAAAATGGAGGGGCGATATCTTTCGGCTTCCACCCATTGAGCCACTATCGAACCATTTCCAATAGTGATGGTGGTGGCCGCGTAGAATAGATGATCTTTGCTATGACAAGGGTTTCCCAGTTTGGCCCAAGCTCTGTGAGGCTCCTTCCACACAAACCATGCCCTTCTCTGGTGCATTACTCTAGCAAATTTGCTGAGGTCAAGAACTCCCAGCCCACCAAGCCTTTTTGGTCTACATACCAATTTCAAGGTCACTTTGCATTGACACCAGAAACCATGTCATAGCCAGCCCAAAGGAAGGCCCACTCTATCTTCTCAAAGGCATCGAGGGTGCTCATAGGGGGAACCAGAGCAGTGATGTGTTAGGCTGGAAGAGAAATGAGAAAAACCTTAACAAGGGTCGTCCTGCCTGCTGCAACCATGAAACGCCCCTGCCAGGGGACATGCTTCCCGTAGCTCTGTTCGACAAATATTATAGATCGATCTTCCTGAGGCGGTGGATAGATAGGGGGAGGACAAGGTTGATGTCTACTACGCAACCTTCTTCTTGTAGACGTTGTTGGGCCTCCAAGTGTAGAGGTTTGTAGGACAGTAGCAAATTTCCCTCAAGTGGATGACTTAAGGTTTATCAATCCGTGGGAGGTGTAGGATGAAGATGATCTCTCTCAAGCAACCCTGCAACCAAATAACAAAGCATGTCTTGTGTCCCCAACACACCCAATACAATTGTAAATTGTATAGGTGCACTAGTTCGGCGAAGAGATGGTGATACAAGTGCAATATGGATAGTAGATATAGGTTTTTGTAATCTGAAAATATAAAAACAGCAAGGTAGCAAGTGGTAAAAGTGAGCATAAACGGTGTTGCAATGCTAGGAAACAAGGCCTAGGGTTCATACTTTCACTAGTACAAGTTCTCTCAACAATAATAACATAATAGGATCATATAACTATCCCTCAACATGCAACACAGAGTCACTCCAAAGTCACTAATAGCGGAGAACAAACGAAGAGATTATTGTATGGTACGAAACCACCTCAAAGTTATTCTTTCCGATCGATCTATTCAAGAGTTCGTAGTAAAATAACACGAAGATATTCTTTCCGTTCAATCTATCATAGAGTATCCATGGGCATGATTATCCGTGGGCATGATTATACGATATGCATAACATAATCTCAGATTCATCTATTCAACCAACACAAAGTACTTCTAAGAGTGCCCCAAAGTTCTACTGGAAAGTCAAGCCGAAAACGTGTGACAACCCCTATGCATAGGTTCCCAAGGTCACAGAACCCGCAAGTTGATCACCAAAACATACATCAAGTGGATCACATGATATCCCATTGTCACCACAGATAAGCACATGCAAGACATACATCAAGTGTTCTCAAATCCTTAAAGACTAAATCCGATAAAATAACTTGAAAGGGAAAACTCAATCCATTACAGTAGAGGGGGAGAAGCATCATAAGATCCAACTATAATAGCAAAGCTCGCAATACATCAAGATCATGCCATCTCAAGAACACGAGAGAGAGAGATCAAACACATAGGTACTAGTGCATACCCTCAGCCCCGAGGGTGAACTACTCCCCCCTCGTCATGAAGAGGGCCGGGATGATGATGATGGCCACCGGAGAGGGATTCCCCCTCTGGAAGGGTGCCAGAACGGGGTCTAGATTTGTTTTTGGTGGCAAAAGAGGCTTTCGGCAGCGGAACTCCCGATCTAGGTTATTTTCCGGAGGTTTTAGTATTTATAGGATTTTTGGCGTAGGGCACAAGTCAGGGGGGGTCTCTGGGCTGTCCACGAGATAGGGGGGCGCTCCCAGTGGGGGTGGGCACGCCCCCCCACCCTCGTCGGCAGCCCATGACTCTCCTGGCCCAACTCTTTTACTTCGGGGGCTTCTTTTGGTCCATAAAAAATCATCAAAAATTGGCACGTCAATTGGACACCGTTTGATATTACTTTTCTGTAAAACTCAAAAATAAGGAAAAACAGAAATTGGCACTAGGCTCTAGGTTAATAGGTTAGTCCCAAAAATCATATAAATGTGTATATTAAAGCCCATAAAACATCCGAGAAGGATAATATAGTAGCATGGAACAATAAAAAATTATAGATACGTTGGAGACGTATCAAATGTATCTCAGTGTGGTCGAGAGGCTTTGATGAAAACAAGATTGATACCTGCACAACGGATCAGAGCCACAAGGCTTTTCTCCTGGTTTGTCACAAGGCCCATGACTGAACCTCGGCCATAACTGTAACGAAATCTACTACCGCAAATCCACATCAACACAACACACACCATTCCCATGTGAAATCAAATCAAAACACCATTGGGCAGCCTAGAAATTATTCTATGCACGTATTGGAGTCGTCTCACCTGTTGCGCAATGGCGCTCAGCTTATAGGGCGCCATGTAGTGCCCCTCTAGGCCCTGCGGCAGGATGGGCTTCACCAGGCGCTCCACGAGAAGCTCCACTGCCTCCTCCATCAACTTGACCCCTCTTCTACTGCTGTACGGCCGTTTTGAATGCCCCGCCTCCACCGATTTGATCTCTAGGGTTTGGTGTTGGTGGTGGGTGGCTGGCGTTACGGTGGGCTAGGGGTTTTGTATTGGGAGGGATATAAAAAGAGGAAGGGAATGCGGTGCAAGCGGAAAATGGAATGGGGGCGAGATTGGTCTCCAAGATGATATGTGCGCGGATTTTTTTGTGAGGCAGCGATCTGTCTGTAGATGGATATCGTTACCAATTTGCTTCCTTAGGCTGCTATTGCACGCTACGACGTGATGATGTGAGTATACAATTTTTTTTCATTGATTCTAGGTTGATGTTTATTTTCTTTAAAAGGTGAATAATATGAATTGTTCCTACGTAGGAATAAAATTATATTCCTAAAAACCAAATGATTCTAGGACTTTTTCCTATAGGGGTGCTATCATATATAGAATTCTTCCAAATCAAACGAGGCCTAAAAGATTATAGCTCTAACTTTTTCTCTTCTTGACTCATGTTTCCACTTCTGTTCCACTCATCACGTGACACGAACGGAACGGGCATGAGAGCATCTACAATTAGACCTTTCACTTCCCCCAATCGCTCGGATTGAAAAATGATAGCCAACCGGACCTCCAAAGCCATCAATACACATGGGTAGGCTCACACCACTGAAACTCAGCCCATATATGTGGGGCGGATCCACCCGGACGTGACAACGCCCCGTGAACTACTCTAAACCCCTTTAGATTGACCAAGTCCACTAAATTGGCCACCCTCCCTTCCTCCCGCCTCTATCCCCCCTTTCCCGCATCTAAGTCACCGCCCTTTACCACCCTTGCCCCGCTTCCAAGACGTCGTCCTAGATGTCGACACACAATCTGTCGCCCCACCGCCATGGACAATGGTTTAGGGGATTCCATTGATGTCCCTATTGTGCAAGGCATAGACCGTCGCCCAGAGGGAGTGGTGTGCCCTTGAAGTTGCGTTGAATGAGGTCGTCAACATGGACTTCGCCGTGTCTGCACCATGCACCCTGCCCATGAGACCCGCCCGTCCTCACCATGCACCCAACCCCGTGAGGTCCACTCTCAGCCACGCCTTTGGACGATACTGTTTTGGACTCACAATGGTTGTGCATCCCGGATGGATTGATGTAGATATAAGAGGATGACAGGGAGGACACGACATTCAAGTCGCCACAACTTCAATGATCGCGGACAACGTCGTGAATCACCGATGCTGGGCATGCCCACGTCTCATTAAATTAAATTCTAGACCTAGATATAGAGTTATTTTCATGCCCTGTATGTTGGGATGATTGTTTCATTGTGATGCATCCTTTAATAAACATTCATGGTGAACATGATATATGATGGTCAAGAAACTTCACATTATGACTTGGGTGCCTTTGTTCGATGTTGGGAAAAATCAGGCCCTAGAAAGAAGAAAGCACCAAAGGCAAGAAGACTAACATTCACAACCCATGAAGATATGTTGTTGTGTGAAGCTTGATTGGCTACAAGCATAGATCCTATTTGTGGAACCAAGCAATAGGGCGCAAAGTTTTGCGAGAAAAAATTCACAAACATGACCATGAACACAAAACATTATGTGGAGTCAGTTGCTATCCATTCCACCCACAATGAGAGCTCTCTCCAACATAGATGGGCCACCACCCAAGATTCCATGAACAAGTTTTATGATTTCTAAGCACAAACGGTTGGCCAGAACCAAAGTGTCGTTGGAATCCAAAGCCATGTAACTTTGACTTGCATCAGATTGTCGTCATTTGTATTGCATTCTTCATTTCTTACATTATCTCGAGTGATTATTGTTTACCAGATGGGGTTAGCCGCCACTTTTTACCAACACATTAAGGAAAAAAAATCACTACGTGCCTTCACCACTAGAAAATACCTTATAGGCAGATGCTTACCTGTAGCGCCCAAGCAGTAGCGCGGGCCCCTGCGCTACTAGTAGGCCATTACCTTGTGCTACTACTAGTGTTCTCCCTAGTAGTGCGTGTTAATCGAAATTTAATGGGAAACCTAAATGGCAAACTCTATAATGAGCTCAAGAACCCTACTAGTAAGATGAAGAACAACGATGACTCAAACTCCCATCAATCTATTAGATTGGTGGACAATGATGCGCCAAGTGGAGGGCGGCCAGAGATGAGACCATGACAAAGAGGAAATGTCGGGTGATGGGAAACAAGTAGGAGAAGGAGAGGTCCGCGCATGACAACACGACAAAGAAAATTTCTACCACATGAACACATAATTTTCCCACTAAGGGAGAGAACAATTCACGTACTTATATGGTTATCATCATTAAGGTGGTTTGTCTATGGTGATCCCGGCCCGGTCATCTTACCACTAATATAGTAATATGATTAAATTTTATAAAAGAAACAATAGGAAATTTTATAGCCCAACTTTTAGAGAGCTCCCACAGGTGGTGGGAATAACGTATTTGGACAAATATAACAAATATTGGTGCATTGAGCTAGTTTTTGTTTTGAAAACTTCAAAAGTCACATTTTGAACTTTCATTTAAAAAAAACTCCACATGTTAATATGGATATATACTACATGTATTTAAAATTTAATTTTCTTATATGTTAACATGTGAACTACAAAAAGAGACAAATTCTTAACTATGGTTTTTGGTATTATTAAAGTTGAAGCTCCAAAGTGCCTCACTCGTAGAACCTATCAAGATGAACTGGAATGCAATTGCTAAATTTGCAATAATAATCAACCTTCCAAAAAGGTGCTATAATTTTGGGAAAATGTAACCCACTCATCTATGCACAGAAGTGAAATCGCACCCAAAAGTAAGTTTAATCAAGTTCCCAAAACAAAGCTCAATAAAATAATGTTAAAAACAATTCGTTTGAGCACATGGTTAGCATCCACGTACTTATGTTTATGATAGAAAGAAGCCTAACAATATTGCAATAAATTGAAAGTAATGCAGAAAATCGAAAGTATGATGGTGTATCCTGTCATCAGCGGAAGCATCTCAATAGTGGCTTGCCCAAATAGTGCCCCCATTTCTTGAACTAAGAGCATCTCCAGCCGCGCCCCCAACAGGCCCCCCAAGGCCGTTTTTTAGCGCCGGTGCCGAAAAATCGGCCAAATCGCGCCCCCACGAGCCTGTTTTTCATCGGATTGGGCCGAAACTGGTGTCGGCGGACCCAGGTCGAACCCGGCGCGCTGGGGGCGCCCGGGGCGCCGGTGCGAATGTTTTGGTGCGAAAGAGTGGCTGGACCGGCGAGTCAGCAAGACAATGCCTCGTCGTCCTCATCGTCTCGGTTTTCACGCCGGGAATCAATGCCAAGGCTACCGCCGGTCAGCCTGCCATTGATTCACGGGCGGCGTATTGCGGCAGCGCCGCCCCGCCTTCCGCCACGCGTTCGCACACGGCCGAGACCAAGCCGCTATAAAAGGCGCCCCTGGCCGCACCGATGATGCACCCATCCAACGACAGTCCTCCCCCTCCTCCCCGCCGCACTTCCTCCCATCTCTCCGCAGTTCGAGCCCCTCTCTTTCCCCCTGGCAACAGTTTCGACCGCCGCTCGCTGGATGAGTGGGAGGCCTACCTCCTCCACGAGGCCAACTACCCCGCGCCGCCCGACGTACGCGCTCCGTCGCGGTGAAGGCTCAGCGCCAGCGGGGTCCCTGTCCCCCCTCTGCCCATCCCCGAGACGCCCGCCTATTTCCATGCCGAGATCGAGCATGCGCGGGCGTCCCTGACGGTCGCGGAGCGGGCGCTCCCGGAGTACGCCACCAGCAACCACGTGGCGTGGGCGGCGTACTTCGAACGCCGGCAGGAGGAGCGGCTCGCCTCCACCAACAACGCGTCGACGCCCCGCGGCCGCAATAACAGCGAGGGCCGCCGCCTGTGGTCTTGCACCTCGAGGGCGGCAACGACCCGTCGTTCGAGTACCCGACCGCTCGGAGCGGCGGCACGTGGCTGTCGAGGAGGATGATGGGTTGGTCATGCTCCTCCTCCTCCTCCTCCTGATCCTCCTCTCACTCCTCTGGCGCGCCGGCGTTGGTCAGCGTCAAGCCAAAGCCGGCTGAGAAGCCGCTCGGTAGGCGCACCCACGGCGACGAAGAAGAGGCCGCCCTGAAGTGGGCGCGCCAGGACTACGCGCGCATGGAGCTGGACCGCCAGCGCCGCGCCCTGGAGGAGATCGTCGAACGCCGACGCCGTGAAGCAGTGCGCCGGGGTGAGGGGTCGAGCAGCGGCGCCGGCCGTGTCAAGGAAGAGAAGCAGAAGGACGACGCCGGCGACGACTACGCCCTGCTCAGCGCCTACTTCGGCCCGTAGTTTAGGGTTTTTTTCTTCCATTTTATTCATGTAAGAAACACCTAAGTTTCGCCGAAATATGTCGTGTTTGTTGAAATTTGGCCGTGTTTGCTGAAATTTGGCCGAACTATGGGGGCGTCTGGGGCCTGACCTGGGGGCGACGGCTGGGGACGTGCTCGCCTCCACGCCGAAATAAACACCGGCTCGCCCCCAGGACGCATTTTTCGGCATCCTGGGAGGGGGGGGGGTGGTGCAGACGGCTGGGGATGCTCTAATAATGCACAAATTCTACTTGTAGACAAATCAGTAAAATTCAAAATATGTGTTAAAATTGATGGTATTGTTGTGTTCTCATGAACAACGATGTTAGCATATAAAAATTTAAGCTCATCTCTAGAAAAAGGATCTTTTAATATATCTTCTGGAAGAACTGAGCAGGGAATTTGGAGGTTCAGAGTACTAACGTGTATGTTATCAATCGGGAGGCTTCAGCTACTGAATCTCTCCACAAATTTGCCTCAGATCATAGTTCCATCAATACTTACTATTCAATAATCCACATCGAAGATCGAGGTCTAACCTGCGATGCCTATTTGAGAAAGAAGGCGTGTAGATGGAGCAGCACACAATATCGGATCCTTGTCATCGCCCAAAGTAGGAGGAGGCTGTGGAGGTTCTGGATCCCGTCATCGAGGTAGGTGGCGGTGCCGGCGGCGGCAACGAGCAACACTTGACCTGGGGCCGCATGGCACTGGCTCCCGTGGGCCCATACCTAGCGCGATGTGACCATAAGCCGATGTGGTTCTATGGAGGGAGATGGCCATGGCGCAATGAGGGATGGGGAGACAACACGGTGAGGGATCTGACGCGGATGTCAATGGGAAAGTGTCGACGTGGAGATTTGGGGAGGGATGGGAATCATGGTGGGGAATGATCTCGCGTTCGTGAATCGTGGCTGTTTTGCGGGATGAGTTTCCTTTTTTACATGTTTGCGGGAGGAGCTACGAACGAAACTACGTCGATACCCACCATGAGGACTGCAATGTAGTTTTGAAGAAGGAAGGTTCAGATGCATATTTGTCGATGGGAAACGTTTCCAGCCGGAGCGCCGGCTGAAACGTTCCGCCGGTCGCACCCAAGAGTGCCACGCTCCAGAGCCCCATGCGTCTAGCAACATCTTCCTTTTCCTTATCTTCTTTCTCCACCGCTTGCATCTCATCTTTGGTATCGCTATTCTCTTCCCTTTTATGCGCCTGCGCCATGCTTCTCCCTCCTCCCCGCAGCAAACTACGGCGAGGACTGCCCAAAATTGAGCACCGTGCGGCGGTGCCTTGCTGCTGCAAGCTCCATGGCTGGATACCTTTGTTGGGCGCAGGCCATGGCCGGATTCGAGCCATGTAGGAACATGATTCTTTTTGCACCATGGACATGCTGCTAGAGGCATCAATGGATAGGTTTGATGGGGCCGCCTCCTGCAAATGCTACATCCGGCCATGCAGGTGCTAGAAGCAGCCTCGCGGTTTTGCCAGAAAACGGCCCATGCAGGTGCTAGAACGCCCGCCGTTAGTGCTACCTTCCTGCGCCCCTGCGGTACTAGAATCATCAAATAGTGGTGGTGGAACCAGCCACTACGGCTGCTACAACCCGCCATCACAATTGTCCATCGTGGGTGCTACAAGCTGTCGGCGTCGTTGCAGGAACCTACGGCATGAGGAGCTACAACTGACAATCTCGTTTGCTACCAACAGGACCACCATATGCTGGAACGGGCCAACTGATTTGCTGCAACCGGCACGAGGCACCGCCTGGACGGCGACGGGCGTGGTGCTGGGGCGAACTGCAACACAGAGTTTGCCGCAACCAGCAAACTAGAAGCTGGAACTGATGGAATTTTCTACTAAATCGACGGAGAGGTAATAGGGCGATGATGGGGGTGGCGCTGTGATTGATGCAACCGGCAATCGTAAAAGCTTCAACTGACATAGAAAAAGCTTCAACCATGGAAAAACAGCTACAACCGGCATAGAGGAAAATCTTCAAATGTGGAGAAAAGCTTCAACCCGTGTGAAAAAATTCCAATCAGAATTGGAAAAAGCTTCAACCATACAAAAAAATCTTCAACCGGTGTAAAAATAGCTTCCACCATGAATCTTCAAAAACTGGGGCCGTCTGCATACAATGGTATGAGCGGCGACGTCGGGAGCTATGGCCGGCGGCATGGCCATGCTGCGACGGGCGTGTTACTACGACGACGACTAGTTGATACAAGGACGGAGGCATCAGGCATCCTGCAAATGGCGGACGTTGTTACGAGGGGAGACGACTGGATGTTGCGGCGGCACCCGTCTGGAACCAGCGGGGAAGGCGAGTGGATGCAAGCAGGCGGTGCTTCAAGGTGGGGCGCTCTCATATCCATGGTCAGCAATGTTGATGTAGGTACGTCAATGGCAGAGGTGGTTTTTTTCCCTGTTTTGTTGTAAGAGTAGGAGCATAGGAGGAGGACGACGATTCTTTTTTTAAGTCAATCGTATGGTATGAATCGTTTTAATAATGAGACACCGACCCAATCGGCTGGCACGCCGGCGCGTATTACTCGCCTTTGTCGATTAGTCAATTGGATTTTCCCTTAAAGTCCTTTATTTATTTTCTTAAAATTCATTATTTTTTTCCTAGAGAAAATTGCATTGATGAGATGGATCGGTTGATTAGGGTAAGCTAGGAAAGTTAGATCTATGACTTTTTGTACGATAGGAAAGTGTTGGTTTACAAGGAAATAGTGAAAAAAATATACAGGTGGGGTGGGGTAGGAGATGAAAAAAACCAACGAAAAAACATACGAAAGTGGTGGGACGAAAAAAATGTGGAGGCTATTCTACCAACTGAGACATGGTATAGAGATGTTGGTGATTTAGGTCAACTCCAACCCGCGACCTAAATGGTCCGGGCTGTTTGTTTAGGGATATATATATAAATAGCGGACCAACACGCGGGAACAAATGGACGCACGTTCATATTTGTCTGCCATCGACGCATTTTCGGTTAAAATTTGGGCTGCATTTGTGTCGAAACAAATGGCATGCGGACGGGTAGGACACGCGCCCTTGTCCTCCCATAGCCCGTCCGTCGGGGACACAACACTCCAATTTCCCTCTCATTCCAAAAACACTCCCGCACCCATTCCCCTCCCTCCTCCATGGTTGGTGCCCTGAAGAAACCTACCGACCCGTTTGCCACCACCGCCTACCCCGCGACGACGAAGAAGAAACCATGTTCGGAGCTCATGCCGGCAGAGATCGCGCAGCTCGACATATAATCGACCAAGAGGAGGGCCCAACGGACCATTTAGGCGGAAAAGAAAGCCGTTGCCGACTTCGCCCTCAAGGCATCGACCGCGCAACACAGGGCGGCCGTCAAGGACAATGAGGCCATCATTGCCAAGGCTACTCATGCAGCGACGAAGCACACCCTTCTCATGCTAGGGTTGTGCCAACCCGCACCGACCATTCTTTTTACCGCCACCATGGCCGCGACGTGCACAAGCTTGTCGGCCGTTCGCCTTCCACAATACTAGTCACCGAGTTCCTTAAAAAATAACCAATCCTATTTGCACGTTTAGAGTGGTTCTTTTTGAAGGATGGCAAGGGTGCTGGCCGCTGGCTTTGTTGCCGGCAAGAAAAATTGGGGGTGGTTCCTTTTGAAGGCTGGCATGTGTGTCGGCTGCTAGCACTCTAGCCGGCATGAATTGTGGCAGCTAGCATAAACTACGTCTGTGGTGCCAAAATTTCATCTATGCCTTTTACAAAAAATCAAGTGGCTGGATGAAATGCGTCCGCCCATTGGACGCACAACCGGCATAAATATAGAAAGGGCGAACCGCCGCCGCTTTGCCCGACCCAAATGGACAAAATCAAGACAAAACATACGCTCCCTTTGTGGTCATGCATTAGAGTTGGCCTTATATACCTCGATGATTTTATGTGCACGAACGTGTAGAAAATGTATCACTTGAATAGGAAACTTGTAGAAAATGAGATGCCATGTGTATCAAATTCTATGAAAAATTAGAAAAGGAGTATATGTTTTTTCATTGAATCTAGGTTGATGTTTATTTTCCTTTAAAATGTGAATGATATGAATTGTTCCTACATAGGAATAAAATTATATTCGTACAAACCAAATGACTCTAGGAATTTTTTCTATAGGAATGCTATCCTATAGAATTCTTCCAAATCAAAGGAGGCCTAAAAGATTACAGCTCTACCTTTCTCTCTTCTTGACTCATGTTTCCACTTTTGTGCCATTCATCATGTGACACCAAAGGAATGGGCATGGGAGCATCTACAATCAGACCTTTCAATTCCCCCAAACGGCCGGATTGAAAAACGACACTCAACTTGACCTCCAAAGCCGTCCATACACATGGGTTATCTGACACCACTTAAACCCAGCCCATGTATGTGGGACGGATCCACCTAGACATGACATTCACCCCATGACCTACTCTAAACCTCTCTCGATTGACCAAGTCCACTAAATCGTCCACCCTCCCTTCCTCCCGCCTCTGTCTCCCCTTTCCCGCATCTGAGTCGTCGCCCTTTACCACCCTTGCCCCGCTTCCGCGCCATCGTCCTAGATGTGGACACACAATATGTCGCCCCCGCCGCCATGGACGATGGCTTAGCGGATTCCGTTGAGGTCCCTACTGTACAAGGCTTAGACTGTCGCCCGAAGGGAGTGACATGCCCACGAAGTTGCGTTGAATGAAGTTGTCAACATGGACTTCGCCGCCGAGGGAGTCCTGGATTAAGGGGCCCTCAGCTGACCGTATCATTCATTATGCCCGACTTGTGGGCCGTGAAGATTATCGATGAAGACTATCTCCCGTATCCGGATAGGACTCCCCACGTGTAAAATAGCAAGTTTAGAGTCCGGGTGTAATACGCCCCTTCCTCTGCAAGGAGATCATCTACAAACCCTAGGTCCCTCCTGTACATATATAAACCAGAGGGTTTAGTCCGTAGAGACGATAGCAGAATCATAGCAATGACATAGGCTAGACTTTTAGGGTTTAGCCATTACGATCTCGAGGTAGATCAGCTATTGTAACCCATATTCATCAAGATCAATCGAGCAGGAAGTAGGGTATTACCTCGATCGAGAGGGCCTGAACCTGGGTAAACATCGTGTCCCCTGTCTCCTGTTACCATCGATCCTCACACGCATAGTTCGGGACCCCCTACCCGAGATTTGTCGGTTTTGACACCGACATTGGTGCTTTCATTGAGAGTTCCACTGTGTCATCGGCAGAAGGATCAATGGCTTGCTTCGTCACCAACGATGCCACCGCCGAAGGAGTTTTTCTCTCCGGCCAGCTCTTCGTGTTTGGAGGCTTCGTGCTTCGTGCCAACACTGAAGGCCACCTCGAGTAGGTTGACAGATATGCCCCTGGTCACCAGATTAGGTTTGGAAGCTTAAACTACATTGCTGACGTCCGTGGAGATTTGATTTTCAACGGATTTCCACCCATGGCAGCTGCTCCCTGCCACCATCATGAACATGACTTAATCTATCATCAGACCTCGTTCAGGGGGTAATGCTTACAACAGCTCTGGTCTTAGAGCAGGAGCAGATCACTTCATCCGAGGACGGGAAGATTAACCCCGCCACATAGATCGCAAACTCAACGGCGCTCGAGCCGCACAAAGGCTCGGCCTTGAGCGGGACTTCCCTCATCAGATCTTCGGACTCATCTCGGTTTACAAGTTCCTTACTCTCAGGATTTGTGTCTTACGGGCCCGATCGAGCAGCTTTTGCTGAACTGGGCCCTGCAGATATCCAAGCACATATCTGGCACTCGCCTTTAGACGATGCGCTGGACTTACTAAAAACTCTCTCCCTAGCGGAGGACTCCCAACCGAATTTAGCCCAGTTTGAACTGGGGGCAGACGACAAGGAATTTTGCTTCCGACCCACCACCCACTTGGTAGCCACAGTCGAGGACTTAACCGACCTATTAGATTACGCTTCTGAAGACGTCAACCGGATGGACCACGATGCCGAAGCCGATCTAAGTACAAACCCACCTGCAACCGGGCGATGGACGACTACTTCTACACATGATGTATACATGGTGGACACACCCAATGAAAAGGAGGGCGACGACGATATCTATCCGGAGCAGGACAAGCCCGTCGATGAACCTCCCAAACGCCGACATCAGAAGCGTCGATCTCGACCTCGTAAAGGGAAATAGAGCAACACTGTCACTGAAAACAAGGACGATCTGGAACAAGCCGATGACACCGTGGAGCCAGCAATAGAGCAGGACAAACGGGAGGATGGAGAACATAGTCCAAATGAACCGCTGACCGATCACAGTGACACGGATGACAGCAACTATCAACCTATCTCCGAAGAGGACATCAGTCCGGGAGATGAAGAATACGTCGTCCCAGAAGAACCGCTCGAATAGAAGCATTTCCAACAACAACTCATTGCCACTACAAGGAGCCTGAAGAAGCAGCAACAGCGGCTTAGAGCCGAACATGATATGCTCAATCACAGATGGAACAATGTGCTAGACGATGAAGAGCGGCATGCCTCTAAAGGCCAATCAAAGATCTATCCTAAGCATAAACTGCTGCCCCAATTCGACGACGAGGCCCCAGCGCCAATTCCGTCGATGTATGATGAGGACGATCAACCAGACCGACCACCCCGTGGATGGGACAAAGCGGCCTGTAACGCCGTACACAATCCGACACCTCCTCACCGTAAAGGAAAGGATACAGTGGCTCAGGCCCATAAGTATGACCTACGCCAGGACCTGACCAAAAAGGCTGGCCATACTAGATCAGTCTACGGACCAAGGGAATGTACACACACACGGGGCGGTGGTTATCAAGCCAGACAGACCAGTCACATCCCAGTTCGGAGACAACACCGAACACCAATACCGTCTGAACTACGCCACGAAATCACAAAATACTGGGGTGCCTCACACCCTGTGTGCTTCACTGATGAGGTGATGGATCATGAATTTCCGTAAGGGTTTAAACCCGTAAACGTCTAGGCGTACAACGGAACAACAGATCCAGCTGTATGGATAGAAGACTTTATTCTTCACATACACATGGCTCGGGGAGATGATCTCCACGCCATTAAATACTTACCCCTCAAGCTGAAAGGGCCACCTGGGCACTGGCTAGATAGCCTCCCAGAGAACTCTATAGGAAGCTGGGACGAACTGGAGGATGCTTTTCGGGCCAACTTGTAGGGGACTTATGTCCGGCCCCCAAATGATGATGATTTAAGTCATATAATCTAGCAACCCAGGGAGTTAGCCCGCAAGCTTTGGAATCTGTTCTTAACTAAAAAGTACCAGATTGTAGACTGTCCGGACGCCGAAGCCTTAGCGGCATTCTAACAAAGTGTTCGGGACGAATGGCTGGCTAGACACCTCAGCCAGGAGAAGCCGAGAACAATGGCAGCCCTAACCACACTGATGACCCGCTTTTGTGCGGGCGAGGACAACTGGCTAGCTCGTAGCAGCAATAGTACCAACGATCCTGGCACATCTGGGAAGCCACGGCGCAATAAAGATAAGCGCTGAATCAACAATGGAAACACAGAGGATACAAAGGTAAATGGCGGATTCAGTGGCTCCAAACCCGGTCAACCGAAGAAGCCATTTAAAGGAAATAGGGATAGTCCATCCAACTTGGACAAGATATTAGACATGTCCTGCCAGATCCATGGCACCTCTGACAAGCCTGCAAATCACACCAACCGTAGTTGTTGGGTCTTCAAGCAAGCCGGCAAGCTAAACGCCTAACACAAGGGAAAAGGACCACAGAGCGAAGACGAGGATGTACCTCGCGAGCTGAACACACGGGGGCAGAAAATTTTTCCACCGGAGGTAAAAACTGTGAACATGATCTACGTCACCCACATCCCCAAGAGGAAGGGCAAGCGCACACTCCAGGACATATACGCCGTCGAGACTGTCGTCCCCAAGTTCAACCCATGGTCGGCTTGCCGGATCACTTTTGATCGTAGGGATCACCCAACAAGTATCCATCACAAAGGTTCGGCGACCTTAGTGCTCGACCCCATAATAGACGGATACCATCTTACTCGAGTCCTTATGGACGACGGCAACAATCTCAATCTAATATATCAGGACACTGTCCGCAAGATGGGGATCGACCCATCAAGAATCAAGCCCAACAACACTACATTTAAATGAGTGATTCCAGCGTAGAAGCCCCCTGCACAGGTTCATTAACATTGGAAGGCATATTCGGTTCCCCCGATAACTTCCGAAACGAAGAGTTAATCTTCAACATCGCTCCATTCCAAAGTGGCTATCACGCACTACTCGGAAGAACGGCCTTCGCCTGCTTTAACGCATTCCCGCATTATGCCTACCTAAAACTCAAAATGCCAGGACCACGTGGCGTCATCACGGTCAATGGAAACATGGAGCGCTCCCACTGAACAGAGGAAGACACTGCGGCCCTAGCGACCGAGCTTTAAAGCAGCTTATTCAGGCCGAATATTTCATGAGTCGTCAAGACCACGGACACGGCTAAACATGCCTGGTCCGCACTAGAATGCAGCAGCTCATAAAAACCTGAGCTCAATTCGTAATTGTGCCCCTGTCGACTGCCCCATAAGGTAGCAGCATACGCACCTCGCGTGCACAATTATGCCCTTAAAATACCTTGGCTGGCGCTAGGGGCATACAACATAAAAATACTCCATAGTTCAACTTCACCCTATTCGGACTCTAAACTATATCTTCTTCAGGTTCGTTTCAAAACCTACATTGTTTGCGGCCGTACAGGGTACTCTTTTCCAGAATCCTGCTCTTTTCCTTCTTCTTTATTTTTTACAAGCGGCCTTTATAATTCTCCTTCTCAAGGATACATCACCATGTAGAAAAAGGCGCAGACGTGCAGCAGGGCCACTTGTTGAAATTTCCTTCTCATAGATTGAGGCTATGTGTAAACCTTTTGACCCTTTTTTCTTTTCTTTTTTCTCTTTTATTTGTTGGCAAGTCAAATGCCAGAGGCTGTTATCGGTGTTATCTGTAACCTCACGACTCGCCGTATTAAAAAGGGTATAAAGGAAGCAGTTTGGTTCCAAGTTGTTTGGGCCGTTCACCATATGAATCAGGCACTTTGCCGTCCGCCACGACAGACGGGAAAGGCCTTTTCCGTTCGTCAGCAGACGGCAACAGGTCCGGCTGAATAGGCCACGGCAAAGGCTTCTTTACCGTCCGCTGGCGGACGACAAAGATGAAATGGTCTTTGCCATCAGCCTGCCGACAGCAAAGGTCCTGGATGGCACACGTGGCAGCTTACCGGTGTTAGGGGGCTAACGGTGCGCTCTGCCGTCCACTGGCAAACGGCAAAGGCCATTGCACCTTTGCCGGCAGCCAGTAGACGGCAAAGTAACCAAATAGGCCAACCCCCAGGTTGTACATGTAGCTGCCATGTGGCATCTTTGCCGCCTGCTGGCTTATGGAAAATCTCTTTGCCATCTGCCAGCGGACGGCAAAGATCCTGTATAGCCCCTGTTTTTTCTATTTTTTCTTAAATTCATTCAATTTGAACACACAAGTTTCATCCTAGAAATTTCACAGAAGACATATCCAACACAGAAGTTTCATCATACATACATACATAATCAAGACATAGTTCCATCCATACATATTAGAAAAGTTTCACATTGTTCATCCAACACCTTTATCCATCCATCCATATAAACAGTTCCATCCATGCAAGATCATCGATACAAAATAAAAGCCGAAAGGGAAAAGAAGCTCTCCATCCATGCAAGCTTACGTGAATTAAATGAAATCTGTAAAATGGGAAACAAGAGAGTTAAAAGAAGAAGAAAATAAAGAAGAAGAAGAAGAAGGAGAAGAAGAAGAAGAAGAAGAAGAATAAGAAGAAGACTAGAAGAAGAAGTAAGCATACTTCGGTAAAATGGAGCTAACCTAGCTAATTATGCCATCTTTTGAGTGAACTAAGCATATTATGCCATTTTTGATATAAAGCAGCTAATTATAGGTCTTTATTGAGCTAACCTAGGTAACTAAGCATATTACAACTAACTTAGGTCATGTTGGAGAAGAAGAAGAAGGAAGAAGAAGAAGAAGACTAGAAGAAGAATAAGAATAAGAAGAAGAAGAAGAAGAAGAAGGAGAAGAAGACTAGAAGAAGAAGAAGAAGAAGAGTAGAAGAAGAAGTAGAAGAAGGTTTTTACCCTTGTCCTATCTCATTATTCTTTTATTCTTTCTTTTTCTTCTCTTTATTCTTCTATTCTTTCTTTTTTCTCCTCTTCCTTGTTTTTCTTCTTATTATTCCTTATTTCTGTCATTTTAGAGCTTACATAGGTAATTATGCCAATTTTTAGCTAACTAAGCTTATTATGTCAATTTGGAGGAAACTAGGGTAAGTATAGGTCATTTTTGTGCTAACATAAGTAATTTTGGAGCTAACTTAGCTAAAATGGATCGTATTGGAGCTAACCTAGGTAAACTTGGTCATTTTGGAGCTAACATAGGTAAACTTGGCCATTTTGGAGCTAACCTAGCTAAAATGGATAATATTGGAGCTAACCTAGGTAAACTTGGTCATTTTGGTGCTAACCTAGCTTAATGGGTCATATTGGAGCTAACCTAGGTTAGATGGGTCATTTTGGAGCAAACTTAACTAATTATGCCATTTTTGAGTTAACTAAGCATAATTATGCCATTTTTTACACAATAAGCCAAGTATATGTCATTATTGAGCAAACCTAGGAAACTAAGCATATTAGAGCTAACTTATGTCATTTCAGAGGAAACAAAGCTAAGTATATATAAAGCATTTGGAGATTTGACATACTTGACATAGTCCACTCCTTCTTATCCTTCTCCTTCCTCATCCTGATGCGCCAAGAGCGGCGAGGCAGTGGAGGCAGTGGGATGTACTCTTCTACCACAATTGGCATGGTCATGTAGCCCGGCTGTGGGATCGCCGGCGCCACCACCATCGTGAGGTCATTGTCAAGCACCACCACCATCGCGAGGCCATCTTCAGGCAGCACCATCGTGAGGTCATCCTCGGCCACCACCATCTCTTTCCCATCGTCAGGCACCACCATCGTTGGGTCATCCTCATCCACCACCATCTGTTGCCCATCGTCAGCCCGCACCTCCTCATCCCCACTCTGCTCCTCTTCTTCCCCACTCCATTCTGGATCATCCTTGCTGCTGCTTTTGCTGCAGCCAGAGTCGCTGCTGCTTTGGCTATAGCCAGTGTCGCTGCTGCTGCTCCCTTTGCCTGACCAAATGCAACAATGACTATTAGCAATCGATGCGAGACAAATACAAATGTAGAGCAAGAAGAGGCAGAACGTACTGGCATCTTCGGCGTCATGGTAGCGCATGCGACACATAGTCATGTTGAACACCTTCACGGTGAGCATGGCCTCGCCGTCGTACCTGAAGAGAAGGAAGTACCCGTGCCACAGGTCGTAAGCACGGTAGAACTGCTCCCAGCCACGACACAGGTACATGTAGCCGTACCTGATCACCAACTCCACGTCCCAATGCCTGCGAAGCCCGCTGCCGGCCAGTCGCAGCTTCACATTCTTTGGGCAATGGCCGTCCAGCATCTTCATAAAAGTGTCAGGCAGCCACTGTAGTTTGGAACAAGGAGTGATGTAGCAAATGACAGAGTTATCATAATGAGATGGGTGAAGGAGAGATCTCTCCTTTAATATACCTACCTCCTGGAGGAAGTCCCAAGTATGATACTGAAGAACTCGAAATCATCCAACTCGTACTCCGGTGTGGCAGAGCAGAGCCTATGGTGGCGGCTTCCAGCCCTCTCTGATAAGCAGCAGAAGAGACCAATTAGTAATGCTCATGTTTCAAATTGATCATAGATAAATTGATCATAGGTACATTAGCAGTAATATTGTGGTCATCACCAAAAAAATCATTAGAGCATAAATGCAGTAATATTTACCAAGAATTAAGAGACCAATTAGTAATGCTCATGTTTCAAATTGATCATAGATTAATTAATGATAGGTACATTAGCAGTAATATTGTGGTCATCACCAAAAAAATCATTAGAGGATAAATGCAGTAATATTGACCAAGAATTACTAAGTTCTAGATTGTGCATATTTACTTGAATGTTCCAGAAAATGGCAACCTTTGCATGTGCATAATTCTTCAGACTCTCACTAAAATTAGGCATGGGATATTACTAAAACAAAAAGTGTATCACCATAATCTAGTAAGATCTTTCTTTCAAATTATCATCATAGTTGTAAACTAACTATATGAGCAAGATTACAAAGCTACAATGATCACAGTATGCAAAACACAAGTGATTCACACTCAATATTATGTAACAATACCAGTTCACACAATATACAACCTGAATTTAACAGCTAGCCACACTATTCACTTAATATAATCTGAATTCTAAATTTGTTGTTTCTGCCTAACTGATACTAAAAACACTAGTACAACTCCATTCCTTATAAGCATATTCTATACCACATATGAACCACCGACAAATCTAAACCACCACCAAGTTCTCAATAATAACAGGAACAAATCATGCTGCAAAGCAATGGAGGAAGGGGTAATTTGTCGCTGTACCTCGCTTCGACATCTTGGGAGAGGGTGCGGTACCCGGTGGCGGCGGAGGGGGAAGGACGATGCCAGGGTGGAGGAGGGGGGGCGCCACGGGGCGGCGACGGATCGGGCACGGGGGCGGGATGGGGCGACGCGACGAGGGGGTTGGCGCGGGGCGGA
>LR738713.1:600834273-600870531 GCA_902687465.1 Secale cereale | reverse complement strand
GGGGCGGGTGGGGCGACGCGGCGAGGGGGTGGAGCGGGGCGGAGGAGGGGCGCGCTGGGTCGGCGGTGGCGGCGCTTAGACGGGGGTGGCGGCGGCTAGGGCACGGGGGCGGCGGCGGCTCGGGCACAGGGACGGGGCGCGGCGACGCGGCGAGGGGGTGGCGCAGGTCGGAGGAGGGGCTAGCGGACGGCAAAGAGCTAGCTGACAGCAAACATGTCCTTTGCCGTCAGCTCTCGGTTTGCCGTCAACTTTCTTTAGACTGATGGCAAAGACATTCTTTACCGTCAGCCAGCGGACGGCAAAGAGCTGGCTGACGGCAAAGATCCGGATTCCAGTAGTGTTGTCTATTTTTACCACCTATATTCTCCACTCCGAAATCAGATTGGCGCATATGCCCTAATATCGGGACTTAATACCAGGGGCTGTACTCAGCCTGGCATGCCTACAAGGAACTGTTCGACATCCCGGATATTGCGTTATATGTATCGGCTCCGAATCATGTCTTTGGTCAATAGTTGGGTTGCCCGGCTCCTGTGCTTGCTACATTATGTTCCGCGTTGTTCGGCTAAGGTAGTAAAGGGAGAACTACTGTGATTGTACTTCTGGTTCATCCGGTCAAGTACCTCAGTAGAGAAAGCCGAAAACTGACTGTCATGACGAGGCGAGAGCTGGTCAAGCAATTCGGTGAACTAGTGTCATACTATGACCGATAGCCATCCACTTCGTGTTATACGAGGGGTTGGTCTTCACCCAGCCGCGTAAAAAAGGCACTATAATTCAAAAAGCCTGGTACGCACCAGGGGCTAGTACTTAGCCCCACTAGTCAAGCTCCTATGGCTAAGTGAAAGCGATAAAGCCGCATAGTCTGATTGCCTTGTTCGCTATGCAAACACCTCCTATACGGACCAAGATATTGGATAAAGAGTGTTCCTGCGTATTACCGAACACCACTATAATATTTACATGGGGGCTGAAGCCGACGAATGGAAACTTCCAGATTTACATAAACAGCCGCACAGGAGGGAAAAGTCGCTCATTAATATAAAAGCGAAAAATTTATATACATCGGCATATTAGCTTAGTCCTTACAACCCGAATACAACTCACTCTAAGATTATATCCTTTGAGCATTGGCCCTCTACAAGGCGGGCTCCTTCTAGGACGTCACCAATGTACCTTTCTGGTCGGCGTTGATCCTTGCCTTCTGGAGGGCCAGCAGTGGCTATTTCCGCGGCCTTCATCTTCGTCCAATGCACCATCACACAGGCAAAGGTCATCCGAGCACCCTCTATGCAAGCCGAGCGCTTAATAGCGTTGACCCGCGGACTCGCTTCAATGAGCCTCATCACCAACCCAAAGTAACTATTCGGTATCGGATCAGTGGGCCACAGCTGGACTATCAAGTCCTTCATGGCCGAACTCGCCATGTTGTGCAGCTCGACCAGCTCGCCATGTTGGGCACCTGATGGCTGGGCGCTAGGAACTGCGACCAAAATAGCTTCTCCGTGTTGTTCCCCTCCTAAGCTAGGAAGTAATGGGCAGCGTTGGCAATGCTCCTCAGGAGATCCACAAACGCGCCTAGATAACTCCACAATCGTGTCAGCCCAAGATACCTCTAACCTCCGTAGATGCTTTGCAAGAGAAAAACCTTACCAACTGCTATTTGACGCGCTTGTTTTATCTCCTCTTGAGCACTGCGCGACTCAATTTGTGCCTACTTGGCAGCATTAACTGCCGTAGTGAGTTCGGCCGCTTGGTCCGAATTTTACTTCTCCAATGCGTCGCATTTGCGTATTGCATCTTGAAGCTTGGCCTCGACTTCGGTCACCCGAGCCTCGTGTTGTTGACGCTGGGCCTTTTCGGCCTCCAGGTCGGCAACCGCTTTATCAACGGCCGCCTTGCTCGCTCTGGCCTCTTCTTTGGCCGCCGCAAGCTTGCTCTTCAGAGTCTCTACCGTAGTTGCGTCAACTGTTTCACGAGAACATATACCACAAGTTAGCTTACATTCTCACATATAGTGTGACAGAATTTAGATTTCCTAAGCCCGCATACCTTGTGTTTCGTCAAAACGCTTGTTGACACGGTCGAGATCTTCATCAGCTAGTTTATGTTTCCGATTTAACTCGAAAATCTGTGCGGCTCGGGAAAATGCCGCAACTAGCGAAGCCTGCTCAATCACCAAATTCACAGTTCAGCTCTATCATATGCTATAACATGGATGCCTTGTCTGATTCTTTTCAGAATCAAACAAAGCATGAGGGGCTACTGAGTGTGTATATATATAGGGTGGGTCTATTCTCATAACACCCCTTAAGACCTTATTCTCATCACAAAAACCTTATTCTCATAACACCCCCACTTAACACAGGTTCCTAGCGCGGAGCGCCTGACAGCATCCCCCCCCTCCCCGCCTCCTTGCATGGAGCGCGTGTGGATGGCGGCGCCCCCCTTCCCTCCCCGCCTCCTTGCGCGGCGTCCTCATCCCCTCCCGCCTCCTTGCGCGGCACGCCCCTCCCCTCCCCTCTCCGCCATCTTGCGTGGAGCGCGCGTGAACAGCGGCGCGCCACTCCCCTCCCCTCCTTCTTGCGCAGAGCGCGCGCGGAGCGAACGGCGGCGCCCCCTTCTCCTGATCTTCTTGCGCGGAGCGCCGCCGATGCACTCCCTCGGCGAGGCTTCTTCCGCGGCGGCAGTTAGGAAGTGACGCCGTCCCTCACCTTCACCCCAACACCCCCGAATCGATCTAGGTGCGCCGCCGTCTCGATTGAGCGCCGTTAGCTGCACCCCTGCCACAGATCCGAGCCTATGCCCTGGGAGATCGGCCACCGTTGACCAAGCTGAAGCATCCAGCCTCGATGATGCATGGCAGGGGGAAGAGAACTGCAAGGATGCCTTCTCCGGCAACCTCGCAGTCATCGTGGATGCGAACTACAATGGTCATTTCGCCCATCCAGCCTTCTCCCGCGACAATGGCAAAAGTTGAAAAAGCCCATGAGTTCCTGCAGCGGAGGTGGAATGCACGCCAATAGCAGGCCGAGCTGCATCTGCAGAAGGAGAGAACTGCTCTCAAGAGGAAAGTCACGCTTGCAGATAATGTAAGAAATTCACATACCCAACCCCCCACCTCCAGTTTAGTATAGTGCAGTTGCTTTCTAGTGTTTGATGAGAAATTCAAATTGCAGTGCCATTTTTATTACCATGCAGTGCCCTCTTGCGTCAACTGCAGTGCCATGTATCTCCCAGTAAAAAACAGAAAGATACTTTGAAAATGAAAATGCGCTATGGCTGAACAATGCAGTCCACCATGGCTTACATATGTAGAGCGATGTGGCTTAAAACTGAAGTGCATTGTTTCTTCATGTTAACTCCCAGTGCCCCTGCTATAGAATGAAAAATTGAAGTGCAATTTCTCCAGTTGCATATATAATGATATATAGTATGAAAATGCAGTTCATTTCACTGTTAGCGTGCATAACGCTTTGGCTTAATACTGTGCAGGAAATTACTATGCCTACAAACCAGAAGATACCTCGATTGATTCACAACACAAAGCCCCTGAACTGCGTTGGAAGAGAAGGGTGGGAGATGTCTGGATAGATAACACCTGAAATACCTAGGGGTTTCTTTAGCACAACAAACAGAACTGCATACTCGGTGGAGGAAGATGTAGAGGATAAAGATGAAAACAGTGAACCAAATATCACTCGAGATGGAGAAGGCAGTGAAGCAAAAAGCACGCAAGATGAGGAGGACGACGATGATATGGTCTTCATGGGGGAGCATGCACAGAAAGATGATGAGGAGGATGATGATGAAGAGCAAATCATAACAGTTATGCAGCCAAGGTACACGCGTGTCTTTGAAACATTTGGCCAGCAGATCAGAACGGATGATATAGCACCTCCACAAGCCAATGTTGAAACCCATCAAGTTCGGCAAGTTCATGAGCAAACGATTCGTCAACGAAGAGACAGTGGAATTCCACCCATGCCGCCTACTGCGCAACAAAAGACTCGGAAGCAAAATCAAGGTGAGCCACAAGCAACCAAAAAAGTAAAGTTCTCAACACTTTTGCCTCCTCGCGATCCTAAATTACGTAGATCTGTTGTCACTCCTCCATGCACAATAAACATCGGTAAGCTGCAAACACCGATAGAGAAAAAATAGTACACGCATGTAAGCTTCCTTGCCTAACTACTGCAGTTCACTTACGCATTCTTTCAACTTGTGCATTCTCATTAACAAAAAAAACATTCCATATTGTGGTGCGGAATGAGAACATGCTCCAAGAACTTGTGCCTGTGAAAGGTATGCAATTCACATCATACGCTGCGGCGCAAAACTTCTACAACACGTATGCGAGGCATGCAGGCTTCGGCACACGCAAAAACGGCGGATACAAAACAAACACATACATAGTGTGTTCAAAGGAAGGCAAAATCAAGGAAACTGTCACAGATTATGACAGAAAGTGAGAGAAAACAACAAAGAGGACTGGCTGCAAGGCGAGAATCAGATTGAAAAAAATCAAGGATGTGTTTGTGATAGCAGAGATTGAGCTCAATCACAACCACGGGATGATTGAGAGCCCGACTATGCTTCTGCACATGTAGTCACATAAGACGGATGATCTCTTACATGATAAACTAGTGAAGGACATGCAGAGCGACAACCTGACGCACACGCAGATGATGTCAACCCTGTCAAGAATGTCAGGAGGGCTGCACTTTATGGGGCGCACTAGCCGGGACTGGGTGAACAAGTACGTTCACTAAACAAAAACGATGTCTCGTCTATTTGATGCAGTTCTCTTGTGCATTTCTGTATGTCTTTAATGCTACAAGTATATTATTATTTTGAACTGGAGGAAGCACCAATTCGCGAGAGAGGAAACAAAAGACGATGTGAAGAAACTCCTGGCTTTCTTTGAGAAAATGCTGCAAATAAACCCGGAGTTCTTCTATTATTGCGACAAAGATGTCGATAACCGTGTGCGAAACATCTTCTGGGCGAACGCGAGCTGCCGGGGATCCTACGAAGATTTTGGAGATTGTGTCACATTTGACACGACCTACAAGACCAACAAGTTCCACATGCCTCTGACCATCTTCGTTGGAGTCAACCACCACCTCCAAAGTACAATATTTGTTGTGGCTCTCATCAGGGACGAAACAATACCGACTTTCGAGTGGGTGTTTTGGACGTTCTTGTGTTGCATGAACAACAAGCGGCCAATCTGCACACTTATAGGTATGCTAAAGAATGGGTTTAAATAACACTGCAGTTCACTGCCAAGTTTTGTAGTCCATTTCTTCCATCCAACGAAAAATCAGCAAAAGCAGAAAAAGATATGCAGTTCTATCAATAACTCACTGCTTGGTTTTTCAAAAACATGCCAATCAATGCCCCTCCATGGATGCCGCGATAAAAAGTACGCTAATAGGCACGCTGCACAAGTTATGCCATTGGCATATACTGAAAAAATACAAGGATCACCTGTCCTTGCTGTACAAAGCGTATGAGACATTCAAAGATGAGCTGACCTCAGTTCTCAACCACCCGGTAATGCCATCAGAGTTTGAACACGCTTGGCATGAGCTCATGGAGAAGTATAACCTGCAAAATGATGAAATTATGAAGGCGCTCTAGACAGACCGAAAAGAATGGATATCAGCTTACTACAAGGAGGTGTTCTGTGCACGGATGACGTCGACACAGAGAAGTGAAAGCATGAACCGGATCTTGAAGAGGAACTTTGTCAAGGAAAGACACGACCTACACATCTTTGCATCGCAGGTGGACAGGTGCATCCAGACAAGGAAGGGCGTCGAGCACGCAGAGACCATAGCTAACGAGGTATATAACCACAGCAAAGTTTTTAAGCTGGATGATCTATTAATAAACACTACTCACTTTCTTGATTTTTGCTGTCAAAAACAACTACTTAACTGGTTTTCTTTGTTTCACAGACGGAAATAAAGACTACTACTCAGTTTGATTTCGAGGTTCAGCTCTCCAAGATTTACACCAGGGCGGTCTTTGCTGACTTCAAGCAAACGCACTACCGCAACACTGCATTCAGATCAGAGTAGTCCCCTGACAACCCGACAAAATATTTGGTGCGCCACTATAACCAGTCTGATGATTTTGATTGGGCAAGACACGAGTTCCAGGTAGTTGCTGATGTGACGAACGGTATCTACGTATGCGAATGCAAGCTGTGGACACACACAGGTCAGTGAGACAAGAAACAAAAATAAGCACACAAAAAACATAATGAAGTTCACTGTAATGCCCCGGATGTAATACTTTCCCTTTTGGGCATATAATATATCTCTGGCTTCATCTATTCCATTCCGGGTTCTTTGTCTTTCGGGTTTTCGTCGTTTTGTTGTGTGCGTGTGTGGCATTCATTCATATCATGTAGTCATGTGCATCGCATTGCATTTGTGTTGTCGGTTGCATCCGGTTCCACGCGTTCCTTCCCGTTGTCCGTTTCGCGTTCCGGAGCTCCCTCACGTGTCTGTGGCGTCCCGTAGGCCTACTTTGGTGTTTGGCCGTGTAACGTTACCGGTTTGGCGCGAGACTTGTCGTGTTTTGTTGTTTTGGTGTGTGTAACCCGCCTGTCAAATCTCGTCGCGCTTCTAGTCCGTTTGCTACCCCAACAGTTATTCTCGTGGGCTCAAAGTGCCTCCACTTTGAGGCCCAAGACACCCCTCCAACAGCACACCAAACCCCTCCAAACCCCTCATATCAGCTAGGCCATCCAATTCTAATCACGTGGCCGAAAACCGCACTCCATTTGGACAACCCTAGCTACTTGTGCCTATATATTTGTCCACTCCCCCAATTTTTGCCCCAAAACAAGGAAACCCTAGGTCATCCCCTACCTCCAGCCTCTCCTCTCTCCACTCCGGCCGGAGCTCGCCGGAGGAGCTCGCCGGAGGGTCGCCGGAATCGCGCCGCCACCTTGCCGGAGTCCGCACCCCCCACCAACTCCGGCCACCACCGCCCGGGCCCCCTTCGCCGCGCCTCTCCATCTCCTAGCCGCCGCCGCCCGAGCTCGGGAGGAGCCGCCGGCACCCCGCATCGGGAGCTCGAGGTCCCGTTCGTCGCCGCCGCCAGGCAACGGCCGATCCTCCTCCTCCAGATCGGATCGGGGCAGGGAGGCCCCGATCGATCCGATCCAGCCGCCGCTCGCCCCCGTGGGCTGGATCCCGCCTCGAGGCCCAGGCCGAAGCCCTCCAGCCGCCAGGCTCCCGACCGCGTCGACCGCCTGGGCCTCTCCCTCCACAACGGGCCGGCCTCCTCCGCTTGGCCAGATCCCGCTGGGCCGCCCCCACCCGCCTTCGACCGCAGTCGTTCGCCAGCGAGGCGCCAGCCTCTCGTCCGCCGCCAGGACCAGGCGGGCCGGCCCATCCAGGCCGCGAAGCCGCCTCCAGCCGCGGTCCAGCAGAGCCTCCGTGCCGCGCCGCTTCGCTGAAGCCCTGTCCACTTCGTCCGCTTCGCGGGCCGCGCCCGATCCAGCCGCCGGAGCCCGATCCGCTTCGTTTTCTTCATATCTGAGAAGGTTGCCCCCAAATCCACTAAGTCCCCAGATTGGTGTTGTCTGATGCAATATTAGTACTGTGATAACTTTTTGTGTGTTGCTCCGTTTTGCGCAAATGACATGTCGAGACGTTCGTGGTGACTAGCACTATATTTCATTCCTTTGTGCCATGCATGTTTGAGATCATCTAGATGCTTAAATATTCGTTGCAAGAGTGCATCCCATTATAAACTGCTGCTATGTGTTGTTTTTATGCCATCTTTGCATAGTGATATCTTTTAGTTCGTTTATCCGAATGATGCAAATGACATGTCCACGTGTTCGTCTTGCCATGCTCTACATGTTGTTTGTGTTAGGTTGCATGATAGATTTAATATTGCCATGTTTATCTTCGTTGCAAAGTGTCATGTGGCTGTGATGTTGTTTAACTTGTTATGAGATGCCATCTTGTTGAGCTCATTGCTATCGTTGTGTTTATCTCCATGATGCATGCTTGTATGTTTCGGAATCACCATCATGTGTACTTTGATGTGGTGCTTACCACTTGCCATGTTTAGTTTTGAGGTGACTTAAACTTTCTCTCAAAGATGCCATGATGAAACTGCTGTTTAACACTTCGTGGATTTTCACTAAGTCTGGAATCTGTTATTCTCAGATGCCATGTTCGCTTGCTGTTCTAGGACAATCCATGATAGTTTTGGAGTGGATTTTGATGGTTCCTTGTAGTATATATTGTTGGATATCCATTCATGTTCTCACATGCTTATTTGAGTGGCTGTAGCATATTTAACTTTTGCTCCAAAGTTCCAATAAATTACTGCTGTCAGGATTTTGTTGTCAAGTTCAATATGTCCAAGCTTGTTGCTATTGATCCGTGGCTCCTTTGGGGGTGCACCTTTGGACTTATTTGCTGTAGGATATGTCTAGTTTATGTTAATGCTCTTTGCCATGATGTTTGAGTGCTGTAGCTTATTTATCTAGTGCTCCGAAGTTGCTATGTTGCTGTAATTTTCAGCTTGTGCATATTTCTTGTTTCGGGCATAACTTTTAGCCCGTAGCTCCGTTTTCAGCGAGTCTTATATGAAACTTGATTGATTTTCCGTGTAGATTCATAATATCCTATTGTTGTCATGTTTTGAAGCTTTTTTGCTTCAGTGCTATTTTCCGTGCTCCGTGTGCTCTCATAGTGCATCAACCATGCATCCATCATTTTGGTGTGCGCATTGCATCTTGTTGATTCGTGCCTTGTGTGATTGTATTCTTTAGAGCCGGAAGCTGAGACCGAGTACGAGTACGAGCACGAGGTTACTACCGAGGTTGAGCACAAGGACCCCTCTTACGATCCGAACAACTACTCTTCAGGCAAGATGACCGAACCCCGATAACATTACTATCTTTGCCTATTGCTAGAAGTATCGCTCTATAGTTTTGCCTCGATGCCCATGTTTTTCCTGTCAGCCTCCTACTTGTAACCATGACCATGTTTAACCACCCTACCTATGCAAACCGTTGAATGGCTAAGTACGCTTCGCTCAGCCCCTCTTATAGCGTTGCTAGTTGCAGGTGAAGTTTGAAGATGCTCGCTTCATGTTGAAGTTGTTGGGTTATATCACACTATATAAATGCTTAAAAATGAAATCATCTATATATTGGCAAGGGTGGAAGGCTAAGCCTTTTGCTTGGTGATTTGTTCAACTCATGCCGCTAGGAACCGTTTAAACCGGTGTTATGTTCCTTGATTATGCGTTCCTCACACGGTTGGGGTTTATGGGGCCCCCCTCGATAAACCATTAAGTGCTAAGTCTTTTCCAGCAAGTCCCAACATTGGTACTATTCGCCTAATAACTAATAAAACTTGCATAGGGTCTTGCAAACCCGAGTTCTTAATCAACAACCCCGGGCCAGTGCTCCACATGAGTGTTGGTCCGAAACGGGGAGCCTGCGGGGTCACCACGAGGGAACTCGAGGATTGATATAAACCCGTAGCTTCGCCCATCCGGTCGTGTCCTGAGACTAGATACACGCAGCTACCATCAGGGTATAGACACGCCGGGAGGATTTGCTGGATTAGCCTTACCTTAGTTCGGAGTATCTTGAGCACGGGATTCCGAGAACACTCGGGTCTTCCCACCTTGGAGTTGCGACTCCGCGGATCGTGGGCTTGTCATGGGCCAAGTTGGAACACCCCTGCAGGGTTATGAACTTTCGAAAGCCGTGCCCGCGGTTATGTGGCAGATGGGAGCTTGTTAATATCCGGTTGTAGAAAACTTGACACATTGTTCTAATACACTACCAGCGTGTGTACCGTGACTGTCAATTTCCGAATAGGGATTTTGGAGTTGAACACGGTGGGGTTATGTTTGTTGAGCTTTAGCTAGGATCACTTCGTGATCATCTCTCGACCGAGGCACTTCTCTTCTCGCACTCTTTCACGTAAGCTAGTGCTAGTTGCTGCTGCAGACTCTTATTCTCTTCTTCAGCCTTATCCTCTCCCAAGGCTTAAATAGTAATGTTACCCGGGAAGGGATTGCTGAGTCCTCTGTGGCTCACAGTTACTTCACCACACCAGATGCAGGTCCGATGGTGAGCTATCCAAGTGATGGCACCGAGCTAGACTGGGAGTATGACGAGGAGCGTAGTCGTTACTATGTACGTTATCCTGATGATCAGTAGTTGAGACTTCTACTAGGATTCTATCCGACCTGTGCATTTAAATTATGTTTGGTATCTTGTCATTTGGATTTTACCCTTAGAGGCCTGTGATGTTTTATGGAATGATGATTTGGACATGTATTGTATTTGTGTGACATGGCGAGTGTAAGCCAACTATTTTATGTTTTCCATCCCCATCTTTTACATGAGTTGTGCAAAGATACCAGACTTGCGATCATTCCAGCATGGGGTTATGTCTCTAAGTCGTGCCTCGACACGTAGGAGATATAGTCCCATCCTGAGCATTACAAGTTGGTATTCAGAGCCTTCTCCCACCTAGGAGCCCCCACTGATTGATCGAATCGTTGATGGTCAAGTCTAGGCACACACTGAAAACATTTTGAGTCCTATATTTATATCGGAGAGTAGGAATTCTTTGCTTCTCATCCCCTTTCTCTCTGGTGAGGGCTCCTGACGACTACTCTTGCCTCTTCTACTTTCAAAAATTGCACCAATTTTTTTTAGGAATCTCGCGAGTATTCTTGGATTGTTTCGATGTTCTTGTGACGAGAATATTGTTCTCGATGCCTCCTGACATTAGGGGTTGTGGCAGTGTCCCGGGGAGTTGAGCTTCGGGGTATTGTCATCACAAGCATATCGCGGCAGTACTAAATACTTAAGACGGCCGACATCGAAAATCTCTCCTATACGGTTAGTGGCAAGATAACCCCGACATCACCCAGTACTGGGGAGGTAGTTCGGGAGTATTGCCATAGCTTGTTATAGTGGATGCTTTTCGAAGGTCCGAGGTAGACAGTTTCCGAGAAAGACTGGTTATGTGTTGAAGGATGGATACAGCTGGATGTAGGTTTAGAGTTGATTGCACGGTGCTTGCCCTGCATCCCCAACACCTGATTGCATAACAGGAATCTTTCGGAAATTCATAGGTGGGTTTATCCAGTAGATCGTAGGCATTCTTCCAACGAATGCAGGTTAGCGAGTTCAGGGTTCTACATTGAGTGAAGTGGTTTTATGACCGATGTTCCGATCGGGAGTTGCATCTTAAAGGGTCCTTGGTTATGCTGATCCGGGGATTGCAAAACCCTTTCGTAACGCGTTCATAAGCTTTCAGCACAAAGATGTTAGAACGAAGCTCCTATCTTGTGTTTGTTTCCATCCGTACCTTGTTGTTTTTCTTATTTTACCTTTTGTCCCCTATGTGGCTTCTCGTGAAGATTGTTGTTATCATTAAACTGAGAATTTCATTTGTTCCTCTTGTTCGAATGATTTCATTCGTTCCTATTGTTCGAATGATTATTGTGAAGACTTGTTGCAATTCATTCCATTGATTCAGCTTATACCTTCTGTCAATCAATTGCTGATTCGTGGTCATCTCTTTCAGGATGGCTCTGAAACGGGTTCCCAACGCTAACCCAGAGGGTGAAGAGGTCCCAGATCGACCTCCTTCCCCTCCTCCTCCGTCTGAGGCTTGGAGAGCGATTATGCAGACTACAAATCAGAACACCCAGTTGTTGATGCAGATGATGCAACAGATGCAAGCTAATCAAGCTAATCAGGGTGTTCTAGGGAATCAAGGCAACTTCTTCAACCAACAGCACCATGCTACCCTCAATCAGTTCTTGGCCAATAATCCAAAAGCTTTCAGTTACTGTGTCGACCCTCTTGATGCTGAAGATTGGTTAACCGATATAAAGAAGCATTTTGAGTGCAGTAACGTAAGAGAAGAGGACTATGTGAAGTTTGCAGCCTTCCAACTCAAAGACCAAGCAGCTGACTGGTGGCAGCAGTACAAAGACTCTAGGCCAGGTCGTGTGATCTCTTGGGAGGATTTCTGCAAGGACTTTCGCTCTCACCTCATTCCTACAAGTGTCATCGAGGGTAAGCGTGAGCAATTTCGCAACCTGAAGCAGGGCTCTATGTCTGTCTATCAGTATAATGTCAGGTTCCAAAACCTCTCCCGCTATGCTAAGCAAGACATTCCTGACGCCAAGAGCAAAATCTAGCAGTTCCGCGGAGGCCTGAAAGAGTATCTTCAACTTGCTATCACCTTGTTCGAGCCCGATGAGTTCGACAAATTCTATAACATGGCTTTGAAACAAGAGGCAGCTCAGCTTAAGATGGAGGCTTCTAAAAAGAGGATTCGAGATGCCGTTCACTCCTCCTCATCGTCTCAGATGGTCTCGAAACAACAGAAATTTTGGCTTCCTCCTCCTCCAGTGATTCGAGCTCCTTACAACAACTCCAACAACAACAAGAATGCTGGTGGACGTGGTTTCTCCCACCCATCCAACTCCAACAAGCAATCCAAGCAACAGTTCCAAGCTCCAAGACCAAGTGTTCCTCCTGCTCGTCCACTTTCTGAGGTGACTTGCTACAAGTGTGGCCAGAAGGGCCATTATTCCAACAAGTGCAACAACCCAAGGCGCCTTCCGCCTCCTCCTCCTGTCGGTACCGCTATGGTCAAGCATGATCCAAAGGCAGCAAGGGTGAATCTGATGAATGCAGCACAAGCGGAGAATACTTCTTACGTGATTTTGGGTAACCTCTCAGTTAACTCTTTTCCAGCTAAAGTGTTTTTTGATTCGGGTGCTTCATGTTCTTTCATGTCTCAACCATTTGCATCCAAGCACGATGTTGTCACTTCAAATTTGCCTCAGAAGTTGCAAGTTATTTCTCCGGGGAGACGTATGACTTCCAGTGTGTATGCTCCGGATGTTTCTATTCGCATGGGTGATTATCGCTTTCTGGCTAAACCGGTGGTTCTTGGTAATCCGACATTGACCTCATCCTCGGGATGGATTGGCTTTCTCAGCATGATGCTCACATTGATTGTGCACAGAAGGAAGTCAAGATGACTCATCCTGATGAAGATGTGATTATCTTTGCCTCCAGGGATAACACTATCGGGCTTTTCTCTCTCAATGATAAGGGCGAGATTAATGCCATATCTCAAATTCCGGTGGTTAACGAATATCAAGACGTCTTTCCTGAAGAACTTCCAGGCATGCCTCCACACCGTAAGGTGGAATTCGTCATTGAACTCGAGCCGGGTACTGAGCCAGCATGCCGGCGTCCGTACAAGCTCTCTCCTGAAGAATTGAAGGAATTGAAGAAGCATCTTGATGAACATGAGCGTATGGGTCTCATTAGGCCTAGTACGTCTCCTTGGGGCTGTGGTGTCTTATTTGTCAAGAAGAAGGATGGCACGGAGCGTCTCTGCGTCGATTACCGGCCATTGAACAAGAAGACAATAAAGAACAAGTATCCGCTCCCCAACATCAACGAACTCTTAAGGCAGCTCAAAGGAGCTAAAGTGTTCTCTAAGCTCGATCTCCGAATGGGCTATCACCAAATTCGCATTCGCGAGCAAGACATTCCCAAGACTGCCTTCAGAACGAGCTACGGTTCATATGAGTATACCGTCATGTCCTTTTTGGTCTCGCTAATGCTCCTCCTACCTTCTCGAGAATGATGCACTACATCTTCAACCCCTATACTGGCAAGTTTGTGCTTGTGTATCTGGATGATATTCTGGTGTTTTCCAAGAATGAAGAAGATCACGAAAAGCACTTACGTCTGGTTCTTGATTGACTCCGTGAGCATAAGTTCTATGCCAAGTTCTCCAAGTGCGAATTTTGGCTCGATAAGGTTTTGTACCTGGGCCATATCATCTCAGCTGATGGTATTGCGGTAAATCCCGAGAAAGTTGAAGCTATTGTCAACTGGGAAGCTCCTCAAAACGTCAAGCAACTCCGTAGTTTTCTGGGTCTTGCCAGCTATTGCAGAAGGTTCGTTGAGAACTTCTCCAAGATTGCCAAGCCTCTTTCCAACTTGCTTCAGAAGAATGTCAAATACTTTTGGTCTCCAGAGTGTGAAGTGGCATTCATAACTCTCAAAGAAAAGCTCGTCTCTGCTCCAGTTCTTACTCCTCCAGATGAATCCAAGCCCTATGAAGTATTCTGTGATGCTTCTCTTCAAGGACTTGGTGCCGTGCTTATGCAAGATAAGAGAATTGTGGTACACACTTCTCGTCAGCTCAAGCCAAGTGAGAAGAACTATCCCACACATGAGCTCGAGCTAGCAGCTGTGGTACATGCTTTGATTACGTGGAGACATCTGTTGTTGGTCAGAAAAGTCGACATCTTCACCGATCACAAGAGCTTGAAGTACATCTTCACACAGCCTAATCTGAACCTCCGCCAGACTCGTTGGGTTGAAATGATCCAAGAGTATGATCCCAGCATTGAATACACTCCTGGCAAGGCGAATGTGATTGCAGATGCTTTGAGCAAAAAGGCATATTGCAACAGCCTTCTTATCAAGCCGTTCCAGCCTGAGCTTTGTGAAGCTTTCAGGAAGCTCAACCTCCAAGTTGTTCCGCAGGGCTTTCTTGCAAATCTTCAAGTGGCTCCTACCTTGGAAGATCAGATCCGTGAGGCCCAACTCAGTGATGCCATGGTGCAGAAGGTGAAACATGGTATTGCAAAGGGCACTCCTAAATACAAGTGCTATCGTGTTGATGAGAGAGATACCTTGTTCTTCGAGGACAGACTCGTTGTTCCCAAAGGTGATCTCAGGAAGCTCATAATGGAAGAAGCACATGATTCTCTCCTTTCCATTCATCCTGGCAGTTACAAGATGTACCAAGACCTCAAGCAATCTTACTGGTGGACACGCATGAAAAGGGAAATTGCCCAATTCGTGAATGAATGTGATGTTTGCAGAAGAGTGAAAGCAGAACATCAACGTCCAGCCGGTCTTCTCCAACCTCTTCCTATTCCCGAGTGGAAATTCGACCACATTGAAATGGATTTTGTCACTGGCTTTCCTAAGTCCAAGAGAGGGAATGATTCTATCTTTGTGGTGATTGACAAGCTTACAAAAGTTGCTCACTTCCTTCCAGTCAAAGAATCCATCAATGCAGCTCAATTGGCAGAGTTGTACACTTCCAGAATTGTGTCCCTACATGGCATTCCTCAAGTTATCTCCTCGGACCGTGGAAGTTTGTTGACATCCAAGTTCTGGGACTCCTTCCAGTCTGCCATGGGCACTAAGATCAGGTTCAGCACTGCTTTTCACCCTCAGACTAGTGGTCAAGTCGAGCGAGTGAATCAGATTCTAGAAGACATGCTCAGAGCCTGTGTCATATCTTTTGGCATGAAATGGGAAGATTGCCTTCCATTTGCCGAGTTCTCTTACAACAACAGCTTTCAAGCAAGTGCCGGCAAAGCTCCGTTTGAAATCCTCTATGGCAGAAAGTGCCGTACCCCTCTCAACTGGTCTGAAACAGGTGAACGTCAACTTCTTGGCAATGACTTGATCTCAGAAGCCGAAGAAATGTGCAAAGTCATACGTGAGAATCTCAAGGCCGCTCAGTCGCATCAGAAGAGCTACTATGATGGCAAGCATCGTGATTTGGCCTTCAACATTGGTGATCATGTCTATCTCCGTGTTTCTCTGATGAAAGGCACCCAAAGATTCGGTATCAAAGGAAAGCTTGCTCCTAGATACGTCGGGCCTTTCAAGATTCTTGGCAAAAGAGGCGATCTAGCCTATCAACTTGGGCTCCGTTCCAACTTCGCCAATGTTCATGATGTGTTCCATGTGTCTCAACTCCGCAAATGCTTCAAGGCACCTGAACGCATGATTCCGTTTGAAGAGATTGATCTTCAACAAGATTTGTCCTACCGAGAGCATCCCGTTGCTATTCTCGAAGAAACCGAGCGCAAGACCCGCAACAAGTCCATCAAATTCTTGAAAGTCAAGTGGTCACATCATACCGACCGAGAAGCTACATGGGAACGAGAAGATCATCTTCGTTCCAAGTACCCTTCCTTTTTCCAGTCCTAAATCTCGGGACGAGATCTTTTTGTAGTAGAGGAGAGTTTGTAATGCCCCGGATGTAATACTTTCCCTTTTGGGCATATAATATATCTCTGGCTTCATCTATTCCATTCCGGGTTCTTTGTCTTTCGGGTTTTCGTCGTTTTGTTGTGTGCGTGTGTGGCATTCATTCATATCATGTAGTCATGTGCATCGCATTGCATTTGTGTTGTCGGTTGCATCCGGTTCCACGCGTTCCTTCCCGTTGTCCGTTTCGCGTTCCGGAGCTCACTCACGTGTCCGTGGCGTCCCGTAGGCCTACTTTGGTGTTTGGCCGTGTAACGTTACCGGTTTGGCGCGAGACTTGTCGTGTGTTGTTGTTTTGGTGTGTGTAACCCGCCTGTCAAATCTCGTCGCGTTTCGAGTCCGTTTGCTACCCCAACAGTTATTCTCGTGGGCTCAAAGTGCCTCCACTTTGAGGCCCAAGACACCCCTCCAACAGCCCACCAAACCCCTCCAAACCCCTCCTATCATCTAGGCCATCCAATTCTAATCGCTGGCCGAAAACCACACTCCATTTCGACAACCCTAGCTACTTGTGCCTATATATTTGTCCACTCCTCCAATAATTGCCCCAAAACAAGGAAACCCTAGGTCATCCCCTACCTCCAGCCTCTCCTCTCTCCACTCCAGCCGGAGCTCGCCGGAGGAGCTCGCCGAAGGGTCGCCGGAATCGCGCCGCCACCTCACCGGAGTCCGCACCGCCCACCAACTCCGGCCACCACCGACCGGGCCCCCTTCGCCGCGCCTCTCCATCTCCTAGCCGCCGCCGCCCGAGCTCGGGTGGAGCCGCCGGCACCCCGCATCGGGAGCTCGAGGTCCCGTTCGTCGCCGCCGCCATGCAACGGCCGATCCTCCTCCTCCAGATCGGATCGGGGCAGGGAGGCCCCGATCGATCCAATCCAGCCGCCGCTCGCCCCCGTGGGCTGGATCCCGCCTCGAGGCCCAGGCCGAAGCCCTCCAGCCGCCAGGCTCCCGACCGCGTCGACCGCCTGGGCCTCTCCCTCCACAACGGGCCGGCCCCCTCCGTTTCGGTCAGATCCCGCTGGGCCGCCGCCACTCGCCTTCGACCGCAGCCATTCGCCAGCGAGGCGCCAGCCTCCCGTCCGCCGCCAGGACCAGGCGGGCCGGCCCATCCAGGCCGCGAAGCCGCCTCCAGCCGCGGCCCAGCAGAGCCTCCGCGCCGCGCCGCTTCGCTCAAGCCCAGTCCACTTCGTCCGCTTCGCGGGCCACGCCCGATCCAGCCACCGGAGCCCGATCCGCTTCGTTTTCTTCAGATCTGAGAAGGTTGCCCCCAAATCCACCAAGTCCCCAGATTGGTGTTGTCTGATGCAATATTAGTACTGTGATAACTTTTTGTGTGTTGCTCCGTTTTGCGCAAATGACATGTCCAGACGTTCGTGGTGACTAGCACTACGTTTCATTCCTTTGTGCCATGCATGTTTGAGATCATCTAGATGCTTAAATATTCGTTGCAAGAGTGCATCCCGTTATAAACTGCTGCTATGTGTTGTTTTTATGCCATCTTTGCATAGTGATATCGTTTAGTTCGTTTATCCGAATGATGCAGATGACATGTCCACGTGTTCGTCTTGCCATGCTCTACATGTTGTTTGTGATAGGTTGCATGATAGATTTAATCTTGCCATGTTTATCTTCGTTGCAAAGTGCCATGTGGCTGTGATGTTGTTTAACTTGTTATGAGATGCCATCTTGTTGAGCTCATTGCTATCGTTGTGTTTATCTCCATGATGCATGCTTGTATGTTTCGGAATCACCATCATGTGTACTTTGATGTGGTTCTTACCACTTGCCATGTTTAGTTTTGAGGTGACTTAAACTTTCTCTCAAAGATGCCATGATGAAACTGTTGTTTAACACTTAGTGGATTTTCACTAAGTCTGGAATCTGTTATTCTCAGATGCCATGTTCGCTTGCTGTTCTAGGACAATCCATGATAGTTTTGGAGTGGATTTTGATGGTTACTTGTAGTATATATTGTTGGCTATCCATTCATGTTCTCACATGCTTATTTGAGTGGCTGTAGAATATTTAACTTTTGCTCCAAATTTGCAATAAATTACTGCTGTCAGGATTTTGTTGTCAAGTTCAATATGTCCAAGCTTGTTGCTATTGATCCGTGGCTCCTTTGGGGGTGCACCTTTGGACTTATTTGCTGTAGGATATGTCTAGTTTATGTTCATGCTCTTTGCCATGATGTTTGAGTGCTGTAGCTTATTTATCTAGTGCTCCGAAGTTGCTATGTTGCTGTAATTTTCAGCTTGTGCATATTTCTTGTTTCTGGCATAACTTTTAGCCCGTAGCTCCGTTTTCAGCGAGTCTTATATGAAAATTGACTGATTTTCCGTGTAGATTCATAATATCCTATAGTTTTAACGTTTTGAAGCTTTTTTCTTGAGTGCTATTTTCCGTGCTCCGTGTGCTCTCATAGTGCATCAACCATGCATCCATCATTTTGGTGTGCGCGTTGCATCTTGTTGATTCGTGCCTTGTGTGATTGTATTGTTTAGAGTCGGAAGCTGAGACCGAGTACGAGTACGAGCACGAGGTTACTACCGAGGTTGAGCACGATGACCCCTCTTACGATCCGAACAACTACTCTTCAGGCAAGATGACCGAACCCCGATAACATTACTATCTTTGCCTATTGCTAGAAGTATCGCTCTATAGTTTTGCCTCGATGCCCATGTTTTTCCTGTCAGCCTCCTACTTGTAACCATGACCATGTTTAACCACCCTACCTATGCAAACCGTTGAGTGGCTAAGTACGCTTCGCTCAGCCCCTCTTATAGCGTTGCTAGTTGCAGGTGAAGTTTGAAGATGCTCGCTTCATGTTGAAGTTGTAGGGTTATATCACACTATATAAATGCTTAAAAATGAAATCATCTATATATTGGCAAGGGTGGAAGGCTAAGCCTTTTGCTTGGTGATTTGTTCCACTCATGCCGCTAGGAACCGTTTAAACCGGTGTTATGTTCCTTGATTATGCGTTCCTCACACGGTTAGGGTTTATGGGGCCCCTCGATAAACCATTAAGTGCTAAGTCTTTTCCAGCAAGTCCCAACAATGGTACTATTCGCCTAATAACTAATAAAACTTGCATAGGGTCTTGCAAACCCGAGTTCTTAATGAACAACCCCGGGCCAGTGCTCCACATGAGTGTTGGTCCGAAACGGGGAGCCTGCGGGGTCACCACGAGGGAACTCGAGGATTGATATAAACCCGTAGCTTCGCCCATCTGGTCATGTCCTGAGACTAGATTCGCGCGGCTACCATCAGGGTGTCGACACGCCGGGAGGATTTGCTGGATTAGCCTTACCTTAGTTCGGAGTATCTTGAGCACGGGATTCCGAGAACACTCGGGTCTTCCCACCTTGGAGTTGCGACTCCGCGGATCGTGGGCTTGTCATGGGCCAAGTTGGAACACCCCTGCAGGGTTATGAACTTTCGAAAGCCGTGCCCGCGGTTATGTGGTAGATGGGAGCTTTTTAATATCCGGTTGTAGAAAACTTGACACATTGTTCTAATACACTACTAGCGTGTGTACCGTGACTGTCAATTTCCGAATAGGGATTCAGGAGTTGAACACGGTGGGGTTATGTTTGTTGAGCTTTAGCTAGGATCACTTCGTGATCATCTCTCGACCGAGGCACTTCTCTTCTCGCACTCTTTCACGTAAGCTAGTGCTAGTTGCTGCTGCAGACTGTTATTCTCTTCTTCAGCCTTTTCCTCTCCCAAGGCATAAATATTCATGTTACCCGGGAACGGGATTGCTGAGTCCTCTGTGGCTCACAGTTACCTCACCACACCAGATGCAGGTCCGATGGTGAGCTATCCAAGTGATGGCACCGTGCTAGACTGGGAGTATGATGAGGAGCGTAGTCGTTACTATGTTCGTTATCCTGATGATCAGTAGTGGAGACTTCTACTAGAATTCGATCCGACCTGTGGATTTAAATTATGTTTGGTATCTTGTCATTTGGATTTTACCCTTAGAGGGCTGTGATGTTTTATTGAATGATGATTTGGACATGCATTGTATTTGTGTGACGTGGCGAGTGTAAGCCAACTATTTCATGTTTTCCATCCCCATCTTTTACATGAGTTGTGCAAAGATACCAGACTTGCGATCATCCGAGCATGGGGTTATGACTCTAAGTCGTGCCTCGACACGTAGGAGATATAGTCTCATCCTGGGCATTACATTCACTATATTGCTAGTAGCAAGAGAAGAAAACAAAAAAACCTTAGTGAAGTTCACTAGAAGAGAAAACCAGGACGTATTTATAATGCAGTACACAAACCAAAATTGAATGTTGCATATTTATGTGAAGTTTGCTGACACGAACAACCGAAAAAATTCTTTGCTGCAGGACTATTCTGCGTGCACATCATTTGCATGTTAGAACAGCTGCGGGTGGACAAGATACCGGAAGAGTACATATTGAAGAGATACACACGGAACGCGCGCCAAAATGCAACTTTTGATCGCAGAGACAATGAGCAAACTGCTCCAGATGGGAGTTTGATGTTCCGCCGTACGAGACTACTTGTAGAAACAACGATGGACCTGGCAAACAGGGGTGTCAAATCGGATAGAGGGTACAACAGAGCTTTAGCTGGGATGAGAGCACTCATATAAGAAGTCAACGTACTAAACGAACAAGAAGAAGCAGAGAACATCAGGGATGCGCAAAGTGAAGAACAAGGAGAGGAGCGCGAACATGCCGCTGATGGTGCAGCTCATAATATGGAAGACACAATTCTTCCCCCAATTGTTTCAAACAAAAAAGGGAGATAGAAAGAGAGCAAATCAGCCAATAAAAAAGCTGCAGCAAATGAAAAAGGTCGTGAAAAAAATAGCAGGCCTGAGCCAGAACAGGACAGCGAAGGAAGACCACTGGGGGTAAGGATGTGCAAATCATGCAATAATATTGCGGGACACATCTCAAGAACATGTAAGGAGAGGCTAAAAAAATCCAGGCTGAAAATGCCGCCACAGATCACCAAGCTGACCAACAAGATGATATGGCAAAGAGAAGACTATGTAGCGTCTGCAACAAGAGAGAGAAGCATAACGCGAGAACTTGTCCAAATAGAACAGAAGAAAAAGATGAAGAAGATGACGAAGAAGATGCTGACAAAGAAGAGAACGAGGAAGAGAGCGAAGCTAATGTAACTGAAGAAGAAGATGAGGAAGCAGAAGAGGAAGATGAGGAAGAAGAAGAAGAAGATGAAGACATCGAAGAACCATCATCAAAAACGAGGGGGAGATGCAGAATGCAGAATCCAGTGCTTAGGCAAGCATCACAGTCACACGGTCGCGTTACGATGGGTAATGCAAACAACAAGAACAAAACAGAAGCAGCAACAACCATTGAAACAAATGCAGTGCAGAATTTGAGAAGAAATTGTAGGAAGATGACATAGCTCAACACATATACAGTTTTACCATTAAATATATTAACTTCATCATTTTATATATCATATCGTATATGAGATATAGCTTGTGTTCAGTGGACTGAAAAAAAGAATTCAACATGTAATATTGTAGTTTAAAATGAATAGATATAACATAAAACAGATATACTTTGTGATCAATGTGCTGCGGGGGTATGCTTGATAAAATGCAGTTCTCTTCTATATGAAAGAAATAAGATGAGAATATCATTCTCAGAATACAGTTCTCTATATGAAAACGCTGAGATCAGAATGTCATTTTGAAAATGCAGTTCTATTCGTCGTATAGAATCTGAGATGACAGTGAATCAATATAGAATGCAGTTAGAAGAAAAATCTATAGAGTGAGACTAGGCTTCACGTACAGTGTAGTCCAGTGTGGTGCGTTTAAAGCTTATAGTGCAGTCCGCTTCGAGTATACAGTGCAGTGAGCTTAGCGCAAAAATGTAAAAAATGAGCTCTCACTTAGCAGACACAGTTGATTTTCTGTCTCCTAATACAATTTTTCCAAAATTTTGAACCTCGACGACAAACACGTTGAATTCCTCTTTGCTGTCCCATATGATAAGGTGAGATGCAGTGCGGATGCGTATATTTAAAAAAACTTGGCTGCTACTCATATGAGTGAATGCAGTGCGCTACGAACATGTTACAATTCACAGGAGGAATTGGCTGAAAGCTCCATTATGTACATATTTGACATTGTCACTGTCTACCACAAAAGAAAAACACAAAACTAACTAGACCGGAATATACAAAAGCACACAACATGGTGTGAAAAGTTTGGCAGATCGAGAACTACACACAGCGACATACATACTATTTACCGAAAGTTTTGGAGCACACACGAAAAGACATCAACACACATAAAAGATCTGCTATCATTCTGTGCCTCATCCTGCTCTTGCGAATCCAGTTTTGGAGGAAGACCAAGAGAAATGCAGAGATTTCTTAGATCCTCCGAGAACTCGGTGACTACGACCATGTTATCAGGGTGGAACAGGATCTGGAACAAGAACTCAGCCTTCCATTCCACAACAGCAGCTTCCTGCGATGAAGCAAAAAAAATAAACAAAATACAAGATCATCTACAAAAAGAACTAACAAAAAAATCAAAGAATGAGGAATTATTATTGGGTTAAACAAATATACTTACATTACGCTTTGCGAATTTCACAACAAAGCTTTTGCCGTCGTAAAATTGAGCCATCTTCAGAACAAAGAAGCCGCACTCGTTGGGGCCCTGTTCAGGGGCGCCCAAAAAGCTAGCTTTCTTTGAAACATCGACCCAGTCTACCGACTCCTTTCTCTTCTACTCCTTTTCTCCGTAAACCTTCTTCAACAATGCAGTAATCCTGATCATCTGGTGAAAAAAAATATATCACAAAACTATTGTTCGACACGCGCACAGATGAAAAGAAGAAGAAGGTGAAAAAGGAAAAAATTTACCATTTCAGTGCAGTCGTTGTGGTATTCAGACTTATGCCACCTCGTGGTTTGATCAAACGGTCCGCTGTACCTCCTAGTGTCATGAATATCAAGGGTCTCGTGGTGCCTATTCATCGTGTATAGCGAGTAATGTTGGTCTTTCATCCGTGGTAACAGAATCTGATTTTGTTTCATCAAAATTGTTATGGGTTTGATGAGTGAAAAGGGATTACTAGAAAAAATGGGAGAGGAAATAAGTACATAAGGCTGATCCAGCAAACCTGATAACTTACTAATTTGCAATCAAGAAGGTTCTCATCATCACAAACAAAAACTTTGAACTGCTTTACAGCATCGTCAACATTAAACTTGCTATGGACAAAAGGCAACACAACATTTCCATCTTTATCTCTATCCGCGTGATCATTCATTTGAAGCACATACTGCGAGTGGGTAATTCACAGAAGAACGTTAATGCAGTTCCCCCTCAAAGTTCACTCTGGTGCTTAATGAAAAACAAATCACACTTCTCTAACAATATGCAGTTCACACTTCTCCAATTTGTTTCATTTAAGATACATTGGTTAACACAATAAGGTATGCAGTTCAGTACATTGCTAAAACAAATTATTAGACACTATTAACTGCAATTCACTCCAGCAGGAAAAAGAAAAAAGGGAAAAAGAGAAATACCGTGATAAACAAAGGGGACAGAAGAACCCGTTCGCCAGATCGATAAACCACATTCATATGCTCGTCATTCTTCCAGTACCTGATGATATGATCCATCAATTCTGAGTCTATGAAACCAGCTCTGGTGAAAGTTAAGAACATGTAGTCCACATTCACAGTGTAGACTTCGACAGGATTCCTGTGCATGAAAAGCGCGGACCTGCACAAAAGAAATGGCGAGGGTGGGGGGATTAGGAACACCAAGGAAAAACACAGAAACATTACACACATTAAAAAATGAAAGCGAAAAAACTAACGAAAAAAGAACTGACTCGCTGTATTTCTGCCTGAATGGTGTGCACGAGATGAATTGCAAGACTTTCCTCATCTCCGCAAGATAGTTGAAACTCGCAAGCTTCAACTTCTGTACCGGAGATCTAAACTTTGATGGGTTTTGCACAGGCCTCTTATTTGATAGAACTAGTAACTCACTGTCAGTTGGGCGTTCCACAGCTGCGCTTCTGGTCCTCCTACGCACTGGTGGTGGCCTCTCAAAATCATCATCAGTATCTTCAGCATTCGGAGGGCTGAATGCTTTCTTCCCACGCTTGACCTTGACAGGAGATTTCTCAAGAGCTTTTTCATTCGAAGGGCCGGCACCATGATAACCCTCAACCGTAAGGGATCGAGATAGTCTTCGCGGGTAAGAATAACCCAATTTATTGATTCGACACACGGGGAGCCAAAGAGTATTTATAAGCTTTGACAGTTCAGTTGTCAATTCAACCGCACCTGAAATATACTTACTTGCAACAAAAGATAAGTGGTAACGGTGATATGATAGTGATGGTGGTGATAGTAAAAGTAAACAGCAACAGTAAATAGCAAAAGTAGCCACTAGTAACCAGCAGGATTTAAAACACTGTAGGCTAGGGAGATGGATGGTTGGGCGCTGCATGGATGAGATATATCATGAATCTAACTTGGGGCAAGGCACATGGAAAAGTAATGATCATCTAGGCAAATATCAAACATTAGGCATGTATCCCATAGGTAGTTGTACGTGCTTGCAATAAGAACTTGCACAACATCTTTTGTCCTACCATCCCGCTACGAACGGGGCCAAAAGGAACTTATGGAGATTAAGGTGCTCCTGTCAAAGAGCACCGGAACAAAGCAATAAACTCAATGGATACATGTAATCCTCAAACTACGGACCATCCCCTTTGGTGTCCCAAGCTGTCACTTTTGGGATCGCCGGTTCCGGACCGTAATAGGTGCAAACAACTCATAATAGGATCAAGAACACAAATATATTCATGCAAACACATATGGTTCAGATCTGAAATCATGGCACTCGGGCCCTAAGTGACAAGCATTAAGAGTAACAAGTTGAAGCAAAGATGATAAACGCCATAGTAGATGATAGGCAACATGCCCCCAACGATCTGATAAACTATTACATGATCTAACTCATCCAATCACTAAAATCCCCTTTGCCTACAGCAGGGAATTACTCACACATGGAAGGAGAAGTCATGGAGGGAGGATGGAGTGGTGATGATGATGACGATGGCGACGATCTCCCCTCTCCGGAGGCCAAATCAGCCTCCAGATTAGCCCTCCCGAAGAAGAACAGAGGGTGGCGGCGGCTCCGCGACGAAAGCTGGGAAAACAACTCCTGATCTTGGGTTTTCTCGTCACGGGCTAAATACGGATCAAAGTAGGGCACCAGGGGAGGTGGGGCCCACCCAGGCGGCCTGGCACGGCGGTCAGGGGTGGGGCCGCGCCACCAGGGCGCCTGGACCCCCTGGTTGCCCTCTGGTCCATCTTCTGGCACAAGGTTCCTTCGGGTGCGTGGATTTTCTGTGATTTTTCGTGGAATTTTCTGAGACACCTAACAATCCGTTTTCCTGCACACAATAAAACCATACAGGCAGCTCTGCTAAAAACAGCGTCAGTCCGGGTTAGTTTAGTTCAAATCATGCAAGAACGAGGTCAAAAAAATAGCAAAAGTGTTTGGAAAAGTAGATACGTTTGAGACGTATCACACCACTCCTCAACCTCTTACACACAGGTTCTTTTCCAAGCTTAACGGAGGGTTCATCAAGGACAAAATTTTGAATCATTGGAGTGTGAACCTGAGTTTCAAACAAGGATAATGAGCAACATGAAAAGAATCATCAAGTTCACTAACGAAAGTCATTTTAACATGCAAATGGAGTTCTACTAAAAGCTTAACAAAAGTAGTGGACCTCCCCTTTCTGTATCAATGAAGTTCACTTAATAAAAGGGTGTGTGACTGAAAAAATGTAATAACCTTCTTTAAAATTAAAAGTGATGTCAGGTCCAGACAGCAATTCGACGAGGTCAGCCAACTATAGAGCATCGCCTTCCTCATGTAGCCAATGTGCTCCTTCCCAAACTTGGCAATCGTTTCACCATCCCAGGTCTGCATGAATTGGAACATGTAAAATCCACAATCATGCCTGTAAGAAAACCAAGATAAACACATTAGTAATGCAGTTCACTCAATAGTGAAGTGCTACTGATGTTAGTAAAACAATGCAGCTCCCTACACACAAAAACCGAGGGAGAACAACAAATAACACATTAGTAATGCAGTTCGCTCAAGGGAAAGGTGCTTCTAATTTAGTAAAAACAACACAGCTCACTTACACACAAAAAGCGAGGTAGGAAAAAGAAAGGAGAACAAGTACAAACCCGTTTCCCTATTGCGGGACATTAACATGAGTCAACACGAAGCCGTCAAGGGTGGGAGGGTTCAACGGCTCATCGCAGCTTGCGCTGCCATCTTTCCAAACTTTTTTGATGTTCTTGACCATTTTCCTGAAGACAAGATTTGCAGGAGTGCTGTCGGCGCCGTTGTATGAGTCGAGAAACTCAAAACGCTTCTCTCGCAGGTTCAAAGTAACCAAGTAGTAGTGGCCTATCGCGTCCTTCATTGTTGCGGGAGGAGGATCAAATGTTGCAAACATAATCTGAATTAAAAAAGAATAAAACAAACCAGTTGAGAAAAATTGAAAAACAGAAAACTTATTTCAAGATGACGAAAATGGTGAAAAAATGCGTTACAAAGTTTTTCTTTTCCACGCGTTTCTCTGCGCTTGAAGAAAACATCTTTTTCAAAGCCCTATTTGTGGCACCGCCGTTCCAAATGGAATTCTGCCAAAAAGACAAAACCAGAGAGTTAATGAAAATGCTTATAGCACAATAAACTTGGATGAGGGATAAAATATAAATTGATGAAAATGTTTACACATAGGTTGTACGGGACAATCATCGTTTGAGATCCTTTGAACCTCTCAGCTAACATAGAGACGCCAATATTTGTGAGGCGCGTTCTCAGCGTTCCATACAACCAAAAAGATTTGCCAACCTGACCGATAGTAATATCACCAAACTCATGCTTGAATGCAACTAGATGCCTTCAGACAAGAAGAAAAAAGCCCAGCAAAAAGTGGTAAGATGGGTGTCCCTGAAAAAATAACATATTAAATAACCGGGGTGTAAGACAAAAAATGTCATACTTCTTCTTATTATCCCTCCTAGCCCTCGTAACAGCGTCATATAACTCATTGTATCTTCTTAGAAGAGCTGGATCAATGCTCGAAGGAGTAACAACATGTAATTCCTCATTTGCACACAGAGTGGGAACGATATCAGAGAATAAAACAACACGGTCCATTCGCCTGGGAAAGAACAAAAATAATGTAGTTCGCTTACCTTCGGTTTCAGAATACACTTCCTGCGGCTGCTCAGATCCATCTTCACTGAGCGTCAAGTGATCCAGCCCGGTAATATCATCGTCAAGCGACGCTTGATTGCTCATGTCCTGAGAGAGTCTTGGCTGTTCCTCTTCAGAACCAATCGAAACTGTCTCGACTGGGACTTTGGTTGTATCGGCTGGGAAAGCCAGATTGCCATCAGATTGCTCGGGAGCGCGAGGGGCGACACAAAATTTCTTAGTCACGTCATCGCCAAGCAACAAAACAGTAGGCCCAACAACACCATCAATGCTAGCGGATGTCCCCGCAGCATCAAATCCAACTCTAGGAGATCCTTCTCTCTCTTCTGCCATTTCAACTGTAACACGAGGAGCGCCGTCTCTCTCTTCATGCTTATCACCATCCACAATATCATCCCTTCCTTCTCTCTCTTGTGCCTTATCAGCCTCAACATAACACTCCCCTCCTTCTCTACCTTCTGCCTTATCAACCTCCACATTAGGCTCCTCTCCTTCTCTCCCTTCTACATTATCATCCTCCATGGTGCGCAGTTCTGATGAGTTAAAAATAAAACACATTACACAAAGAGAGAATGCAGTTCACTAAGAAAACGGACCATGAAGCTCGCATGAAAAATAAAAATAAAACACAAAATGCAAATTCTCTATACTCACCAGAGAAGCATCGCCTTCCATCTCTTTAGACTTGTCAGCCGCGTCATCCTTGTCAGCGTCAACCTCTGCCTCCTTCCCATGTATTTCGACGTTTGATTCGTCGTCCTAAAAAACAAAAACATAAATAAAACTATTATACAAAATGCAGTTCTATAACAAAGCCAACACCAGATCATGCAGTTCACTGCTAAATGCTGCTTCTTCTCTAAACAACAACTGCAATGCACTACCACTACTGGTGCACACTACAAAAAAGTTAAAACTGCAGTTCGCTGCCACTGCTGGTGCAACTATGATTCTTTGTTTTGGACACTACAAAAAATTAAACAATGAAGTCCACTGTAAAAAATAGGAAGAAATCAAACCTTGTCGATGACGCCTTCGTCAAGAGGATTGTCTTTGGCAGCTTCGTTAACAGGGGACAATGTCCTATCAAACAAAGAATTAGAATCAACACCGTAGGGATCGTGGTGGTCATCATCACGGCAAGCGTTAGCATTAGAAGATTCTCCTCCACACTGCGAAAAGAACAAAGGGATGCGAAAACAAATAGTCAATGCCACAACACACATAAAAAATCGATAACAAAATGGGTAAAAAAACTGTTCACATATGAAAAAAAAGACGTCCATCCACAGCTGCGCGGTCAGGCAAAGAAGGACGGACAACATGTTCACGCCTGTTCATTTCCTTCACAATTGCCTCAGCTTCCTGCTCATACCTAGCACACTTGTCATCCTGAGACTACTTAAACTGAATGAATGAAGACCTAATATTCGTAACTGTCTGCTTAAGGAATTCAAGCCGCCCACGGTCAAAGTTATGAGCGGCCTCGATTTCTGCTTCAGAAGGGCCTTTGCCTTCAAGAAACTATCCAGCAATATTCCTCATCCTGGAACCGGATGTTGGGAAATCAGAATTTAAATTGATGACCCTGTCGAGAAGCTCATCGACCTGAATAAATTTATTGTCGTCAGCAGAAGCCTCGCTAGAAAAACCTCTAGCAGCCGCCCTAGCAAAACCATGAACCCGTCGAATTGGAGAACCCCTAGCAAGAGGCTCACAAAACATTTCATGCAGTTCGGCAACTGGAGTCCGCTTGTACACAATGTCCCCTTCCGCCTTCCACTGAACAAATTAACAAAAAAAGATGCAGTTCACAAATAAGTACATAAGAGGTTCACATTTAGCATGGCGAAAAAAGAAATAAAACAAACACAAAGGCTGGCTATGCATTGATCGGCAGCTTGCCAAACTTGTAAGTATCCAGGTTTATCTTTCGCTTGACAATAATGTCGGCGTTGTGAATCTTGTTCAACTGCTCATGGGACAGTATTGCAGCACATGGCGTGCGTGTATGCATAACCGATACAGTGTGAACATTCAATGAATCGAGGTAAATGAACAGGGGCACGATGGTGCAACCCTCAGCGCAGTTCTGCTTGCTCCCTTTAGAATTCCACTTGTACACAGCGGCCTGCAGCTCGTCGACAACAAGCTGACAAAAGTCCATGCTAGCCATAGTTGCAAAATCCAAGTTTTCAACCATAGCAGCTACCCTGGATAACCGAGTTGCAGGGGTGGGGCAAAGCAAGCTCTGGAAAACAATGAGAAAAAAACCTTCACAGTCTTATTAACCTTTGCAGGGTCTGCAGCCAGCTTGTGAAGTAAAATAAGCAGGTCCTTCACATCTATGCTACGAGAACGGTTGAAACCAAGTTCATCCTTTAGATTAGCCAACGACTCATCATGGCCGCTGTCAGCAGGCCTGGGAGCAGTGTGAGAACCCATAGGGAAATCAAAAATGTGATGGACAGCCTCACGATTGATTCCGAGAACCTTGTTTGACCCGCAGTCCAATCTCATCGTATCAGGGTTGATCTTTCCCATCAGCTTGCACATGAGAACACGAGAAACATTCTTCTTAAATTTCGGGTCGAAAACAATGCCAAAACCTGCTTGACGCACCAAAGTTCTGTGCGGCTCATCCAACAAGGCAACATCTTTGCATATGTTTGGAATGGACATCCGAACAGTCTTGTTAAAACGCCATTCATGCGCAACATCATCTTCAGACCTCTTCCTCTTGGTACTCTTAGCAATCTACAAAAATGAATAAAAAACACAGTTCACATCAGCAACTCATGCGAAACAACTTAAAAAACAGTAAAAATAAATAAATAGCGTATACCTTCCTAACATCAACATCCTCCTCATCAGAATCATTGTCCAGCGCTTCTCCAGCTGCATTTTCCCGTGCCAGCTTAGATGGGCGCTCAAAATCAACACCCGAGTAATCGTCCGCGCGTGTCCGCTTTCCTTGAATCCCATCCACATCAACCTCAGCATAATTAGGCCTGTTTGAGTAATCAACACGCGGGCTCCGCCGTGGAGAACTTAAACCTTCCTCTGCAACAGTGTTGAGTTTTCTCTTCACATGATTCTTTGCGGAGGCAAACTTAGCAGACTTCTTTGAATCTGCAATCCTCCTTCATATCTCCTTACCCTCATCAAACTTTACTTGCTTCGCCTTATGAGCCTTCTCGAAAGTCTTACCGAGCGCAATCGCTTTCTGCCTTTTCCTCTCAACATCAGCTGCAATCTGATCAGGGACCATCCAATCCTGTATAACTGGTTCTGTGCCATCAACAGATTGCGACTGGGTTTCACTCAATCCAGGTAGAATGCTGCCCTAATCAGATGTCCCGCCACCGACAACATCGGCTGTGAAATAATGTGTAATCAAATAGTTAACACCACCACCCCCGGACGCACCAGGAGATAAAAATGTAGGTAGGACAAATATAAGAAAATATGTGTGCGAGAGGGAGACCTAAACTTAATGCAGCTCATATCAATTTGGCCACACAATGTACAAATGCAGTGCTCTCTTCAGCAATTTATGTTTAACAATTAAAACATAATAGAAAACTTAATGCAGTTCATGTCACTTGAATATCAATTTGCCGCGTGTCTGAAATGGACCTTGGTAAAGGGATATATGATGAAGTGCACTAATTCGTTCAGTAAGCAATTGACCACATATAAAATGAAGTGCGCTTTGATATACAAAACAAAAAAAATTCATGCAGTTCTGTGAGAGGGAAAAACTAAACTTAATGCAGCTCATATCAATTTGGCAACCGCATGTGGATAGACAAAAAAAATACAAAGCAATGTACAAATGCAGTGCTCTCTTAGCAGTTTATGTTTAACAATTAAACATAACAAGAAACTTAATGTCATGCCAAAAAAATAAAAAAAATAACTTGAGGCAGTTCATATCAGTTTGCCACATGTCTGAAAAATGGGCCTTGGTAAGGGAATCTATGATGCAGTGCACTATTTCGTTCAACAAGCAATTGACCGTGTATAAAAAATGGAGTGCACTTTGATGTATTACCAGATGGGGGAGCCATGCTGACTGGTGAGGCATCATTTGGGGAGGAAGAAGCTATATTATCTAACGCACATACAAAAAGAAAGAAAAGTATCAGGCTGGAGCGGCAATATAATAGAACTACAAAAGCAGTTCGCTTACATTTCCCTCCAAATCTTGGACTTCTTCTAGTAGGAGAAGACATGTTGTATCTGGAAATAGAAAGGGATAACAATTAAACCCTAGACAGCAACCTAAAAACAGACAGATAAAAAAATCCTAGATGCACATTGCTAAAATTTTGAAGGCCAAAAAACTACAACCAAAAGTTTCAATCCATAGGGCATTACGATTCGAGCATACAAAATGAAGTTAATAAAAGGATGCTGGCTCCAAAAAAAACCCTAGCACCCGATCGGGAACGCCCATGGCGATTTCCGGCGCCGAAATCGACGGAGCAGACGGGAAGATACAGGGATCACCGTGAGATGCTGTGACGGCCGGAAGAGGAGGCTGTGGACGGCGAAGGCAGAGGAGGCGCGCCTGCGGATGGAGGCGGCTGCGGGCGTCGTCGCTCTCAGCCACGAGAGGAAGGGATTTTCGTTCGGGAGAGAGGAATGAAGGGGACGGCGAGAAACAGATAAGAAGAGATGCCTAATGACTAAAAGATTGGGCCCACGAGTCAGCGGCACAAATTAAAATAACCTCCTCTACGAGCATGGCCCAAAGGTCATAGACGAAAAGAAAAAAATGGCTCGGTTAACACGATGCAGTTCGGTTACAAACAACGAAGCGGTTCGTCTGCCCGAAATATACGCGCCCACGATCGCCCGTCACAAGCGAAGCGCGGCGCGCCCGCTCCTCTATCCGTCCGGTTAGAAAACACGCGAAGCCCACGATCCACACGAACACAAACACAATCGCCATGCCGGTTGGAGGACGAGGTCGTGCGCTCGGCGGATGTTGCTGCCGCTCCCCTTTAAATTCCGCACTCCAACACCCTGATCATTCACAAAACACACAACACTGCGCTTCCTCCTCCTGTTCCTCCTCTTTCCAGCCATGCCGTTCACCAAGGTCTACGAGGATGTCGAAGCGCACGGAAAGACCGTGCTCACGGTGGTCTACACCAACGACGTGGACGCCATGGCGAGGTACGTCGACGAGTACAAGGAAGTTCTCTGGGGGCGCCGCGAGAAGATCGTCGGCATCGACCTCGAGTACACCCCTGACAAGAGGTACGCCGCCGTGATTCAACTCTCCATCGGCAAAAATCACCCAGTGCTGCTTTTCCAAGTATGCGCTACAATGGGCAAGAGATGCATCGCCTTCGACAAGTTCCTCGCTGACCCAAAGTAAGCCATTCTTTCTACTGAGTAAAATATAGTTGCAGGCCGATGGGTCTCTCCTTGTCATTTGTATGCAGTTCTATTTGTTGTCTGTATGCAGTTCGCAAAATAATAACTTGTGGTTCACTTCACTTAGGTACGAGTTCGCTGGTTTCTGCATCGACCAAGACAAGGAGAAGCTTTCACGCTGCAACCTGAACACCTCGAACTTCGCCGACATTTAGACGAACTGGAGGGTGCCTGAAGCAATGAAGACACTGGACTCACTTGGCGATGTATCTGCCATCATCATCGATGACTACTACGCAGACATGAAGAGAAAGATGACAGACCAAGAGCACCGCCAGTGGACTTGGATTCTCAGCAGGAGGCACATTGAATATGCTGCCAAGGACGCCTACACTGCGTTCGAGATATGGAACCGCATCACCACAGTGCAGAATGGCCTCACCCGCTCTATAAAAGAGAAGACAAGGAAGCGCCCGAGGTCAACCTGGGGAATGAGGAGCAGGGGGGATCACCTTCCACCTCCTCATGGCCCGAGTGGAACTGATGAAGCAGGCCAGATGTTGATAGCCAAGGGTTCCTATCACAATTTCTCAAGTTGTTTCCTTCTGCTTATGTCGATTAGTTTGCTTTCGTTGCAATTTGCTTTGGCACAATGTTTGCTTGATGATGTACTTTGCTTATTATGAGCACAGAACCTTGGTTTGTATCTTTCAACAATTTGCAGTTCTTAGTGTGTGTTTTCAGTCTGTATATTGCTTCAACTGCTGCTGCTACTAGGATACACATAAAACACTCTCTATGAAAGCAGTTCACAAAGAGTTTTCTTCAAAAAGTTGCTACTACTATAATGGTTGATGTAGTCCTCTTTTATTAAGCACCGTAGTTCCATATGTGGGTTACAGAAAAAAGGAAAGCTCAGTGGGTGTTTCCAGTCTCTATATTGCTTCAACTGCTGCTGCTAATAGGATGCACATAAAAAACTATCTGTGAAAAGCAGTTCACTTATACCTAGATTTCTTCTAGAAAATAAACTAGAAGCCACACAAAATGTCAAATTATTACAACAAATTTTTCATGTTGTTGCTGCTCAAGCAAGACTGATCTAAAGAAAATTTAACTTGATTTCCAAACACTTTGCATGCCTATAAAACATAGCCATGAAAATATCCCCAGCCTGAAGACCAGCTTCCTCCACCAATTCCTTCCAGCCATCTTTCAGAACCAAACAATCTTGAGAGCCAACAGAATACATAACATCAACATCATGATATCCATTCTTGCTAACCAAGACCAAATTAACACAACTTTCTGTTACCTTGACTAGACCAGAAGGGAATTTCTGCAGTGCGGTAACTAGACCAAATTAACACTTTGCATGCCTATATATATATATAGAGAGAGAGAGACAACCCCCAAAAAAGTAAAACCACAAATAAAGCAGTGCGGTAACATGACAAGGTGCAGCTCGCATTGCATATTACTGCAGTTCACCGCGCTTGACAAAGCAAAAAACTAATTAAACTAACGACCCGCTCTTACCTAGTCCCCCCCCTTCCACGATTCGCAGACGAAAAACACAGACTGTAATGCAGTTCTAAAAACTACATAATGCGCAAAAACTCAAAAAACATCTTGAGTAATGACCAACCCCGTGGCACCCGCTCCAACACAAAAAGCATCAACCAGTTAAAATTCTTCAAAATTAACAACTTAATCAGCTAGAATTCATACAGATTGGTGTAAGGCAACGCGTAATTGCCGAAATCAACAGAAAAAATACATACAAAAACACAACAATTTTGATCCGGAAGCGGGAGGACAGAGACCTTGCCGTTTTTGCACTAGAACAGAGAGAAATTCGACCAATTATCCAAAATTTCAATCATATTAGCAAATTAATCTGTCGCGGAATAACAAAAACATGAACGCGAACTTAGTAATACACTAGGATTACGGCTATAAATCGAATATGAACCCCGCCAGCACGATGCGAAGCTCCTGCCCGTGCGGAAGAACAGAGACCGATCCGCCAAATCCATCGATTTCTGTCGTTTTTTCGCAGAATTGCGTGTTTAATCACATAATATATGAGCGCACACACAAATAAAACAATGGAAATCTATCAAACTAGCCAGAAACGCTGTTCCATGAAGCAGTTCGCCACTGCCCCTCTCCGCGGTTCAGAATAGTAGAAGAAAGCAGTGCGCATAGCTTTCCAATGCAGTTTGGAAGTGTTATGAGAATATTATTCTCATAATATTATGAGAATAGACCGGCTGTATATATATATATATATACACACACACACACACACACTAGCAAAAGAGCCCGTGCGTTGCAACGGGAGAGAAAATATAACACACGCTCTTAACCCAACAACAATCACTCAAGACCGTAATAGTTCCATGTCCTTTATTTTTGTGAGGAATCATATCTATGTTGCTGCTTATACTCCTTCTCACCCTCACCGGCGATGGCCTCAGCGTTCACACAAAACAAAGCAAAAAATGTGTTTAAATATGGTTAATCTTAAGGCGTCTCTCTCTCCCTCTATCTCTCTCTCTCTCTCTCTCTCTCTCTCTCTCTCACTCTCGCGATGAGAAATCTGTTGTTTTTCCCAGCGATAATTTTTAGAGGTATGCATGTGTAGTTATCAATGTTTTCTTTTCCCTATATGGTTATAGTGGGGTGTTTATTTGCAATCCAGATCGCCACCGGTACGAAAAAAACCCGTATATATATATGTGTGTGTGTTTGTGTGTGTACTCCTGGGAGTACGTACTCGCGCTCCTCATATACCATATAGATGAATATTTTATACCTATTTATTATTTTTAATATACTTCATTACTAATTATTAGATATCCCAAAATTAATTTTAATTAAAAAATTGGTGCGAGTCGGCATATTTTTAAATGTTTATGTATATACTGATGTGTTTGTACGTGAAAAAGGTATATTACAAAAGTACGCCGTAGATGATATTTTTTCAACAAAACTCGTATTGGGGTATCTTACAATATTTAATGAAGTATATTGAGAATGATAAAGAGGTATATTTAATGTGTATATGAGGTATATTGAGGATGGAAGTACATACTCCCAGGAGTTTAGAACTTTAGTCATATATATAGGGTGGGTCTTTTATGATAACAACCCTTAAGACCCTTATTGTGATAACACTAGCTTATTCTGATAACACCCCTACCTGACCCGACCGCCTCGAAAAAAAAAAACCGCTGCCCCACCTACCTCCTTCTGCCGGCAACAGACCCCGACCCCCGACCCACCTTCTCCCACCTCCGACCCACCTTCTCCCACCTCCCTCTGCCGCTCTGATTCCAACCAGCCCGCCACCCACCCCCGCTCTGATTCCTAGCCGCCGGTCACGCCCCCGCCTCCCCTTCTCTTCTCC
>LR738713.1:600754459-600832546 GCA_902687465.1 Secale cereale | reverse complement strand
ACCTCCTTCTGCCGGCAACAGACCCCGACCCCCGACCCACCTTCTCCCACCTCCGACCCACCTTCTCCCACCTCCCTCTGCCGCTCTGATTCCAACCAGCCCGCCACCCACCCCCGCTCTGATTCCTAGCCGCCGGTCACGCCCCCGCCTCCCCTTCTCTTCTCCCCCTACCGCCAGCGTCGGCGGGCCGCCTCATCTCCCCGCACATGGCTCTTTGTGTGTGCCGAGCTGGGTGGGCCAGGATGCCGTGCTTCGGAGGGGCGCGATGACGCAACGGATCTCCACCCGATGACGGCGGCCGGCGTGCTCCACGGCATGGTGGGCTGTTGGATGGCGGGGCGTGCCTCCTGGAGCCATGGGTGCGCAGCTGGAACCTCAGATCTAGCTCTCGGTTCAAGGTGGTGACGCGGGCCGGCTATCGCTGCAGCTCCGGTGGCAGTGGTGGCCAGTGGAGGTAGGCCGACAACCTTCGTTGTGGTGGCGTCGTGTTGGCATCCGACGGTGGCCGGGGCTCCGCGACTCTTTGCGGGCATGTCGACGAGGTTGGCGGGCTCGATTTGGGCATGTGGTTGGTTACAGTGGGGGCTAGCGCGGGCGTGGAGATGTGGAGATGGCCGTGGCTGGTGCGTCCGAGGCTGCCAGGCGTCTGGAGCTGTCGGTGCCTGGTGGCTCCCTGTTGTGATCTGGAAAATGGATCCGGAGAGATCCGTGTCGTGCCGGGCTTCAACCGCCAGATCTGGCCCGCCCCGCCCCGCAACGCCGCCCCACCATGGCCACGACTGCTGAATCGCCCCGCGACGGCCGCGACCATAGCTCCGCCCCACGTTGGCCGTCCTCGACAACGACCCCAGCTCTGTCCCGGTCGGCGTCCACGGTCCCGCCCCGCTTGCAGCTTGGGAGTCGGTGAGGAGCTCGATCTGAAAATCGATTGCTTGACTATTTGCAGTACACGCCGCCGGCTATGCAGTCCGATGATTTTCTGTCTCTTCCTGGGTATTCGTTATTTTGTTTGGGCTGGTCGGAGAACCATCGCATCTCCCTCCCCTCGAGCCTTTTCCTTTGCTCCCGCCTGATAGACAGGCAACCACACAAGGTAGGGCTGCTATTGCAGTTCAATCTATGATTTTTGGGATGAAAACCTCCATCGCACTGCAGTTTCCTATTCTTTTTTTGGATTTTTGGTGTGCAGTGCAGCCGGATCCAACGAACAGTGTGCATCAGGCCCTCCTGTGGTTCATTCAGGACCACTATGGCCATCATGAAGCGCCAGGCCCCTGTAGTTTGGAGTTCGTCGGTGTGTCTGCTATTTCATTCACATGTGCTTCACTTTGATTGTCTTCCCAATCTCTCATTCACTTGTCACCAGCAGATGCAGCTCGGAGCACCAGGTTTATTAAAAGAAATGTGCTAGATAAAGAGCCAGTGCATACACTTCGGGTCATTGCAGTTCTTTTCTGTTTGCGTGCAGTTTTTTATTTATTTTGTTTTTCATTTTAAAGAAAAGTTCATGGCAAGCAGTTCATTGCTCACCGTTTTTGGTTGTAAAAATGTTGGCAAACATATGTAGTTCATTGTAAATTACGGTCAAACTTGCTTCATCTCAGCAACCGGGACGCATTTAAAAATGAGGAGAAAAAAACATGTGGTTCGAAAACTACAAGCAAAAGTCACGCGGTCCACTTTGATTCGTAGCACATTTCCCTTGACATGCAGTGCACTCGCTTCGTAGAAAAAAGAAAGTAACAAAAAATTGAGTGCAATCCCCTATATCGATATTGCGGTGTGCTTGTCGGTTGGATGCAATGCGGTTTTTCATCTATAGCAGTGCATTTTTCTAGTGTAGTGTCGTGGTTCAAGTAGTATCAAAGGTTCACTTACTCTCAGTAGTGAAGTGCAGAATAAATGTTACACAAACGACCAAAAAAATAATGTGATTCGCTTCTCGATAGCGTTGTGGTTGTTCAGAACGTGATTGTTCAAAAGTTCATATTGTTCTTTTGAGAAACGTAATATTCAATGTGAGTGCGGCTGTGCAAAAATAATGAATGGATGTGTATGTTTTGAAGCTCACTTCGTTCTCTCAAGCGGTTCTCTATTAAACTCCTTCGTCGTTCACTATATCAATGCAACACTTGCGGTGCGTTTGGTCCTCGGAAGTGGTTCACTTTTGACAGTGATGTTGTTCGCTTGTTCTCAACATGGAAGTGCGAAAAATGTTGCGAAACAACAAGATAGTAGTGCGGTTCACTTGGATATATGTCGAGGTTCACTTGACCGTCTGATGCAGTGCGGTTTTCAATCTAAAGAAGTGCGGTTTCTGTCTGATGCAGTCCATGTGACGATTTTGGTGTCGCAAAAAATAGAGTGTCCGCTTTTCCGTAAAATCAAAACTGCTATTAAACTGTAAGGAATTAGAGAGAATGTTCTACATGAAAATGTTGCGTATCGACGATATCTTTCCGACGGTGTATCATTTGAATCATTTCGACGAGCGGTTTGAAATTATTTCGCGAAAAACATCCGCTGCCTCTCGTAGTCAGCCGCACGATTTTCAAAATTAACTAAAACCCGTAAGGAATCTCAAAAATATTTCAACATATGAAAGTTGCGCCTCATCCATAGATTTCCAACGGTATATTACATGCCTTGTTTCTACAAACGGTTAGAAACTGGAGTGAAAACAGTTGCGAAAAATAGAAAAATTCAAAAAACAGAATTCCGCGAATTGGTTAATTTGAAACTGCTTTTAAACCGTAACGAATTAGACAAAATAGTAGATATGAAAAAGATGCACCTCGACAATATCTTTCCAACGGTGTATCATATCATTCATTCAGACGAACGGTTTAGAAAAAAACACGAAAAACGCTCGCTGCCATTATTCGTAGGTCGCACCGTTTTTAAAACTGCACTTAAACCATGAGGAATCTCGAAAAGTTTTCAACATGGCGAAGTAGCGCATAATCCATAGCTTTTCAACAGTATATTACACACATTGTTCAGACAAACTGTTAAAAAACTAGAGCAAAAAGGGTACCGAAAAAATAACGCGTACAGTTTTTTCAAGATGAAGTTCATTCGCCTCAGTACTGCAGCATGCTTGGTTGAAACAATGACGTGCGATTGCATTGAGCGTGCAGTGCAGAAGTGTTATCAGAATAGTTATTCTACTAATATTAGCAGAATAGACCGGCTCTATATATATATATATATATATATATATATATTTATTTATTTATATTTATATTTATATTGGCTATTGAAAGCTACGTTCAGTCCGCCTTTGATGGACTAAATTTTCTCCATGACCGCACTCATTAGAGCGCGGTGCTCTTCTACGATGGAAGCACTTCAGAGTGTTCGGCGCCTCCGGATTGACTGTAGGTGCCGCAAGTGCATTTGCTCCCTCCCCCATTACGGGGGGCTGGTCCCTTGATTCCGGAGCGACTCTGGACTCCGGAACAGAGTTCGGCGGGGCCCCGGATTGTTTGGGGCCCCCATCTTCGGTCGCCATGGGGATCACACCCCATGGTCGACCGCGGCTGAGAGATTGACCTCGGCCGCCCTGTCGTCCGCCCACTCCCACGTGCTGGGACATGGGGAGTTTGTAGAGAGGATACCTCGGTATCCCCCACGGTGGGCGACGAACCCCCCGGAGGCGTATCGCTCTCCTTCTCTCCGAATGCTAGAGAATTCCATGAGGACAGTGAAGCCACGGGGATGTCGTGCGGAGGTCTACATAAAGATAAAATAAATATTAGATGCTCCAAAGTAAAAAAATCCGAATATAAGCAGTTTCAATACTTAAGATTCTTCTAGGGGCTTGATCTTGGGCTAAACCCGATAGCTGTGTTCGGACGATGATTTCGAACTAATAGGAAGATCTAGCTTCTTCCTAGGCGCGGCGGTGCCTACGTCAGCAGGGCCGCTCTCCCCCCCTTGGCCAGGACGGGGGAGTCTTCTTCTTCTTCCTCCTCCTCTTTTTCTTTGGGAGAGAGTTGGGAGCCCGTTTCCTTGGACCTTGTGTCCGCAGGGCCACTAGGGCGGGGGTCGCTCTTCACCTCCTTGCCCTTCTTCTTGGCCTTTTTCTCCGGCACCTTGTACGGCGCCGGAATTAACATCGCCATTACCCGAGGCGTCTTTGGGTCTTTTGCTAGGGGAGCCGGACACTTCATCCGCTCTGCCTTTTTCGTCCAGGCCTGGATTGAACGCATAAACTCCAACTCATGTTATAATTAAAGCATGGAAGGAATATATATTCGGCAGAAATCTCAATTACCTCTGATGTAGCGAGCACAGTACTGAAGCCCCTGTTCCTAGTCTCTGCCGGCCATCCTTTCTGGGCGTTGAAGAGGTGCTTCCAAATGTCTTCGCGCGTAGAGTCGAAGAGGTGCTTCAAGGGTCGGGACCCTTCCAGATTGAACTCCCATAGATAGGAGTCTCGGTATTGGCAGGGGAGGACGAGACGAGCAAGCATTACCTAGACCACGTTGGTGAGTTTGGTACCGTTAGAAATCATGTCAGAGATGCGTTTCTGGAGGGCTAGCACCTCCTCCTGAGACACCCAATTTGGACCCTTATCGATCCAGGAGGTTAGACTCTCCGGGTGTCTCGATCTGTATGCAGGAGCTGCCGCCCACTTCGTGTCGCGGGGCTCAGTGATGTAAAACCACTCATGCTGCCAAATTTTGTTCGTCTCCACGAAAGCCCCCTTTGGCTAAGTGGCGTTGGGAAGTTTGCTTATCATAGCACCTCCGCACTCAGCGTGCTGCCCGTCGACCACCTTCGGCTTCAAATTGAAGGTTTTTAGCGAAAGGACAAAGTGTGGGGGTACTCGGAGGAATGCTTCACATTCCACTATGAAAGCGGATATGTGAAGAATTGAATTCGGGGCTAAATCATGGAAATCTAACCCATAGAAAAACAGAAGACCTCGGACAAAGGGGTGGAGAGGAAATCCCAGCCCCCGAATAAAGTGCGAGAGGAATACAACCCTCTCACCCGCCTTAGGGACGGGGGTCACTTGGTCCCTCTTGGGGACTCGATGCGCCACATCATCGGCAAGATAGACCACGCTTCGAAGGCTCTTCACGGTCTTTTCTGTGATCGAAGATGCCTCCCACTTGGCTTTGGAGCCGGAGCCAGCCATTGGTGGAAATGGCGGCGATGGTGGAGGCGTTGAGAGTTGAGGGCACAAGAGATGTGGACGCTGGGGGCTGAGGAGATTGGAGAGCTAGGGCTTGAGGAGAGCATGTGGATAAATGGTAAAACTTTGGGTCCTTTTATAAGCGGTGAATGCTAAACGCCCCCACACCAGCCGTAAACCTCGCCGGTTCCCAACGAGGTCGTGCGTATGTAGCAACCCGACCCGAATGGATCAAGTCTCTGTGCTTAAGTGTCATCCGTGGATCGGTATGCTGACACACACAGTACACGAGGATTTATAACAGAGGTAAATCACATGTATAAAGTAATGTAAGTACTATTACCTCAATCAATCATAGCGGAAGCAGCAACAAAGTTGTAGTTTCCCATCAACACCAACGGCAAAGTTGAGTGTAGACAGCGCAAACCTAACGTAACACTTACTCGTCAAAATATTCCTGCAACATGAGAACTGATGCACAATGCCTACAACTACATGCATATTTGGCTGGTGGAGGCTTTAATGCTGTTTTTGCATAAAGTTGATTTTCCCTACCACAAAGGAATGCATTTTATTTAACTACTTTATTAAATTTACTTCACGAACAATTGAGAATGGTTCCTCCATCTCAATCCCAAGCCAAAGTCATTATAACCCAACAAATTAATTAAATAGAGTGTTGAGATCAACCAATAATTCAAGTACCAAATACTCAAGATTGTCCATAACCGGGGACACGGCTAATCATGATCAGTTTGTACACTCTGCAGAGGTTTCTGCACTTTCCCACAAGACTCGATCTCCTCCGTTGGATTTCTCGCACTGCATGGTGTTTGAGAAACGGATGACCGAGACACAGTCTTTCAGAAGTATTCACTCTTTACCCCAGGTGGACTCGTACACCTACTTACAACTACATCTGCTAGTCCACCACTGAAAGAGCTCACACAACTTACTGATACTATGCCAGAGCCCATAATGGCATTATGGCTGCACACGGAAGTTTCTAGCATGAATAGTTTTATGATATTTTTGAGCCTGGGTGGCATTCCATAGGAAAAATCATACGGAACCCCGGGATTTCCTAGGACAACATTGGATTCTCCAGGTGCCCTACAACCAATCCACCCAGATGTGTATTCAAGTAGCCACCTTAAGTTGAACCATTAATTAACAACTCACATCTGTCATGGATTTCACTCAAACCCAAACCACGTCTACGAGCATAGCATGGCAACCTCAGCAAACATAGAAGTAAATCCCAAGGGTTTGGAAATAATGCAGGTAATAGGTTCTACCTCAAACTACTTCCCAGTCCCACAAGTTAAGAGATCCTACTGATGCAATGTGTTTGAGGATATAACTAATGCAATGAAAACTGGGTATTGGAAAATATGATCAAAGTGTGAACTTGCCATGTACTGACGATGTAGAAGATTCGCACTCAGAACTCAGGATACACTACTAGGAAAAGGCCTACTAATGGCGCACCTAATGTGGCCATTAATGGCGCATTAGTGGTGCGCCATTAGTGCCACGCCATTAGTACATTTTACTAATGGTGCACCTCTTGTGCGCCATTAGTATCTGGTATACTAATGGCGCACCGCGTGTACGCCATTAGTGTGCACAGTAGTGCTCCATTAGGATGCCTCCCAGGGGGCCATGTATACCCAGGTGCTTTGACATATTAATGGCGCACGCCTGTAAGATGCGCCATTAGTAACTTCGGCATAGTAATGGCGCACTGCCTTCTAATGCGCCATTATTATCCTTTGGCATACTAATGGCGCACTGTAATGTGATGCGCCATTAGTATGAATATTAGGTTTTTTTATTTTTTTATTTTCTGTTTTTTGCACAGGTTACAAAATGTATAATTGGAATATAGATAGCACACATCAACAACAGATTCATCGAATACAATAGAAGATTAGTCTCTGAATACAATTCATCATATTAGTCTCCGAATACAATTCATCATATTAGTCTCCGAATTCAAAAGACCGAACAAAGATAGAACATTATATTACAAGTCTCGAGACCGCGAGTAGCGAGTTTGTCTTCACATTACAAGTCGATATCGATCATCTAAACTAACATCACATAGAAGAGAGCTGCGGTCATCACGATGAGCATCATCAAGATGAAACTCGTCTTCATCCGGTTCCTCCAACGCTCCCTCCCCTCTCCCGCTAGATAGCGGACGTATCTAGATTCCGCCTCGGCCCTAGTGGTGTACCCTTTGTAACTGTTACCGCTGAATCGGTGAACCTGTCTCCAACACTCCTCCCAGTCGTCGTAGACTCCGGGAACCTTACCCTTGTACACGACATACGACGGCATCGCTATGCACTAGCGAAAGAAGAAAACACAAGACGGTAATTATGATGTTCTAAGGTTGTTTGCCAAGCATGGAAGAAAACAACAACAAAAGTATAATACATATTACCAACACGTATAGTATAAGGTTGTTTGTGCTTCATCCTACATACAACTCACATAAAAAACTTCTCATTTTCACATGCTAGATGGGCCTTTGTTTGTTTTTTAATCATCTGTACGCTAGGTGGGCCTTTGTTTGTTTTTTAATCATCTAAGCATCTCTGCATTGTAGATGCCGTTACGACCATCGCGGGCTAACCACAACCATTGCTGGCGGTTCCGTTTCCCCGTGGTCGTGCGCGTGCACGTGTGTAAGAGGAGGGGACCGGCACCGGCCGCATCGCCCATCCCATTTCCCCCAAATCGCCTCCCTCCCCCTCCTCTCTCCTCTGCCTCGTCGTCTCCCTCACCGGCCACCCCACCTGCTCGCTCACCACCACCACCTCCCTCTCTCCTCTTGCTTGCTGGTCGGATGGAGCAAGGCGGCCGTGGCGAAGCTGCCATTATAGAAGGAGGTGCTACATCCCCACGCGCCGTGGAGGAGAAGAAGGTGAAGGAAATATGCCCTAGAGGCAATAATAAAGTTATTATTTATTTCCATATATCATGATAAATGTTTATTATTCATGCTAGAATTGTATTAACCGGAAACTTAATACATGTGTGAATACATAGACAAAACAGAGTGTCCCTAGTATGCCTCTACTAGACTAGCTCATTGATCAAAGATGGTTATGTTTCCTAGCCATAGACATGAGTTGTCATTTGATCAACGGGATCACATCATTAGGAGAATGATCTGATGGACAAGACCCATCCGTTAGCTTAGCACTATGATCGTTTAAGTTTTACTGCTATTGCTTTCTTCATGACTTATACATGTTCCTATGACTATGAGATTATGCAACTCCCGAATACCGGAGGAACACTTTGTGTGCTACCAAACGTCACAACGTAACTGGGTGATTATAAAGGTACTTACAGGTGTCTCCGAAGGTACTTGTTGGGTTGGCGTATTTTGAGATTAGGATTTGTCACTCCGATTGTCGGAGAGGTATCTCTGGGCCCACTCGGTAATGCACATCACTATAAGCCTTGCAAGCATTGCAGCTAATGAGTTAGTTGCGGGATGATGTATTTCGGAACGAGTAAAGAGACTTGTTGGTAACGAGATTGAACTAGGTATTGAGATACCGATGATCGAATCTCGGGCATGTAACATACCGATGACAAAGGGAACAATGTATGTTGTTATGCGTTTTGACCGATAAAGATCTTCGTAGAATATGTGGGAGCCAATATGAGCATCCAGGTTCCGCTATTGGTTATTGACCGGAGACGTGTCTCGGTCATGTCTACATAGTTCTCGAACCCGTAGGGTCCGCACGCCTAAGGTTTCGATGATAGTTTTATTATGAGTTTATGAGTTTTGATGTGCCGAAGGAGTTCGGAGTCCCGGATGAGATCGGGGACATGACGAGGAGTCTCAAAATGGTCGAGACGTAAAAATCGATATATTGGACGACTATATTCGGAAATCGGAAAGGTTCCGAGTGATTCGGGTATTTTCGGAGTACCGGGGAGTTACGGGAATAGAGGAAAGAGGCCAAAAGGAAGGAGGCGTGCACCCCCCTTCTGGTCCGAATTGGACAAGGGGTGCAGCCCCCTTTTCCTTCTCCCTCTCCCCCTCTTTCCTTCTCTCCTACTCTGGAAAGGAAAGGGGAATCCTACTAGGACATGGGAGTCCTAGTAGGACTCCCCACACTTGGTGCGCCCACTCTAGGGCCGGCCTCTCCCTCCTTCCTTTATATACAGGGGCAGGGGGGCACCTCTAGATACAACAATTGATCTCTTGATCTCTTAGCCGTGTGCGGTGCCCCCCTCCACCATAGTTCTCCTCGATAAATATTGTAGCGGTGCTTAGGCGAAGCCCTGCGACGGTAGAACATCAAGATCGTCACCACACCGTCGTGCTGACGGAACTCTCCCTCGACACTCGGCTGGATCGGAGTTCGAGGGACGTCATCGAGCTGAACGTGTGCTAGAACTCGGAGGTGCCGTAGTTTCGGTGCTTGATCGGTCGGGCCGTGAAGACGTACGACTACATCAACCGCGTTGTTCTAACGCTTCCGCTTTCGGTCTACGAGGGTACGTAGACTCACTCTCCCCTCTCGTTGCTATGCATCCGGTAGATAGATCTTGCGTGATCGTAGGAAAATTTTAAAATACTACGTTCCCCAACAGTGGCATCAGAGCCAGGTCTATGCGTAGATAATATGCACGAGTAGAACACAAGTGAGTTGTGGACGATACTAGTCATACTGCTTGCCAGCATGTCATACTTTGATTCGGCGGTATTGTTGGATGAAGCGGCCTGGACCGACATTACGCGTATGCTTACGCGAGACTGGTTCTACCGACGTGCTTCGCACACAGGTGGCTGGCGGGTGTCAGTTTCTCCAACTTTAGTTGAATCAAGTGTGGCTACGCCCGGTCCTTGTGAAGGTTAAAACTGCACATACTTGACGAAATATCGTTGTGGTTTCGTATGCGTAGGTAAGAACGGTTCTTGCTAAGCCCGTAGCAGCCACGTAAAACTTGCAACAACAAAGTAGAGGACGTCTAACTTGTTTTTGCAGGGCATGTTGTGATGTGATATGGTCAAGACATGATGAGTTATACGGTTTTGTATGAAATGATCATGTTTTGTAAAGTTATCGGCAACTGGCAGGAGCCATATGGTTGTCGCTTTATTGTATGAAATGCAATCGCCATGTAATTGCTTTACTTTATCACTAAGCGGTGGCGATAGTCGTAGAAGCAATAGTTGGCGAGACGACAACGATGCTACGATGGAGATCAAGGTGTCGCGCCGGTGACGAAGGTGATCATGACGGTGCTTTGGAGATGGAGATCAAAAGCACAAGATGATGATGGCCATATCATGTCACATATTTTGATTGCATGTGATGTTTATCTTATTATGCTTCTTATTTTGCATAGTTCGACGGTAGCATTATAAGATGACCCCTTACTAAATTTCAAGGTATAAGTGTTCTCCCTGAGTATGCACCGTTGCGAAAGTTCGTCGTGCCGAGACACCACGTGATGATCGGGTGTGATAAGCTCTACGTTCAAATACAACGGGTGTAAGCCAGTTTTGCACACGCAGAATACTCGGGTTAAACTTGACGAGCCTAGCATATGCAAATATGGCCTCGGAACACTGGAGACCGAAAGGTCGAGCGTGAATCATATAGTAGATATGATCAACATAAGATGTTCACCATTGAAACTACTCCATCTCACGTGATGATCGGACATGGTTTAGTTGATTTGGATCACGTGATCATTTAGATGACTAGAGGGATGTCTATCTAAGTGGGAGTTCTTAAGTAATATGATTAAATTGAACTTTAATTTATCATGAACTTAGTCCTCATAGTATTAGCATATCTATGTTGTAGATCAATAGCTCGCGATGTTGCTCCCCGTTTATTTTTTATATGTTCCTAGAGAAAACTAAGTTGAAAGATGTTAGTAGCAATGATGCGGAATTGTTCCGTGATCTGAGGATTATCCTCATTGCTGCACAGAGAATTATGTCCTTGATGCACCGCTAGGTGACATACCTATTGCAGGAGCAGATGTAGACGTTATGAACGTTTTGACAAAAGCTCGGTATGATGACTACTTGATAGTTTAAGTGCACCATGCTTTATGTCTTAGAACCGGGACTTCAAAAACGTTTTGAACGCCACGGAGCATATAAGATGTTCCAAGAGTTGAAATTAGTATTTCATACTCATGCCCGTGTCGAGAGGTATAAGACTTCTGATTGTACTTTGCCTACAAGATGGAGGAGAATAGCTCAACCAGTGAGCATGTGCTCAGATTGTCTGGGTACTACAATTACTTGAATCAAGTGGGAGTTAATCTTCCAGATAAGATAGTAATTGACAAAGTTCTCTAGTCACTATCACCAAGTTAGTAGAACTTCGTGATGAACTATAATATGCAAGGGATGACGAAAGGAATTCCCGAGCTCTTCGCAATGCTGAAGTCGGCGAAGGTAGAAATCATGAAAAAGCCTCAAAGTGTTGATGGTTAACAAGACCACTTGTTTCAAGTAAAGGGCAAAGGGATAGATGGGGAACTTCAAGAAGAATGACAAGCAAGTTGTCACTCCCGTGAAGAAACCCAAAGCTAAAACTCAAGCCTGAAACTAAGTGTAATGCCCAGGATGGAGTTATACCTCCTACGTGTCGAGGCACGACTTAAAGGCATAAGTCCATCCTAGAATGATCTCAAGTTTGGTAATCTTTGCACAACTCATGTAAAAGAGGGATAGTAAACTGAAAATAGTTGGCTTACACTCGCCACGTCACAGAAATTACAGTACAAGTCTCAAACATCATACATTAAGAACACTACAACCCTCTAAGGGCAAAAGCCAAATGTCAAAGTACCAAACTCAGATAAATAAACCACAGGCGGATCGAATCCTAGTAAGAGACTCCACTACTGATCGTCCGGGTAGCGCACATAGTACCGACTACGCTCCTCGTCGTACTCCCAATCCAGCTCGGTGCCATCACCTGGATAGCTCACAGCTGGACCTGCATCTGGTGTGTGAAGTAACTGTGAGCCACAGAGGACTCAGCAATCCCGTTCCCGGGTAACAGAACTATTTAAGCCTTTAGGTGAGGGAAAGGCTGAAGAAGAGAATAAGTCTGCAGCAGCAACTAGCATCTATCTTACGCAAGTGAGAGCGAGAAGAGAAGGCATCGGCGAGAAGTGATCACGAAGTGATCCTAGCTACAAGCTCCACAATCATAACCCCTCCGTGTTCAACTCCCGAATCCCTATTCGGAAATTGACAGTCACGGAACACACGCTGGTAGTGTATTAGTAACATTGTGTCAAGTTATCTACAACCGGAATTAACAAGCTCCCATCTGCCACATAACCGCGGGCACGGCTTTCGAAAGTTCAAACCCTGCAGGGGTTTTCCAACTTGACCCATTACAAGCCCACGATCCGCGGAGTCGCAACTCCAAAGTGGGAAGACCCGAGTATCCTCGGAATCCCGTGCTCAAGATATACCGAGCTAAGGTAAGGCTAATCCAGCAAATCCTCCCGGCGTGTCGACACCCTGATCGTAGCCGCGCGTATCTAGGTCTCAGGACACGACCGGATGGGCGATGCTACAGGTTTTTACCAGACCTTGAGTTTCCTCGAGGTGGCCCTGCAGGACCCCCGTTTCGGACCAACACTCATGTGGAGCACTGGCCCGGGGTTGTTGATTAACAAAGAGGGTTAATTACTCCCTATGCATGTTTAGTTTGTTATTAGGCAAATAGTACCAATGTTGGGATTTGCTGGAAAAGACTTAGCACTTAGCGGTTTATCGAGGGGGTCCCATACACCCCAACCGTGTTAGGAACGCATAATCAAGGAACATAAAACCGGCTTATACGGATCCTAACGGCATGAGTGGAACAAATCACCAAGCAAAAGGCTTAGCCTTCCACCCTTGCCAATATATAGATGATTTCAATTAAAGCATTTATATAGTGTGATATAACCCAACCAAACTTCAACATGAAGCAAGCATCTTCAATCTTCACCTGCAACTAGCAACGCTATAAGAAGGGCTGAGCGAAGCGTACTTAGCCAAGCAAAGGTTTGCATAGGTAGGGTGGTTAAACATGGCAATTGGTTACAAGTAGGAGGCTGACAAGAAGAACATGGGCATCGAGGCAAAACTATAGATCGAGACTACTAGCAATAGGCAAAGATAGTAATGTTATCGGGGTTCGGTCATCTTGCCTGAAGAGAAGTCGTTCGGATCGTAAGAAGGGTCCTCGTGCTCAACCCCGTTGGAAACCTCGTGCTCAACCTCGTACCCGGTCTCAGCTTCCGGCTCTAAACAAAACAATCACACCAAGCACCAATCAACAAGATGCAATGCGCACTCGAAAAACATGTATGCATGATGGATGCACTAAGGATGCACATGGAGCACGTAAAACATCACTCAAGCAAAACACCTCAAAACAAGATAACAATCTGATATTATTAATCTACACAGAAAATCACCCAAGTTTGATATAAGATTCGCTGAAATCGGAGTTACGGGCTAAAAGTTATGCCCGAAACAAGATTTGAGCGAAAGCTGAAAATTACAGCAACATAGCATCTTTGGAGCTCAAAATAATTAAGCTACAGCACCCAAAAAGCATGGCAAAGGACTTGAACACAAACTAGACATATAGTACAGCAACTAGGTCCAAAGTGCACCCCCAACGGAGTCACGGATCAATAGCAATGATCTTGGACATATTGAACTTTGCAATGAAATTCTGGCAGCAGAATTTTATTGAAACTTTAGAGCAAAAGATAAACATGCTACAGCCACTCAAATGGACATGTGAGGACATGAATGGAAAGACAACAATATATACTACAAGGAACAATCAAAATACACCCCAAAACTATCATGCTTTGTCCTACAACATCACACGAACATGGCATCGGAACGTTACAGATTTCAGACTTAGTGAAAAATCACTAAGTCCTAAAACAGCAATATCATCATAGCACACAAAAGAGCATGTTTAAGTCACCTCGAAACTAAACATGGCAAAGGGTAAGCACCTCATCAAAATACATATGACGGTGATCCCGAAACACACAAGCATGCATCATTGAGGTGAACACAACGATTGCAACGAGCTCAACAAGATGGTATTTCATAACAAGTGAAAACACAACATATGAACATGGCATTTTGCAAAGATGATAACAAGGCAACAATAAATCTACCATGCAACCTATCACAAGCAACACGTAGTTCGTGGCGAGACGAACACGTGGACATGTCATTTGCATCGTTTGGACAAACGAGCTAAAATATATCACATGTCAAAGGTGGCATGAAAATAACACATAACAGCAGTTTATATCATGATGCACTCTTGCAACAGCAAAACAAGTGTCAAGATGACATCTAACATGCATGACAACAACAGGTAAAACGTAGAGGACATCTCCACGAACATCTGGACATGCTACACGCGCAAACCGGAGCAACAGGCACAAAGTTACAGCAAGTCAAAGATAGCATATCAGATTAGATCTCAGGGACTTAGGTGGAAAGAAGTCAACCTCAACGGATCCAGATCTGATGAACAGTACGGGCCGGGGGCTGCGGATCCAGCCCAGGGCGGTGGGGCAGAGGCGGCGGCCCGGACCTCAGAGGCGAGGCGGCCCAGGTGGCGCGGCGACCCACCGCGGGCACGGGAGATGCGGGCCGCGGCTGGAGGGAGCTGGGCCGGCGGCGTCGGGCTGGGAGGAGCCTGCTGGCGCGCGGCCCAGTTGCTCCGCGCAGAGGAGGCGGCGGCGACGTACGGGCCTCGGCCCAGGCGTGCGGCGAGGGGGCGACGGGGCGATGCGGAGGGGAGTACGGGCCGGGGAAGCGGCCCGGCCTAGCGCGCTGGCGGAGGAAGGCGATGGGCCGGCGATCTGGTCCCCCAGTACGGGATACGGCGCGGTCGAAGCGACGTACGGGCCCGGTCGTCGGGGCGATGCAACGGCTGCGGCCCGAGCGAAGCGATCGACTGGGGGCGATCCCGAACTGGTCCGATCGGGCGAGGGCTGGGGGCGTTGACTCGCTCGACGGAGCCTGGAGCGATCCGGTCGGCGCGGTGCGGTAGATCGAAGGAGCTGGCCCGGCTGGCTCCCTCGCGATCCAGAAGAAAAATAGTGGATTGGATCTGAGAAAAGGAAAAAAAAAGAAAGTGGAGAAGGGGGAAGAAGAAGGGGATGCCCAAATAGACTAGGGGGGTCTATATGTAGCAGTTTTTAGGGTTAGGAGGGAGTTTAGGGGCGCTAGGAGCCCTCCGATCGCGATCCGACGGATCCGATCGCGGGGATAGTTTTAAAAGGCCTAGGAGGCGAAAAGAGACTGCAGTAGGGGTGTTTCCGGGACACGAAGCGAAGGCACTTCGGACCCACACGGACAACGGATGGAAAAGTCAACGGAGTCCAAACGAGACGAGATTTGAGAGGCGGGTTGCACACAGCAAAACAACAACACACACCACACCGGTAACGAAAAACGCCCGAACAACAAAGTAGGCCTACGGGACGTCACGGACACGTGAGGGAGCTCCGGAACGCGAAACGGACAACGGGAAGAAACACGACGAACCGGATGCAACCCACAACACAAAAGCAATGCAATGCACATGTCTACATGATATGAATGAATGCCACACACTCACACAACAAAACGACGAAAGCCCGAAAGAGAAAGAACCCGGAATGGAAATAGATGAAGCCGGAGATATATTATATACCCAAAAGGGAAAGTATTACATCCGGGGCATTACAAACTCTCCTCTACTACAAAAAGATCTCGTCCCGAGATCTAGGACTGGAAAAAGGAAGGGTACTCGGAACGAAGATGATCTTCTCGTTCCCAGGTAGCTTCTCGGTCTGTGTGATGTGACCACTTGACTTTCAGAAACTTGATGGACTTGTTGCGAGTCTTGCGTTCGGTTTCTTCGAGAATGGCAACTGGATGCTCTCGGTAGGAAAGGTCTTGTTGAAGATCAATCTCCTCAAACGGAATCATGCGCTCAGGTGCCTTGAAGCATTTGCGAAGCTGAGACACATGGAAGACATCATGAACATTTGCAAAGTTGGAAGGGAGCTCGAGCTGATAGGCTAGATCGCCTCTTTTGCCAAGAATCTTGAAAGGCCCGACGTATCTAGGAGCAAGTTTTCCTTTGATACCGAATCTTTGGGTTCATTTCATCGGAGAAACTCGGAGATAGACATGATCACCGATGTCGAAAGCCAAATCACGATGCTTTCCGTCATAGTAGCTCTTCTGACGCGACTGAGCGGCCTTGAGATTCTCACGTATGACTTTGCACATTTCTTCGGCTTCAGAGATCAAATCATTGCCAAGAAGTTGGCGTTCGCCTGTTTCAGACCAGTTGAGAGGGGTACGACACTTTCTGCCATAGAGAATTTCAAACGGTGCTTTGCCTGCACTAGCCTGAAAGCTGTTGTTGTAAGAGAACTCGGCAAATGGAAGGCAGTCTTCCCATTTCATGCCGAAGGAGATGACACAGGCTCTGAGCATATCTTCTAGGGTCTGATTCCGACGCTCGACTTGACCACTAGTCTGAGGGTGAAAGGCAGTGCTGAACCTGATCTTAGTGCCCATGGCGGACTGAAAGGAGTCTCAGAACCTTGATGTGAACAAGCTGCCACGGTCTGAGGATATCACTTGAGGAATGCCATGTAGGGACACAATTCTGGAAGTGTACAGCTCTGCAAGTTGAGCTGCATTGATTGATTCTTTGACTGAAAGAAAGTGAGCGACTTTGGTAAGCTTGTCAATCACCACAAAGATAGCATCATTGCCTCGCTTGGATTTAGGAAAACCAGTGACGAAGTCCATTTCAATGTGGTCGAACTTCCACTCAGGAATAGGAAGAGGTTGGAGAAGACCGGCTGGACGTTGATGTTCTGCTTTCACTCTTCTGCATACATCACATTCATTCACGAATTGGGCAATCTCCCTTTTCATGCGTGTCCACCAGTAAGATTGCTTGAGGTCTTGGTACATCTTGGAACTGCCAGGATGAATGGAAAGGAGAGAATCATGAGCTTCTTCCATTATGAGCTTCCTGAGATCACCTTTGGGAACAACGAGTCTGTACTCGAAGAACAAGGTATCTCTCTCATCAACACGGAAGCACTTGTATTTTGGAGTGCCCTTTGCAATCCCATGTTTCACCTTCTTCACCATGGTATCACTGAGCTGGGCCTCACGGACTTGATCTTCCAAGGTAGGAGCAATTTGGAGATTTGCAAGAAAACCCTGCGGAACAACCTGAAGATTGAGCTTCCTGAATGCTTCACAAAGCTCAGGCTGGTACGGCTTGATAAGAAGGCTGTTGCAATATGCCTTTTTGCTCAAAGCATCTGCAATCACATTCGCCTTGCCTGGAGTGTATTCAATGCTGGGATTGTACTCTTGGATCATCTCGACCCAACGAGTCTGGCGGAGGTTCAGATGCGGCTGTGTGAAGATGTACTTCAAGCTCTTGTGATCAGTGAAGATGTCGACCTTTCTGCCCAACAACAGATGTCTCCACGTAATCAGAGCATGTACCACAGCTGCTAGCTCGAGATCATGTGTGGGATAGTTCTTCTCACTTGGCTTGAGCTGCCGAGAAGTATATGCCACAATTTTCTTATCTTGCATAAGCACACCACCAAGACCTTGAAGAGAAGCGTCACAAAACACTTCATAGGGCTTGGTTTCATCCGGAGGAGTCAGAACTGGAGCAGAGACAAGCTTCTCTTTGAGGGTTTTGAATGCCACTTCACACTCGGGAGACCAAAAGTATTTGACAATCTTCTGAAGCAGGTTGGAAAGAGGCTTGGCAATCTTGTAGAAGTTCTCCACAAACCTTCTGCAATAGCTGGCAAGACCCAGAAAACTGCGGAGCTGCTTGACGTTCTGAGGAGCTTCCCAGTTGACAATTGCTTCAACTTTCTCGGGATTAACCGCAATACCGTCAGCTGAGATGATGTGGCCCAGGTACAAAACCTTATCGAGCCAAAACTCGCACTTTGAGAACTTGGCATAGAATTTATGCTCTCGGAGTCGATCAAGAACCAGACGCAAGTGCTTTTCGTGATCTTCTTCATTCTTGGAAAACACCAGAATATCATCCAGATACACAAGCACGAACTCGCCAGTATAGGGGTTGAAGATGTAATGCATCATCCTTGAAAAAGTAGGAGGAGCATTGGCGAGACCGAAGGACATGACGGTATTCTCGTATGAACCGTAGCTCGTTCTGAAGGCCGTCTTGGGAATGTCTTCCTCGCGAATGCGAATTTGATGATAGCCCATTCGGAGGTCAAGCTTAGAGAACACTTTAGCTCCTTTGAGCTGCTCAAAGAGTTCGTTGATGTTGGGGAGCGGATACTTGTTCTTAATCGTCTTCTTGTTCAATGGCCGATAGTCAACACAGAGACGCTCCGTGCCATCTTTCTTCTTGACAAATAAGACACCACAGCCCCACGGAGAAGTACTCGGTCTGATGAGACCCATACTCTCCTGCTTATCAAGCTGCTTCTTCAATTCCTTCAATTCATCCGGAGAGAGCTTGTAAGGACGCCGGCAAGCAGGTTCGGTGCCCGGCTCGAGTTCAATGACAAACTCGACCTGACGGTGTGGAGGCATGCCTGGAAGATCTTCTGGAAAGACGTCTTGATATTCGTTCACCACTGGAATTTGCTCTATGGCATTAATTTCACCCTTATCATTAAGAGAGAAAAGCTAAATAGTATTATCCTTGGAGGCGAAGATAATCACATCTTCATCAGAATGAGTCAATTTGACTTCCTTTTGAGCACAATCAATGTGAGCATCGTGCTGAGAAAGCCAATCCATTCCGAGAATGAGGTCGATATCAGAATGACTAAGAATCACCGGAGAAGCCAAAAATTGATAATCACCCATGCGAATAGAAACATCCGGAGCATAAACACTGGAGTGCATTCTTCTCCCCGGAGAAATGACTGTTAACTCCCTTGGCAGATTTTTGGTGACAATATCGTGCTTGGATGCAAATGGATATGACATGAAAGAGCAAGAACCACTCGAATCAAATAACACTTTAGCTGGGATAGAGTTCACTGGAAGGTTACCCAGAATGACATCAGAAGAAGCCTCTGCTTGTGCTGCATTCATCAGATTGACCCTTGCAGCCTTTGGATCATGCCTGACAATCGCTGAACTCACAGGTGGAGGAGGAGGAAGACGCTTCGGATTCGGACATCTGTTGGCATAGTGACCTTTCTGAGTGCATTTGTTGCAAGTCACTTCTGAGAGAGGACGGAACTGAGAGCCACTGGACTTGGAGCCTTGAGACTGAAACTGCTTCTTCGACTGGTTGCTTGGGTTGGGTGGGTGGGAGAAACCACGACCACTAGAGTCCTTGTTGTTGGAGTTGTTGTATGGAGCTCGAATCACTGGAGGAGGAGGAAGCCAGAATTTCTGTTGTTTCGCAGCCAACTGAGACGATGAGGAAGAGTGAACAACATCTCGAATTCTCTTCTTAGAAGCCTCCATCTTAAGCTGAGCTGCTTCTTGTTTCAAAGCCATGTTATAGAACTTATCGAATTCGTCTGGCTCGAACAAATTGAGAGCAAGCTGAAGTTCATCTTTGAGACCTCCACGGAACTGATAGATTTTACTCTTTGCATCAGGAATGTCTTGCTTTGCATAGCGAGCGAGGTTTTGGAACTTGACATTATACTGATAGACTGTCATGGAGCCTTGCTTGAGGTTGCGGAATTGCTCACGCATACCCTCGATAACACTTGTAGGAATGTGATGCGAGCGGAAATCCTTGCAGAAATTCTCCCAAGAGATCACTTGACCCGGCCTTGAGTCTTTGTACTGCTGCCACCAGTCAGCTACTTGATCTTTCAGTTGGAAGGCTGCAAACTTCACATAGTCATCTTCTTTCATGTTACTGCACTCAAAATGCTTCTTGATATCGGTTAGCCAATCTTCAGCATCAAGAGGGTCGACACAGTAACTGAAAGCTTTAGGATTGTTGGCCAAGAACTGGTTGAGGGTAGCATGGTGCTGCTGGAAGAAGTTGCCTTGGTTCCCTGGGACGCCCTGATTAGCTTGATTAGCTTGCATAGCTTGCATTTGCTGCATCATCTGCATCATCAACTGAGTGTTCTGGGCAGTAGTCAGCATAATTGCTCTCCAAGCCTCAGGCGGAGGAGGAGGGGAAGGAGGACGCTCTGGAACCTCTTCACCCTCTGGGTTAGCATTCGGAACCCTCTTCGGAGCCATCCTGTAATAGATGACCACGAATCAGCAGTTGATTGACAAAAGGAATAAGCTGAATCAATGGAATGATTTGCAACAAGTCTTCACAATAATCATTCGAACAATAAGAACGAATGAAATCATCCGAACAAGAGGAACGAATGAATTTCTCAGTTAATTGATAACATCAGTCTTCACGAGAAGCCACATAGGGATCAAAGGATAAAATAAGAAAAACAACAAGGTACGGATAGGAACAAACACAAGAGAGGAGTTTCGTTATAACATGTTTGTGCTGAAAGCATATGAACGCGTTACGAAAAGGTTTTGCAATCCCCGGATCAGCATAGCCAAGGACCCTTTAAGATGCAACTCCTGATAGTAACATCGGTCATATAACCTCTTCACTCAATGTCGAACCCCGAACTCACTAACCTGCATTCGTTGGAAGAATGCCTATGATCTACTGGATAAAACCCACCTATAGCTTTCCGAAAGATTCCAGTTATGCAATCAGGTGTTGGGGATACACGGGAAGCACCGCGCAATCAACTCTAACCTACATCCAGGTGTATCCATCCTTCAACACATATCCAGTCTTTCTCGGAAACTGTGTACCTCGGACCTTCGAAAAGCATCCACTATAACAAGCTATGGCAATACTCCCGAACTACCTCCCCAGTACTGGGTGATGTCGGGGTTATCTTGCCACTGGCCGTATAGGGGAGATTTTCGATGTCGGTCGTCTTAAGTATTTATTACTGCCGCGATATGCTTGTTACAATGATACCCCGAAGCTCAACTCCTCGGTAACAGGAGGCATCGGGAACAATATCCTTGTCACAAGAACATCGAAACAATCCCAGAATACTCGCGGGATTCCTAAAAAATAATTTTGTGCAAATTTTGAAGATAGGAGAGGCAAGAGTAGACGTCAGGAGTCCTCACCAGAGAGAAAGGGGATGAGAAGCAAAGAAATCCTACTCTCCGATATAATATAGGACTCAAAAAGTTTTCAGTGTGTGCCTAGACTCCACCGTCAACGGTTCGATCAAACAGTGGGGGCTCCTAGGTCGGAGAAGGCTCTGAATACCAACTTTGTAATGCCCAGGATGGAGTTATACCTCCTACGTGTCGAGGCACGACTTAAAGGCATAAGTCCATCCTAGAATGATCTCAAGTTTGGTAATCTTTGCACAACTCATGTAAAAGAGGGATAATAAACTGAAAATAGTTGGCTTACACTCGCCACGTCACAGAAATTACAGTACAAGTCTCAAACATCATACATTAAGAAAACTACAACCCTCTAAGGGCAAAAGCCAAATGTCAAAGTACCAAACTCAGATAAATAAACCACAGGCGGATCGAATCCTAGTAAGAGACTCCACTACTGATCGTCCGGGTAGCGCACATAGTACCGACTACGCTCATCGTCGTACTCCCAATCCAGCTCGGTGCCATCACCTGGATAGCTCACAGCTGGACCTGCATCTGGTGTGTGAAGTAACTGTGAGCCACAGAGGACTCAGCAATCCCGTTCCCGGGTAACAGAACTATTTAAGCCTTTAGGTGAGGGAAAGGCTGAAGAAGACAATAAGTCTACAGCAGCAACTAGCATCTATCTTACGCAAGTGAGAGCGAGAAGAGAAGGCATCGGCGAGAAGTGATCACGAAGTGATCCTAGCTACAAGCTCCACAATCATAACCCCTCCGTGTTCAACTCCCGAATCCCTATTCGGAAATTGACAGTCACGGAACACACGCTGGTAGTGTATTAGTAACATTGTGTCAAGTTATCTACAACCGGAATTAACAAGCTCCCATCTGCCACATAACCGCGGGCACGACTTTCGAAAGATCAAACCCTGCAGGGGTGTTCCAACTTGACCCATTACAAGCCCACGATCCGCGGAGTCGCAACTCCAAAGTGGGAAGACCCGAGTATCCTCGGAATCCCGTGCTCAAGATATACCGAGCTAAGGTAAGGCTAATCCAGCAAATCCTCCCGGCGTGTCGACACCCTGATCGTAGCCGCGCGTATCTAGGTCTCAGGACACGACCGGATGGGCGATGCTACAGGTTTTTACCAGACCTTGAGTTTCCTCGAGGTGGCCCTGCAGGACCCCCGTTTCGGACCAACACTCATGTGGAGCACTGGCCCGGGGTTGTTGATTAAGAAAGAGGGTTAATTACTCCCTATGCATGTTTAGTTTGTTATTAGGCAAATAGTACCAATGTTGGGATTTGCTGGAAAAGACTTAGCACTTAGCGGTTTATCGAGGGGGTCCCATACACCCCAACCGTGTTAGGAACGCATAATCAAGGAACATAAAACCGGCTTATACGGATCCTAACGGCATGAGTGGAACAAATCACCAAGCAAAAGGCTTAGCCTTCCACCCTTGCCAATATATAGATGATTTCAATTAAAGCATTTATATAGTGTGATATAACCCAACCAAACTTCAACATGAAGCAAGCATCTTCAATCTTCACCTGCAACTAGCAACGCTATAAGAAGGGCTGAGCGAAGCGTACTTAGCCAAGCAAAGGTTTGCATAGGTAGGGTGGTTAAACATGGCAATTGGTTACAAGTAGGAGGCTGACAAGAAGAACATGGGCATCGAGGCAAAACTATAGATCGAGACTACTAGCAATAGGCAAAGATAGTAATGTTATCGGGGTTCGGTCATCTTGCCTGAAGAGAAGTCGTTCGGATCGTAAGAAGGGTCCTCGTGCTCAACCCCGTTGGAAACCTCGTGCTCAACCTCATACCCGGTCTCAGCTTCCGGCTCTAAACAAAACAATCACACCAAGCACCAATCAACAAGATGCAATGCGCACTCGAAAAACATGTATGCATGATGGATGCACTAAGGATGCACATGGAGCACGTAAAACATCACTCAAGCAAAACACCTCAAAACAAGATAACAATCTGATATTATTAATCTACACAGAAAATCACCCAAGTTTGATATAAGATTCGCTGAAATCGGAGTTACGGGCTAAAAGTTATGCCCGAAACAAGATTTGAGCGAAAGCTGAAAATTACAGCAACATAGCATCTTTGGAGCTCAAAATAATTAAGCTACAGCACCCAAAAAGCATGGCAAAGGACTTGAACACAAACTAGACATATAGTACAGCAACTAGGTCCAAAGTGCACCCCCAACGGAGTCACGGATCAATAGCAATGATCTTGGACATATTGAACTTTACAATGAAATTCTGGCAGCAGAATTTTATTGAAACTTTAGAGCAAAAGATAAACATGCTACAGCCACTCAAATGGAAATGTGAGGACATGAATGGAAATACAACAATATATACTACAAGGAACAATCAAAATCCACCCCAAAACTATCATGCTTTGTCCTACAACATCACACGAACATGGCATCGGAACGTTACAGATTTCAGACTTAGTGAAAAATCACTAAGTCCTAAAACAGCAATATCATCATAGCACACAAAAGAGCATGTTTAAGTCACCTCGAAACTAAACATGGCAAAGGGTAAGCACCTCATCAAAATACATATGACGGTGATCCCGAAACACACAAGCATGCATCATTGAGGTGAACGCAACGATTGCAATGAGCTCAACAAGATGGCATTTCATAACAAGTGAAAACACAACATATGAACATGGCATTTTGCAAAGATGATAACAAGGCAACAATAAATCTACCATGCAACCTATCACAAGCAACACGTAGTTCGTGGCGAGACTAACACGTGGACATGTCATTTGCATCGTTTGGACAAACGAGCTAAAAGATATCACATGTCAAAGGTGGCATGAAAATAACACATAACAACAGTTTATATCATGATGCACTCTTGCAACAGCAAAACAAGTGTCAAGATGACATCTAACATGCATGACAACAACAGGTAAAACGTAGAGGACATCTCCACGAACATCTGGACATGCTACACGCGCAAAACGGAGCAACAGGCACAAAGTTACAGCAAGTCAAAGATAGCATATCAGATTAGATCTCAGGGACTTAGGTGGAAAGAAGTCAACCTCAACGGATCCAGATCTGATGAACAGTACGGGCCGGGGGCTGCGGATCCGGCCCAGGGCGATGGGGCAGAGGCGGCGGCCCGGACCTCAGAGGCGAGGCGGCCCAGGTGGCGCGGCGGCCCACCGCGGGCACGGGAGATGCGGGCCGCGGCTGGAGGGAGCTGGGCCGGCGGCGTCGGGCTGGGAGGAGCCTGCTGGCGCGCGGCCCGGTTGCTCCGCGCAGAGGAGGCGGCGACGACGTACGGGCCTCTGCCCAGGCGTGCGGCGAGGGGGCGACGGGGCGATGCGGAGGGGAGTATGGGCCGGGGAAGCGGCCCGGCCTAGCGCGCTGGCGGAGGAAGGCGATGGGCCGGCGATCTGGTCCCCCAGTACGGGATCCGGCGCGGTCGAAGCGACGTACGGGCCCGGTCGTCGGGGTGATGCAACGGCTGCGGCCCGAGCGAAGCGATCGACTGGGGGCGATCCCGAACTTGTCCGATCGGGCGAGGGCTGGGGGCGTTGACTCGCTCGACGGAGCCTGGAGCGATCCGGTCGGCGCGGTGCGGTAGATCGAAGGAGCTGGCCCGGCTGGCTCCCTCGGGATCCAGAAGAAAAATAGTGGATTGGATCTGAGAAAAGGAAAAAAAAGAAAGTGGAGAAGGGGGAAGAAGAAGGGGATGCCCAAATAGACTAGGGGGGTCTATATGTAGCAGTTTTTAGGGTTAGGAGGGAGTTTAGGGGCGCTAAGAGCCCTCCGATCGCGATCCGACGGATCCGATCGCGGGGATAGTTTTAAAAGGCCTAGGAGGCGAAAAGAGACTGCAGTAGGGGTGTTTCCGGGACATGAAGCGAAGGCACTTCGGACCCACACGGACAACGGATGGAAAAGTCAACGGAGTCCAAACGAGACGAGATTTGAGAGGCGGGTTGCACACAGCAAAACAACAACACACACAACAACCTCGCGGCACACCGGTAACGAAAAACGCCCGAACAACAAAGTAGGCCTACGGGACGTCACGGACACGTGAGGGAGCTCCGGAACGCGAAACGGACAACGGGAAGAAACACGACGAACCGGATGCAACCCACAACACAAAAGCAATGCAATGCACATGTCTACATGATATGAATGAATGCCACACACTCACACAACAAAACGACGAAAGCCCGAAAGAGAAAGAACCCGGAATGGAAATAGATGAAGCCGGAGATATATTATATACCCAAAAGGGAAAGTATTACATCCGGGGCATTACACTAAGGGCTTCTACTGCAAAGGAAATGGTCACTGGAAGTGGAACTGCCCTAGATACTTGGCGGATAAGAAGGATGGCAAAGTGAACAAATGTATATTTTGATATACAGATTATTGATGTGTACTTTACTTGTGTTCATAGCAACCCCTGGGTATTTGATACCGGTTCAGTTGCTAAAATTAGTAACTCGAAACGAGAATTGTAGAATGAACAGAGACTAGTTAAAGGTGAAGTGACGATGTGTGTTGGAAGTGGTTCCAAGATTGATATGATCATCATCGCACACTCCCTATACTTTCGGGATTAGTGTAAAACCTAAATAAATGTTATTTGGCATTTGCGTTGAGCATGAATATGATTTGATCATATTTGTTGCAATACGGTTATTCATTTAAAGTCATAGAATAATTGTTATTCTGTTTACATGAATAAAACCTTCGATGGTCATACACCCAATGAAAATAGTTTGTTGGATCTCGATCGTGGTGATACACATATTCATAATATTGAAGCCAAAAGATGCAAGGTTAATAATGATAGTGCAACTTATTTGTGGCACTGTTGTTTAGGTCATAATGGTGTAAAGCGCATGAAGAAACTCCATAGTGATGGACTTTTGGAATCACTTGATTATGAATCACTTGGTGCTTGCGAACCATGCCTCATGGGCAAGATGACTAAAACTCCGTTCTCCGGAACAATGGAGCGAGCAAAAGATTTGTTGGAGATCATACATACAGATGTATGTGGACCAATGAGTGTTGAAGCTCGCGGCGGGTATCGTTATTTTCTGACCTTCACTAATGATTTGAGCAGATATGGGTATATCTACTTAATGAAGCACAAGTCTAAAACATTTGAAAAGTTCAAAGAATTTCAGAGTGAAGTGGAGAATCATCATAATAAGAAAATAAGAGTTTCTACGATATGATCGTAGAGGTAAAATATTTGAGTTAGCGAGTTTGGCCTTCAGTAAAAACAATGTGAAATAGTTTCACTACTCACGCCACCTGGAACACCATAGTGTAATGGTGTGTCCGAACGTCATAACCGTACTTTATTAGATATGGTGCGATCGATGATGTCTCTTACCGATCTACCACTATCGCTTTTGGGGTTATGCATTAGAGACAGATACATTCACGTTAAATAGGGCACCATCTAAATCCGTGGAGAAGACACCGTATGAACTGTGGTTTGACGAGAAACCTAAGCTGTCATTTCTTTAAGTTTGGGACTGCGATGCTTATGTGAAAAAGTTTCAACATGATAAGCTCGAACCCAAATCGGAGAAGTAAATCTTCATAGGATACCCAAAAGAAACTGTTGGGTACACCTTCTATCACAGATCCGAAGGCAAGGTCTTTGTTGCTAAGAGTAGATCCTTTCTAGAGAAGGAGTTTCTCTCGAAAGAAGTGAGTGGGAGGAAAGTGGAACTTGATGAGGTAATTGTACCTTCTCCCGAATTGGATAGTAGTACATCCCAGAAACTGGTTCCAGTGATTCCTACACCAATTAGTGAGGAAGCTAAAGATGATGATCATGAAACTTCGGATCAAGTTACTGCTGAACTTCGTACATCAACCAGAGTACGTTCCGCACCAGAGTGGTACGGCAACCCGGTTCTGGAAGTCATGTTACTGGACCATGATGAACCTACGAACTATGAGGAAGCGATGATGAGCCCAGATTCCGCAAAATGACTTGAGACCATGAAATCTGAGATGGGATCCATGTATGAGAACAAAGTGTGGAATTTGGTTGACTTGCCCGATGGTCGGCAAGCCATCGAAAATAAATGGATCTTCAAGAGGAAGACTGACGCTGACAGTAATGTTACATTTTACAAAGCTCGACTTGTTGCGAAAGTTTTTCAACAAGTTCAAGGAGTTGACTACGATGAGACTTTCTCACCCGTAGCGATGCTTAAGTCTGTCCGAATCATGTTAGCAATTGCTGCATTTTATGAAATCTGGCAAATGGATAACAAAACTACATTCTTTAATGGATTTATTAAAGAAGACTTGTATATGATGCAACCAGAAGGTTTTGTCAATCCTAAAGGTGCTAACAAAATGTGCAAGCTCCAGCGATCCATCTATGGACTGGTGCAAGCATCTCGGAGTTGGAATATACGCTTTGATAAGTTGATCAAAGCATATAGATTTATACAGACTTGCGGTGAAGCCTGTATTTACAAGAAGTGAGTGGGACCACTACAACCTTTCTGATAAGTATATGTGAATGACATATTGTCGATCGGAAATGATGTAGAATTTTCTGGAAAGCATAAAGGAGTGTTTGAAAGGAGTTTTTCAAAGAAAGACCTTGGTGAAGCTGCTTACATATTGGGCATCAAGACCTATAGAGATAGATCAAGACGCTTGATAAGACTTTCGATGAGTACATACCTTGATATGATTTTGAAGTAGTTCAAAATGGATCAGTCAAAGAAGGAGTTCTTACCTGACTTGTAAGGTGTGAAGTTGAGTAAGACTCAAAGCTAGACCACGGCAGAAAAATATAGAGAGAATGAAATTCTTTCCCTATGCCTCAGCCATAGGTTCTATAAAGTATGCCATGCTGTGTACCAAACATGATGTGTACCTTGCCATGAGTTTGTCAAGAGGGTACAATAGTGATCCAGGAGTAGATCACTGTACAGCGGTCAAAATTATCCTTAGTAACTGGATGACTAAGGAAATGTTTCTCGATTATGGAGGTGATAAAGAGTTCGTCGTAAAGGGTTACGCCGATGCAAGCTTTGACACTAAATCCAGCAAACTCTAAGTATCAATCTGGATGCGTATTGAAAGTAGGAGCAATTAGCTAGAGTAGCTCCTTGCAGAGCATTGTAGACACATAGACATTTGCGAAATACATATCGATCTAAATGTGACAGACCCGTTGACTAAACTTCTCTCACGAAGCAAAATATGATCACACCTTAGTACTCTTTGGGTGTTAATCACATAGCGATGTGAACTAGATTATTGACTCTAGTAAACCCTTTGGGTGTTAATCACATGACGATGTGAACTATCGGTGTTAAATCACATGGCGATGTGAACTAGATTATTGACTCTAGTGCAAGTGGGAGACTGAAGGAAATATGCCCTAGAGGCAATAATAAAGTTATTATTTATTTCCTTATATCATGATAAATGTTTATTATTCATGCTAGAATTGTATTAACCGGAAACTTAATACATGTGTGAATACATAGACAAAACATAGTGTCCCTAGTATGCCTCTACTAGACTAGCTCATTGATCAAAGATGGTTATGTTTCCTAGCCATAGACATGAGTTGTCATTTGATCAACGGGATCACATCATTAGGAGAATGATCTGATGGACAAGACCCATCCGTTAGCTTAGCACTATGATCGTTTAAGATTTACTGCTATTGCTTTCTTCATGACTTATACATGTTCCTATGACTATGAGATTATGCAACTCCCGAATACCGGAGGAACACTTTGTGTGCTACCAAACGTCACAACGTAACTGGGTGATTATAAAGGTACTCTACAGGTGTCTCCGAAGGTACTTGTTGGGTTGGCGTATTTCGAGATTAGGATTTGTCACTCCGATTGTCGGAGAGGTATCTCTGGGCCCACTCGGTAATGCACATCAGTATAAGCCTTGCAAGCATTGCAACTAATGAGTTAGTTGCGGGATGATGTATTACGGAACGAGTAAAGAGACTTGTTGGTAACGAGATTGAACTAGGTATTGAGATACCAATGATCGAATCTCGGGCATGTAACATACCGATGACAAAGGGAACAATGTATGTTGTTATGCGGTTTGACCGATAAAGATCTTCGTAGAATATGTGGGAGCCAATATGAGCATCCAGGTTCCGCTATTGGTTATTGACCGGAGACGTGTCTCGGTCATGTCTACATAGTTATCGAACCCGTAGGGTCCGCACGATTAAGGTTTCGATGATAGTTTTATTATGAGTTTATGAGTTTTGATGTACCGAAGGAGTTCGGAGTCCCGGATGAGATCGGGGACATGACGAGGAGTCTCAAAATGGTCGAGACGTAAAAATCGATATATTGGACGACTATATTCGTGTAATGCCCCGGATGTATTACTTTCCCTTTTGGGTATATAATAAATCTCCGGCTTCATCTATTTCCATTTCGGGTTCTTTGTCTTTCGGGCTTTCGTCGTTTTGTTGTGTGAGTGTGTGGCTTTCATTCATATCATGTAGACATGTGCATTGCATTGCATTTGTGTTGTGGGTTGCATCCGGTTCGTGGCGTTCCTTCCCGTTGTCCGTTTCGTGTTCCGGAGCTCCCTCACGTGTCCGTGACGTCCCGTAGGCCTACTTTGTTGTTCGGGCGTTTTTCGTTACCGGTGTGCCGTGAGGTTGTGTTGTGTGTTGTTGTTTTGTTGTGTGCAACCCGCCTCTCAAATCTCGTCTCGTTTGGACTCCGTTGACTTTTCCATCCGTTGTCTGTGTGGGTCCGATGTGCCTTCACTTCGTGTCCCGGAAATACCCCTACTGCTCTCTTTTATCTCCGTCTAGGCCTTTTAAAAACACTCCCCGCGATCGGATCCATCGGATCGCGATCGGAGGGCTCCTAGCGCCCCTAAATCCCCTCCTAACCCTAAAAACTGCTACTTATAGACCCCCCCTAGTCTATTTTGGGCATCCCCTTCTTCTTCCTCCTCTCTCACCTCTTTTTTTTCATTTTCTACTTCAGATCCAAGAAATCTTCCCGGATCCCGAGGGGATCCTTCGAACCAGCCGCGATTCGATCTGGCCAGTTCTCGTCGATCCCGCCGGGTCAACGCGCTCGTCCAGGCCTCCCGCCCGCAACGCTCTCGCCAGGCGCACGCTGGTCGCCGATCGGGCCAGTCAGCAGCCGCTGCCTTCGATCTGGCCCGTACGCCGACTGGACCACTTCGCTGATCGCCAGCCGCCTCGCTTCCCTTCAGCCGTCGGGGCCCAAGGCCCAGTCTTCCGCTCGCCTCGCCTCCTCCTGCGTCGCTCGCCGAGCCGCCGTCAGCTTCCAACAGGACGCCAAGGCCGAGGCCCAGCCGCCTCCCTGGTGGCCCGTTCTCTGCTCGGGCCAGCGTCCCCGAGGCCCGCGGTTCCGCACCAGGCCGCCTCGCGCCGCCGCGTGCAGGCCGCCTCCCGCCTCGACCGGCCGGCGCCAGGTGGGCCGGCCCACTCCCTCCGTTCGCGCGGGCCTCCTTCCGGGCCGCGCACCACCGCGGGCCACCACCTCCGTCGCTGGGCCGCCTCCGTTCCTACCGCAGCGCCAGCCGGGCCGGATCCTTCTCTCCACCCCGAGTTGACTTCCCCAGTTTCAGATCTAGGTTGCTTCTAAATCCTAAGTCCCCAGATCTGTTTATCCGAAATGCTAACTTTGACCTACTGTAACTTTGTGCCTGTTGCTCCGTTTTGCGCGTGTAGCATGTCCAGATGTTCGTGGAGATGTCCTCTACGTTTTACCTATTGTTGTCATGCATGTTAGATGTCATCTTGACACTTGTTTTGCTGTTGCAAGAGTGCATCATGTTATAAACTGCTGTTATGTGTTATTTTCATGCCACCTTTGACATGTGGTATCTTTTAGCTCGTTTGTCCAAACGATGCAAATGACATGTCCACGTGTTCGTCTTGCCACGAACTACGTGTTGTGTGTGATAGGTTGCATGGTAGATTTATTGTTTCCTTGTTATCATCGTTGCAAAGTGCCATGTTCATATGTTGTGTTTTCACTTGTTATGAAATGCCTTCTTGTTGAGCTCGTTGCAATCGTTGTGTTCACCTCTATGATGCATGCTTGTGTGTTTCGGGATCACCTTCATATGCACTTTGATGAGGTGCTTACCCTTTGCCATGTTTAGTTACGAGGTGACTTAAACATGCTCTTTTACATGCTATGATGATATTGCTGTTTTGGGACTTAGTGATTTTGTAGGACAAAGCATGATAGTTTTGGGGTGGATTTTGATTGTTCCTTGAAGTATATATTGTTATCTTTCCATTCATGTCCTCACATGTCCATTTGAGTGGCTGTAGCATGTTTATCTTTTGCTCTAAAGTTTCAATAAAATTCTGCTGCCAGAATTTTATTTCAAAGTTCAATATGTCCAAGATCATTGCTATTGATCCGTGACTCCGTTAGGGGTGCACTTTGGACCTAGTTGCTGTACTATATATCTAGTTTGTGTTCAAGTCCTTTTCCATGCTTTTTGGGTGCTGTAGCTTAATTATTTTGAGCTCCAAAGATGCTATGTTGCTGTAATTTTCAGCTTTCGCTCAAATCTTGTTTCGGGCATAACTTTTAGCCCGTAACTCCGATTTCAGCGAATCTTATATCAAACTTGGGTGATTTTCTGTGTAGATTAATAATATCAGCTTGTTATCTTGTTTTGAGGTGTTTTGCTTGAGTGATGTTTTACGTGCTCCATGTGCATCCTTAGTGCATCCATCATGCATTCATGTTTTTCGAGTGCGCATTGCATCTTGTTGATTGGTGCTTGGTGCGATTGTTTTGTTTAGAGCCGGAAGCTGAGACCGGGTACGAAGTTGAGCACGAGGTTTCCAACGAGGTTGAGCACGAGGACCCTTCTTACGATCCGAACGACTTCTCTTCAGGCAAGATGACCGAACCCCGATAACTTTACTATCTTTGCCTATTGCTAGTAGTCTCGATCTATAGTTTTTACCTCGATGTCCATGTTCTTCTTGTCAGCCTCCTACTTGTAACCAATTGCCATGGTTAACCACCCTACCTATGCAAACCATTGCTTGGCTAAGTACGCTTCGCTCAGCCCTTCTTATAGCGTTGCTAGTTGCAGGTGAAGTGAAGATGCTTGCTTCATGATGAAGTTTGGTTGGGTTATATCACACTATATAAATGCATTAAATGAAATCATCTATATATTGGCAAGGGTGGAAGGCTAAGCCTTTTGCATGGTGATTTCTTCCACTCATGCCGTTAGGATCCGTATAAGCCGGTTTTATGTTCCTTGATTATGCGTTCCTAACACGGTTGGGGTGTATGGGACCCCCTCGATAAACCGCTAAGTGCTAAGTCTTTTCCAGCAAATCCCAACATTGGTACTATTTGCCTAATAACAAACTAAACATGCATAGGGAGTAATTAACCCTCTTTCTTAATCAACAACCCCGGGCCAGTGCTCCACATGAGTGTTGGTCCGAAACGGGGAGCCTGCGGGGCCGCCTTGAGGCAACTCGAGGTATCTGGTATCCACCCGTAGCTTCGCCCATCCGGTCGTGTCCTGAGACTTAGATACGCGCGGCTACTATCAGGGTGTCGACACGCCGGGAGGATTTGCTGGATTAGCCTTACCTTAGCTCGGTATATCTTGAGCACGGATTCCGAGGATACTCGGGTCTTCCCACTTTGGAGTTGCGACTCCGCGGATCGTGGGCTTGTAATGGGTCAAGTTGGAACACCCCTGCAGGGTTTGAACTTTCGAAAGCCGTGCCCGCGGTTATGTGGCAGATGGGAGCTTGTTAATTCCGGTTGTAGATAACTTGACACAATGTTACTAATACACTACCAGCGTGTGTTCCGTGACTGTCAATTTCCGAATAGGGATTCGGGAGTTGAACACGGAGGGGTTATGTTTGTGAGCTTGTAGCAAGGATCACTTCGTGATCACTTCTCGCCGATGCCTTCTCTTCTCGCTCTCACTTGCGTAAGCTAGATGCTAGTTGCTGCTGCAGACTTGTTCTTTCTTCAGCCTTTCCCTCACCTAAAGGCTTAAATAGTTCTGTTACCCGGGAACGGGATTGCTGAGTCCTCTGTGGCTCACAGTTACTTCACACACCAGATGCAGGTCCAGCTGTGAGCTATCCAGGTGATGGCACCGAGCTGGATTGGGAGTACGACGAAGAGCGTAGTCGTTACTACGTGCGCTACCCGGACGATCAGTAGTGGAGTCTCTTACTAGGATTCGATCTGCCTGTGGTTTATTTATCTGAGTTTGGTACTTTGACATTTGGCTTTTGCCGTTAGAGGGTTGTAGTGCTCTTAATGTATGATGTTTGAGACTTGTACTGTAATTCTGTGACGTGGCGAGTGTAAGCCAACTATTTTCAGTTTACTATCCCCTCTTTTACATGAGTTGTGCAAAGATTACCAAACTTGAGATCATTCTAGGATGGACTTATGCCTTTAAGTCGTGCCTCGACACGTAGGAGGTATAACTCCATCCTGGGCAATACAAGTTGGTATCAGAGCCTTCTCCGACCTAGGAGCCCCCACTGTTTGATCGAACCGTTGACGGTTGAGTCTAGGCACACACTGAAAACTTTTTGAGTCCTATATTATATCAGAGAGTAGGATTTCTTTGCTTCTCATCCCCTTTCTCTCTGGTGAGGACTCCTGACGTCTACTCTTGTCTCTCCTATCTTCAAAATTTGCACAAAATTTTTTTTTAGGAATCCCGCGAGTATTCTGGGATTGTTTCGATGTTCTTGTGACAAGGATATTGTTCCCGATGCCTCCTGTTACCGAGGAGTTGAGCTTCGGGGTATCATTGTAACAAGCATATCGCAGCAGTACTAAATACTTAAGACGGCCGACATCGAAAATCTCCCCTATACGGCCAGTGGCAAGATAACCCCGACATCACCCAGTACTGGGGAGGTAGTTCGGGAGTATTGCCATAGCTTGTTATAGTGGATGCTTTCGAAGGTCCGAGGTACACAGTTTCCGAGAAAGACTGGTTATGTGTTGAAGGATGGATACACCTGGATGTAGGTTAGAGTTGATTGCGTGGTGCTTCCCGTGTATCCCCAACACCTGATTGCATAACTGGAATCTTTCGGAAAACTATAGGTCGGTTTTATCCAGTAGATCGTAGGCATTCTTCCAACGAATGCAGGTTAGCGAGTTCGGGGTTTGACATTGAGTGAAGGGGTTATATGACCGAGGTTACTATCAGGAGTTGCATCTTAAAGGGTCCTTGGCTATGCTGATCCGGGGATTGCAAAACCTTTTAGTAACGCGTTCATATGCTTTCAGCACAAAGGTGTTAGAACGAAACTCTTCTCTTGTGTTTGTTCCTTTCCGTACCTTGTTGTTTTATTATTTTATCCTTTTGATCCCTATGTGGCTTCTCGTGAAGACTGATGTTATCAATTAACTAAGAAATTCATTCGTTCCTCTTGTTTGGATGATTTCATTCGTTCTTATTGTTCTAATGATTATTGTGAAGACTTGTTGCAATTCATTCCATTGATTCAGCTTATTCCTTTTGTCAATCAATTGCTGATTCGTGGTCATCTCTTACAGGATGGCTCCGAAAAGGGTTCCGAATGCTAACCCAGAGATGGAAGAGGTCCCAGAGCATCCTCCTTCACCTCCTCCTCCGCTTGAGGCTTGGAGAGCAATTATGCAGACTACTGCTCAGAACACTCAGTTGATGATGCAGATGATGCAGATGATGCAAGCTAATCAAGCTAATCAAGCTAATCAGGGTGTTCCAATGAACCAAGGCAACTTCTTCCAGCAGCACCATGCTACCCTCAACCAGTTCCTGGCTAACAATCCTAAAGCTTTCAGTTACTGTGTCGACCCTCTTGATGCTGAGGATTGGCTGACCGATATCAAGAAGCATTTTGAGTGCAGTAACGTGAAAGAAGATGACTATGTGAAGTTTGCAGCCTTCCAACTGAAAGATCAAGCAGCTGACTAGTGGCAGCAGTACAAAGACTCAAGGCCGGGTCAAGTGATCTCGTGGGAGAATTTCTGTAAGGATTTCCGCTCGCACCACATTCCTACAAGTGTTATCGAGGGTATGCGTGAGCAATTCCGCAACCTCAAGCAGGGCTCCATGTCAGTCTATCAGTATAATGTCAAGTTCCAAAACCTCGCTCGCTATGCAAAGCAAGACATTCCTGATGCAAAGAGTAAAATCTATCAGTTCCGTGGAGGTCTCAAAGATGAACTTCAGCTTGCTCTCACATTGTTCGAGCCAGACGAATTCGATAAGTTCTATAACATGGCTTTGAAACAAGAAGCAGCTCAGCTTAAGATGGAGGCTTCTAAGAAGAGAATTCGAGATGCTGTTCACTCTTCCTCATCGTCTCAGTTGGCTGCGAAACAACAGAAATTCTGGCTTCCTCCTCCTCCAGTGATTCGAGCTCCTTACAACAACTCCAGCAACTTCAACAACTCCAACAACAAGAACTCTAGTGGTCGTGGTTTCTCCCACCCACCCAATCCAAGCAACCAGTCGAAGAAGCAGTTTCAGTCTCAAGGCTCCAAGTCTAGTGGCTCTCATTTCCGTCCTCTCTCTGAAGTGGTGTGCAACAAGTGTGGCCAGAAGGGTCATTATGCCAACAGATGTCCGAATCCGAAGCGTCTTCCTCCTCCACCACCGGTGAGTTCAGCTATTGTCAGGCATGATCCAAAGGCTGCCAGGGTCAATCTGATGAATGCAGCACAAGCGGAGGCTTCTTCTGATGTCATTTTGGGTAACCTTCCAGTGAACTCTTTTCCAGCTAAAGTGTTATTTGATTCGGGTGCATCATGCTCTTTCATGTCTCAACCATTTGCATCCAAGCACAGTATTGCCACTTCAAATTTGCCTCAGAGGTTGGAAGTTATTTCTCCAGGGAGACGTATGTCTTATACTGTTTATGCTCCGGATGTTTCTATTCGCTTGGGAGATTATCGTTTTATGGCTAAACCGGTGGTTCTTGGTCATTCTGATATCGACCTCATTCTCGGAATGGATTGGCTTTCTCAGCACGATGCTCACATTGATTGTGCCCAGAAGGAAGTCAAATTGACTCATTCTGATGAAGATGTGATTATCTTCGCCTCCAGGGATAATACTATTCGGCTTTTCTCTCTTAATGATAAGGGTGAAATTAATGCCATAGAGCAAATTCCAGTGGTGAATGAATATCAAGATGTCTTTCCAGAAGATCTTCCAGGCATGCCTCCACACCGTCAGGTGGAGTTTGTCATTGAACTCGAGCCGGGCACCGAACCTGCTTGCCGGCGTCCATACAAGCTCTCTCCGGATGAATTGAAGGAATTGAAGAAGCAGCTTGATAAGCAGGAGAGTATGGGTCTCATCAGACCGAGTACATCTCCGTGGGGCTATGGCGTCTTATTTGTCAAGAAGAAAGATGGCACGGAGCGTCTCTGTGTTGACTACCGACCATTGAACAAGAAGACGATTAAGAACAAGTATCCTCTCCCCAGCATGAACGAACTCTTTGAGCAGCTCAAAGGAGCTAAAGTGTTCTCTAAGCTTGACCTCCGAATGGGCTAACATCAAATTCGCATTCGCGAGGAAGACATTCCCAAGACGGCCTTCAGAACGAGCTACGGTTCATACGAGTATACCGTCATGTCCTTCGGTCTCGCCAATGCTCCTCCTACCTTTTCAAGGATGATGCATTACATCTTCAACCCCTATACTGGCGAATTCATGCTCGTGTATCTGGATGATATTCTGGTGTTTTCCAAGAATGAAGAAGATCACGAAAAGCACTTGCGTCTGGTTCTTGATCGACTCTGAGAGCATAAATTCTATGCCAAGTTCTCAAAGTGCGAGTTTTGGCTCGATAAGGTGTTGTACCTGGGCCACATTATCTCAGCTGACGGTATTGCGGTTAATCCCGAGAAAGTTGAAGCAATTGTCAACTGGGAAGCTCCTCAGAACGTCAAGCAGCTCCGCAGTTTTCTGGGTCTTGCCAGCTATTGCAGAAGGTTTGTGGAGAACTTCTCCAAGATTGCCAAGCCTCTTTCCAACCTCCTTCAGAAGAATGTCAAATACTTTTGGTCTCCCGAATGTGAAGTGGCTTTCAAAACCCTCAAAGAGAAGCTTGTCTCTGCTCCAGTTTTGACTCCTCCGGATGAAACCAAGCCCTATGAAGTGTTCTGTGACGCTTCTCTTCAAGGCCTTGGTGGTGTGCTCATGCAAGATAAGAAAATTGTGGCATATACTTCTCGGCAGCTCAAGCCCGGTGAGAAGAACTATCCCACACATGATCTCGAGCTAGCAGCTGTGGTACATGCTCTGATTACGTGGAGACATCTGTTGTTGGGCAGAAAGGTCGACATCTTCACTGATCACAAGAGCTTGAAGTACATATTCACACAGCCGCATCTGAACCTCCGCCAGACTCGTTGGGTCGAGATGATCCAAGAGTACAACCCGAGCATTGAGTACACTCCAGGCAAGGCGAATGTGATTGCAGATGCTTTGAGCAGAAAGGCATATTGCAACAGCCTTATTATCAAGCCACACAAGCCTGAGCTTTGTGAAGCATTCAGGAAGCTCAACCTTCAAGTTGTTCCGCAGGGTTTTCTTGCTAATCTCCAAATTGCTCCTACCTTGGAAGATCAAGTCCGTGAGGCCCAGCTCAGTGATACCATGGTGAAGAAGGTGAAACATGGGATTGCAAAGGGCACTCCAAAATATAAGTGCTTCCGTGTTGATGAGAGAGATACCTTGTTCTTCGAGGACAGACTCGTTGTTCCCAAAGGTGATCTCAGGAAGCTCATAATGGAAGAAGCTCACGATTCTCTCCTTTCCATTCATCCTGGCAGTTCCAAGATGTATCAAGACCTCAAGCAATCTTACTGGTGGACACGCATGAAAAGGGAGATTGCCCAATTCGTGAACGAATGTGATGTATGCAGAAGAGTGAAAGCAGAACATCAACGTCCAGCCGGTCTTCTCCAACCTCTTCCTATTCCCGAGTGGAAGTTCGACCACATTGAAATGGACTTCGTCACTGGCTTTCCTAAATCCAAGCGAGGCAATGATGCTATCTTTGTGGTGATTGACAAGCTTACCAAAGTTGCTCACTTTCTTCCAGTCAAAGAATCAATCAATGCAGCTCAACTTGCAGAGCTGTACACTTCCAGAATTGTGTCCCTACATGGCATTCCTCAAGTGATATCCTCAGACCGTGGTAGCTTGTTCACATCAAGGTTCTGGGACTCCTTTCAGTCCGCCATGGGCACGAAGATCAGGTTCAGCACTGCCTTTCACCCTCAGACTAGTGGTCAAGTCGAGCGTGTGAATCAGATCCTAGAAGATATGCTCAGAGCCTGTGTCATCTCCTTCGGCATGAAATGGGAAGACTGCCTTCCATTTGCCGAGTTCTCTTACAACAACAGCTTTCAAGCAAGTGCAGGAAAAGCACCGTTTGAAATTCTATATGGCAGAAAGTGCCGTACCCCTCTCAACTGGTCTGAAACAGGTGAACGCCAACTTCTTGGCAATGACTTGATCTCTGAAGCCGAAGAAATGTGCAAAGTCATACGTGAGAATCTCAAGGCCGCTCAGTCGCGTCAGAAGAGCTACTATGACGGAAAGCATCGTGATTTGGCTTTCGACATCGGTGATCATGTCTATCTCCGAGTTTCTCCGATGAAAGGAACCCAAAGATTCGGTATCAAAGGAAAGCTTGCTCCTAGATACGTCGGACCTTTCAAGATTCTTGGCAAAAGAGGCGATCTAGCCTATCAGCTCGAGCTCCCTTCCAACTTTGCAAATGTTCATGATGTCTTCCATGTGTCTCAGCTTCGCAAATGCTTCAAGGCACCTGAGCGCATGATTCCGTTTGAGGAGATTGATCTTCAACAAGACCTTTCCTACCGAGAGCATCCAGTTGCAATTCTCGAAGAAACCGAACGCAAGACTCGCAACAAGTCCATCAAGTTTCTGAAAGTCAAGTGGTCACATCACACAGACCGAGAAGCTACCTGGGAACGAGAAGATCATCTTCGTTCCGAGTACCCTTCCTTTTTCCAGTCCTAGATCTCGGGACGAGATCTTTTTGTAGTAGAGGAGAATTTGTAATGCCCCGGATGTATTACTTTCCCTTTTGGGTATATAATAAATCTCCGGCTTCATCTATTTCCATTTCGGGTTCTTTGTCTTTCTGGCTTTCGTCGTTTTGTTGTGTGAGTGTGTGGCTTTCATTCATATCATGTAGACATGTGCATTGCATTGCATTTGTGTTGTGGGTTGCATCCGGTTCGTGGCGTTCCTTCCCGTTGTCCGTTTCGTGTTCCGGAGCTCCCTCACGTGTCCGTGACGTCCCGTAGGCCTACTTTGTTTTTCGGCGTTTTTCGTTACCGGTGTGCCGTGAGGTTTTGTTGTGTGTTGTTGTTTTGTTGTGTGCAACCCGCCTCTCAAATCTCGTCTCGTTTGGACTCCGTTGACTTTTCCATCCGTTGTCCGTGTGGGTCAGATGTGCCTTCACTTCGTGTCCCGGAAATACCCCTACTGCTCTCTTTTATCTCCGTCTAGGCCTTTTAAAAACACTACCCGCGATCGGATCCGTCGGATCGCGATCGGAGGGCTCCTAGCGCCCCTAAATCCCCTCCTAACCCTAAAAACTGCTACTTATAGACCCCCCCCCTAGTCTATTTTGGGCATCCCCTTCTTCTTCCTCCTCTCTCCCCTCTTTTTTTTTTAATTTTCTACTTCAGATCCAAGAAATCTTCCCGGATCCCGAGGGGATCCTTCGAACCAGCCGCGATTCGATCTGGCCAGTTCTCGTCGATCCCGCCGGGTCAACGCGCTCGTCCAGGCCTCCCGCCCGCAACGCTCTCGCCAGGCGCACGCTGGTCGCCGATCGGGACAGTCAGCAGCCGCTGCCTTCGATCTGGCCCGTACGCCGACTGGACCACTTCGCTGATCGCCAGCCGCCTCGCTTCCCTTCTGCCGTCGGGGCCCAAGGCCCAGTCTTCCGCTCGCCTCACCTCCTCCTGCGTCGCTCGGCGAGCCGCCGTCAGCTTCCACCAGGACGCCAAGGCCGAGGCCCAGCCGCCTCCCTGGTGGCCCGTTCTCTGCTCGGGCCAGCGTCCCCGAGGCCCGCGGTTCCCCACCAGGCCGCCTCGCGCCGCCGCGTGCAGGCCGCCTCCCGCCACGACCGGCCGGCGCCAGGTGGGCCGGCCCACTCCCTCCGTCCGCGCGGGCCTCCTTCCGGGCCGCGCACCACCGCGGGCCACCACCTCCGTCGCTGGGCCGCCTCCGTTCCTACCGCAGCGCCAGCCGGGCCGGATCCTTCTCTCCAGCCCGAGTTGACTTCCCCAGTTTCAGATCTAGGTTGCTTCTAAATCCTAAGTCCCCAGATCTGTTTATCTGAAATGCTACCTTTGACCTACTGTAATTTTGTGCCTGTTGCTCCGTTTTGCGAGTGTAGCATGTCCAGATGTTCGTGGAGATGTCCTCTACGTTTTACCTATTGTTGTCATGCATGTTAGATGTCATCTTGACACTTGTTTTGCTGTTTCAAGAGTGCATCATGTTATAAACTGCTGTTATGTGTTATTTTCATGCCACCTTTGACATGTGGTATCTTTTAGCTCGTTTCTCCAAACGATGCAAATGACATGTCCACGTGTTCGTCTTGCCACGAACTACGTGTTGTGTGTGATAGGTTGCATGGTAGATTTATTGTTTCCTTGTTATCATCATTGCAAAGTGCCATGTTCATATGTTGTGTTTTCACTTGTTATGAAATACCTTCTTGTTGAGCTCGTTGCAATCGTTGTGTTCACCTCTATGATGCATGCTTGTGTGTTTCGGGATCACCTTCATATGCACTTTGATGAGGTGCTTACCCTTTGCCATGTTTAGTTACGAGGTGACTTAAACATGCTCTTTTACATGCTATGATGATATTGCTGTTTTGGGACTTAGTGATTTTTCACTAAGTCTGAAATCTGTAACGTTCTGATGCCATGTTCGTGTGATGTTGTAGGACAAAGCATGATAGTTTTGGGGTGGATTTTGATTGTTCCTTGAAGTATATATTGTTATATTTCCATTCATGTCCTCACATGTCCATTTGAGTGGCTGTAGCATGTTTATCTTTTGCTCTAAAGTTTCAATAAAATTCTGCTGCCAGAATTTTATTTCAAAGTTCAATATGTCCAAGATCATTGCTATTGATCCGTGACTTCGTTAGGGGTGCACTTTGGACCTAGTTGCTGTACTATATATCTAGTTTGTGTTCAAGTCCTTTGCCATGCTTTTTGGGTGCTGTAGCTTAATTATTTTGAGCTCCAAAGATGCTATGTTGCTGTAATTTTCAGCTTTCGCTCAAATCTTGTTTCGGGCATAACTTTTAGCCCGTAACTCCGATTTCAGTGAATCTTATATCAAACTTGGGTGATTTTCTGTGTAGATTAATAATATCAGCTTGTTATCTTGTTTTGAGGTGTTTTGCTTGAGTGATGTTTTACGTGCTCCATGTGCATCCTTAGTGCATCCATCATGCATTCATGTTTTTCGAGTGCGCATTGCATCTTGTTGATTGGTGCTTGGTGTGATTGTTTTGTTTAGAGCCGGAAGCTGAGACCGGGTACGAAGTTGAGCACGAGGTTTCCAACGAGGTTGAGCACGAGGACCCTTCTTACGATCCGAACGACTTCTCTTCAGGCAAGATGACCGAACCCCGATAACTTTACTATCTTTGCCTATTGCTAGTAGTCTCGATCTATAGTTTTTGCCTCGATGCCCATGTTCTTCTTGTCAGCCTCCTACTTGTAACCAATTGCCATGGTTAACCACCCTACCTATGCAAACCATTGCTTGGCTAAGTACGCTTCGCTCAGCCCTTCTTATAGCATTGCTAGTTGCAGGTGAAGTGAAGATGCTTGCTTCATGATGAAGTTTGGTTGGGTTATATCACACTATATAAATGCTTTAAATGAAATCATCTATATATTGGCAAGGGTGGAAGGCTAAGCCTTTTGCTTGTTGATTTGTTCCACTCATGCCGTTAGGATCCGTATAAGCCGGTTTTATGTTCCTTGATTATGCGTTCCTAACACGGTTGGAGTGTATGGGACCCCCTCGATAAACCGCTAAGTGCTAAGTCATTTCCAGCAAATCCCAACATTGGTACTATTTGCCTAATAACAAACTAAACATGCATAGGGAGTAATTAACCCTCTTTCTTAATCAACAACCCCGGGCCAGTGCTCCACATGAGTGTTGGTCCGAAACGGGGAGCCTGCGGGGCCGCCTTGAGGCAACTCGAGGTATCTGGTATCCACCCGTAGCTTCGCCCATCCGGTCGTGTCCTGAGACTTAGATACGCGCGGCTACTATCAGGGTGTCGACACGCCGGGAGGATTTGCTGGATTAGCCTTACCTTAGCTCGGTATATCTTGAGCATGGGATTCCGAGGATACTCGGGTCTTCCCACATTGGAGTTGCGACTCCGCGGATCGTGGGCTTGTAATGGGTCAAGTTGGAACACCCCTACAGGGTTTGAACTTTCGAAAGCCGTGCCCGCGGTTATGTGGCAGATGGGAGCTTGTTAATTCCGGTTGTAGATAACTTGACACAATGTTACTAATACACTACCAGCGTGTGTTCCGTGACTGTCAATTTCCGAATAGGGATTCGGGAGTTGAACACGGAGGGGTTATGTTTGTGAGCTTGTAGCTAGGATCACTTCGTGATCACTTCTCGCCGATGCCTTCTCTTCTCGCTCTCACTTGCGTAAGCTAGATGCTAGTTGCTGCTGCAGACTTGTTCTTTCTTCAGCCTTTCCCTCACCTAAAGGCTTAAATAGTTCTGTTACCCGGGAACGGGATTGCTGAGTCCTCTGTGGCTCACAGTTACTTCACACACCAGATGCAGGTCCAGCTGTGAGCTATCCAGGTGATGGCACCGAGCTGGATTGGGAGTACGACGAAGAGCGTAGTCGTTACTACGTGCGCTACCCGGACGATCAGTAGTGGAGTCTCTTACTAGGATTCGATCTGCCTGTGGTTTATTTATCTGAGTTTGGTACTTTGACATTTGGCTTTTGCCCTTAGAGGGTTGTAGTGCTCTTAATGTATGATGTTTGAGACTTGTACTGTAATTCTGTGACGTGGCGAGTGTAAGCCAACTATTTTCAGTTTACTATCCCCTCTTTTACATGAGTTGTGCAAAGATTACCAAACTTGAGATCATTCTAGCATGGACTTATGCCTTTAAGTCGTGCCTCGACACGTAGGAGGTATAACTCCATCCTGGGCATTACAATTCGGAAATCGAAAATGTTCCGAGTGATTCGGGTATTTTCGGAGTACCGGGGAGTTACGGGAATAGAGGAGAGAGGCCAAAAGGAAGGAGGCGTGCACCCCCCTTCTGGTCCGAATTGGACAAGGGGTGCAGCCCCCTTTTCGTTCTCCCTCTCCCCCTCTTTCCTTCTCTCCTACTCTGGAAAGGAAAGGGGAATCCTACTAGGACTTGGGAGTCCTAGTAGGACTCCCCACACTTGGTGCGCCCCTCTAGGGCCGGCCTCTCCCTCCCTCCTTTATATACGGGGGCAGGGGGGCACCTCTAGATACAACAATTGATCTCTTGATCTCTTAGCCGTGTGCGGTGTCCCCCTCCACCATAGTTCTCCTCGATAAATATTGTAGCGGTGCTTAGGCGAAGCCCTGCGACGGTAGAACATCAAGATCGTCACCACGCCGTCGTGCTGACGGAACTCTCCCTCGACACTCGGCTGGATCAGAGTTCGAGGGACGTCATCGAGCTGAACGTGTGCTAGAACTCGGAGGTGCCGTAGTTTCGGTGCTTGATCGGTCGGGTCGTGAAGACGTACGACTACATCAACCGCGTTGTTCTAACGCTTCCGCTTTCGGTCTACGAGGGTACGTAGACTCACTCTCCCCTCTCGTTGCTATGCATCCGCTAGATAGATCTTGCGTGATCGTAGGAAAATTTTAAAATACTACGTTCCCCAACAGAAGGTGGTTGTGGCGGCGGGTGTGGAGGAGAAGAAGGTGGCTGTGGCGGCCTCCGCCGTGCCGGAGCTTGGCGTGACGGCGTCCAGCGGCCCATCTCATGGACCTACGGAGGCCGGCGGCGAGCACGTGGACCTGCAGGTAATCCTTGCCAGCAGTTGATCACCTCCGTTTCTAGTTACCCCCATTAAGCAGTAGATTTAGATGTTTGATTGATTGATTCATAGTGAAAGGTTAAGATTGGTGTGATTGATCTACTAGTTAGGGTTTTTGAGTTATATGTTTAGTTGGGGGTTTTTGGTATTGGATTCAATTATAGCCACTCATATGTGGAATCTATGATTGAATTAATCATCCAGTGGATGTAGTGTGGTTAGGGTTTTTTTGTATTGGATTAATTTATAGGCAGTTATATGTAGAATCTGTGATTGAATCGATGTAGTAGTATAATTGAATTAATTACTTATATTGCAGAATGAGGAAGCTGTTGGCAACAAGAGGAAGCTGGACATTGCTGGGTTCAACGACCCGTCTGATTCTGACGACGACGAGGAGGTAACCCCAAGCTGTTTTTTGGCCCTGTTTGGATACATAGGTTAGAGCTAGTTTGGGGTTCTCGCCATGGATCTCTTCAAGGTCTACTCAACGTTTACGAGTCGAAGAGTCGACGAGTCATTCCAAAAGGTTGAGACTCATAGACTAGTCTAGACTAGTCTAGACTAGTGCGAGACTAGTCGACATGGTACTGTAGCACTGAACTGACAGTCCAGCACAACAGCACTAGCATAAAAACAAGTACAGAACTCCATAATCCATATGCAATTGCAAACATAGCAGAACACCTTAGTGTGACAATTGCAAACATAGCAGAACACCTTAGCTGAAAACTTGTAGCCTTAGCCCTCAAATCAATCCAGATCTATATCCAGCTGAAAATCAGGGTCTATATCATTCACTCGTGTAGGGGAAAGAAGATTAGGTCTCCAGCCGCGGGATGAGCCATCGTATATATATGTCCAGTTTTTTGAGTCGCTCGACTCGAACAAGTCGACTAGTCTAGACTCGTCATCGACTAGTCGATCCATGGCTCGACTCGTACAAGTAGTCTACACGAGAAAAGGAGTCGGATGTTATTATGTTATTATGTGAACTTCTGCCTGTGATTTGAGTTTAGTTTTAGTTAGATTTACCTGTGGTCTATTTCTGTTTAATTAATTCCTGGACGTTCGTGGCTAGCTATTTGATGTTTGTTAATTAAAATTCCAGTAGATGGCAGTTATCTGATGTTTGTTTGTTCATTAAATTCCAGTAAATGGCAATTATCTGATGTTTGTTAATTACATTACTCTAAATGGGAAGTATGTATTTATGCAAATCATTTGTATGTGCAATACAACTCTGGAGATGAGGTGGAAGAGTGGAACCACAAGTCCTTCATTGAGAAGGAAGCCAACAAGATTAGGGAGAAGGGGAAGGCAGCGTACTACAAGTGGGGCAAGTTCAGGTGCCCATACTGCACCACTAAGCCAATTCCCAAGGATGGGAGGTATGAGCACCTTATGTCGCATGCACGCGGTTTACAGACGAGTGGGAGGGACCTGAAGATCAGGGCAGAGCATGCAGCCCTCCTGAAGGCTATGAGTCCCATGTAGTCACCCTCTGTGAAGTTGATGATGTTTAACTTTTGCGCTACTAGCTAGCATGGTTGTGAACAGTGAAGTGTTTGTGATCGAACTGTTAAGTAGAATGGCAGGTTAAGTACTATGGCAGACTTAATTAAACCCCATCTAGTATGTCATCCATATGTTTAATTTTCCTAGTATGTCTCTAAAGTATATCAACTGTCTAGATGCCGGCAGACTCTTAAGTATCCCATATGTCCTATTTTTAGAAAACTCATGCTAAAATTCACAGAATATTTCAGCATGACCTTTGCTGGAAATAGGACATATGGAGTACCCGAATTAGTCTGCCAAACCACCAAGACTTGAACAAGTATGAGCATAAAATCGAAGTTGCAAAAGTGCATCATTCAGGCACGAGCAGATTTGACATGAACAAGCACAAGAAAATAAAACTATATGCATCATACATGTACTAGCTAATAAAATTGGGATGGAGCTCACCAACGACTTGCAGCCGACGAGGTCGAGGAGGACGCGAGGTGATGCTGGAGAGGCGGTGACGAACCAGCCGCTGCCGGAGCCTGAGATGGGAGGCCATGACGAACACACTGCAGCGCGGATCTTAGTCGTCTTCAAACTAGACCATCGGCTATTCGGCGGCACAGTGGGCACAGTGGGCACGAGCCAGCGGGCACAACGGGCACAACTGGAACATCACCTCCGGTATGCGTACTCACCCAGTTTGCAGCCGACACAAGCTTGGAGGAGGATCGAGGTGGAGACAATGAAGGGAAAGTGAGTGGGTAGGTGTGGCTGTCCAAAATATCTAGCTGTCCTACTTTACTAATGGCACACCGGCCATCCATGCGCCATTAGTAATCGACTTTACTAATGTCGCATTGCTGGCTGGTGCGCCATTAGTAGTTTTGCAACAAAAAGAATAAAAAATATAATAAAAAAATAACATTAATGGCGCACTTTACTGCTGGTGCGCCATTACTAGTTACAACTAGTAATGGCGCACTTTGTCTGGATGCGCCATTAGTATGTTTGGACAGGCGCACAAGTTCAAAAAAAGTCTTTTTGATACTAATGGCGCACCCTGGGCCAGGTGCGCCATTAGTAGTTTGAGCTCTAATGGCGTATCATATGTTGGTGCGCCATTATTATATACTAATGGCGCACTGCCTGTATGGTGCGCCATTAGTATCAATTCCATCTATATCCCTTTTCCTAGTAGTGATAGATCTACTCGTCACACTCCGTTCAATCTATCATAAGCAAACAATAGTAACCACGTATAAGCAATCACTCAGGAACTCGGAAAGAACGAATAAAACACTTCGGAAAACTTCGAAAACCACGAATGACTCTTGAAACATAACACAAATTCCAAAAGCACCAAAATTATCTAAATTTGGCCTTATCATAAAGTTTTGGTCAAGAGCTTCGATTTGCAAAAAGATTCAACTAAAACGGAGTTATAAAACACAAGTTATGATCAAAATAAGTTTGAATCTAAAACTAGTTGAATTCAAATTTTAAAAATTCAAAAACATGTTTAAGTTGTTTTACTGGAAAGAGAGGATCGTAACGAAGATGTGGGCGTTGGTTTCGTTGGATTTGGACCAACGGATAAAAAATTAGGACCATTTGAAGTTCAGGGGCTAAATTGCAAAAAAAATATTACAGCTAACACTACTGGAATCTGGGAATTTGCCATCAGCCAACTCTTTGCCATCTGCCAGCTGATGGCAAATAACGTCTTTGACATCTGCTTATAAAAAACAGATGGCAAAGAACTGACAGACGGCAAAGAACATGGTTGCCATCAGCCAATTCTTTGCCATCTGCGAGCAGATGGCAAATAATCTTTGCCATCTGCCAGCAGATGGCAAAGAGGTTGGCAAATCTTGTGGCCGTCAAGAGTGTAACGGCGTACCAGCCCCACCTCTTTGCCATCTGCCAGCAGACGGCAAATATTCTTCGCCATCTGCTGGCATATGGCAAAGAGATGGGGTTATTTTTTTCCAGATAAAAAAACAGTGGGGTTATCCCTTCCCTCTCTCCTCTCCTCTCCCTCTCTCCCCTCCTCTCCCACGCATCTCACCAGCCGCCGCCCCACCACCCCGCCGCCCCGCCGCCCCACCACCACACCACCCCGCCGCCACCCCACCACCCCGCCGCCGCCCCACCACCCCATCGCCCGCGAAGGCCCCCCCTTTCCCTAGCGGCCTGGTAGCAGTCGCCGTCCGTCGGGGAGGGAGCGTCCACATCCGCGTCCGCATTTGCTCGCCCGCGCCTGACCTCTCCACTCGCTGTCGCCGTCCTCGGCCTGCAGGTACCCATCCATCCGCCCGACCTCTCCACTGACCTCACCCCCCATCCCCTTGCGTGCAGTCCCCGCGGTGAGACAGCAATGCGGCGGGCGGTGGCCCGAACCTGCAGGCTTTGTATCATAAACATTAATTTCACCATCCCAAGGTAATGGAAATAAGTTCACAAGATTCTCATGTTCAGGTCTGTTCAAAGAGATACATGGTAATGTCTGATGCTAAAGCATGCATGTTCAGATCTGCAGAGTTTACTCATATTACTGTATGTTATATTATTAACTTTCTTTTTATACTTCATGTGCAAGTACATATATCATCTATTTTAGTATGATTTTACTTTTCAGACATTTATTAAAAAAACTGGAGTTAGTTTCTTCACAGCCAGGAGCTCTTAATCAATTGTAGTTATACTGAAAGATTATGACGGAGGGGGTCATTAAAAATCTGCAATTGTTCCAACCAACTGGTAGCAGTGGGTGCAGCATTTGAAGACACCAAAAATAGTATTTGGACTCTGATGGATGTAATGCCTGCCATTTATATATGTTGATTTAGTTCTACTAAACATACGCATGCAGAAAAGTTTGTATTTACTGACATATATCAAGTATTTTAGCATGATTTTACTTTTCAGACATTTACTAGAAAACTGCAGTTAGGTGTTTCAGAGCAAGGAACTCATAATTTTGTTGTTTCTACAGAATGATTAATACCGAGGGATCCCTTTTGTCAGGTCATTTAATCATTTAATCGTTTAATCAGTACATCATCTCAGGTAACTTACTACTACCTCTGTTCCAAAATAAGTGTCGTTAACTTAGTACACCTTTGCACTAAAGTTGTACTAAATCTGTGACACTTATTTTGGGACAGAGGGAGTGTCTCATTTTCTACCTGAACCAAGTTGTAATTTCATTTATAAGAGGCAAAGAGTTCCTCTTGGTTAGTTTGCCACATTTTATATGTCTATCTATGTGCATTACTAATTCACTATATGCACCTTTAGTTCCCAGTTTTGCCTCACTTTCTTGATGCATCTCGGATGAGAGGAAAGAAATGGATAATCTGACAAGCAATGTTCAGGCATACCCTTATATTTACGTCTGATGATATGTTGCGGGTGCTAACTAATCAAGACTGCTGCCATGAGCAAAAGAGCAGACATTAATTATGAGAAAACAATAAAGAATCTTCCGTGACTACATACCACGATGAGTCAAAGACGATGAAAGCACTACTCCGTTGGTGGTGTTAGCAATTGGAGTCTGGAGGGAGAACATTTCATCAGACGAATTGGGTTGTGAGAATCTGGGCAGATTTGGTTGTGCTGTTCATTTCTCGGTTGTGTGGATTTGTTTCTCCATGCATAATTGTCTTTATCTTGGCTCATTGTTTGGGGATGGACGCGTCAATCTGATCGCGCTCTCCTCCATGCCATATGGATCCTTGGTTCGGATCGCGCTCTCCTCCAATGGACGATGACAACCTTTCTATCGATGCAAGGGCAGCAGGAGCTCATGATGTTGTTGATGCCACCACCATGCACGAGGTTGATGCAAGGTGGGACAAGTATGTATACCAGGAAAAGTACTGAATTTGTTTGGCATTTAGCTTTTTTATTCTGTTTTTAGTGAGCTTTTTTATTCAGATAATCTGTTTACCTGATGCCTTCACTGCAGGTAATCTGTTTGTCTGACATTTTGCTTTTTGATTCAGTGTGATCACTAAAGGGGAGAACATAAAACGTCAATTGAGGGCACTGTGATTCTCTAGCTACATGTACCATGTAAGTGACGTCTTTCCATGAATCTTCTATTCATTTTATATAACCTCTCAGGCCCTTACAAAAGAATCTATGTTAACTCGATCTCTTTCTGTCGATTCTTATAGGGTCACCAACCACACATGTATAAACCATGTCTCCCTACTGTAATTTGATGATCTATGTTCACGTGGCACTGAAGAGTTCAAAGTTCACTCTGAGAAAGAATTTCTTTGATGTACATTTGCCACAAGAAGGATGTGCTGAACTTTCGACGGTTCCGATTGGTCGCTGACATTACCTTTACTCTTTTCATTGATAGGTCCAAAAGAGATCCTTATTTCACCTTTGTTTATAGGTATTCAACGTGAGGAATTTCATACTTTTGGAGTGGAGCTATCAAATATATATTATGAGTTTCTAAAACATCCATTATGAGGTAAAATCATTATATACATATTATTTTATCTATGTTTCGTGTGAGCCTAATCTACCGCAGCCATATGAAAGTTTTGGAAGGAACATCTTATTGCACGATCACAAAGAAATTATTGGATCATCATTTTTATGTTTGTATGAACAAGAATTTTTGGTTGTTTGACCTCACAAAGGTTCTTTGTTGAGCAGGAGTTGAACAGAGCTTCCTCTGCCCCAGCCAATTCTGAGAAAACTAACCAGCAGAGAACATGAATAAATATAGTGACGAGAAAGGGTGGAGCTGAGTAAACAACACATGGATATGATGGTTTCCACTTAATCACCGACTCAACTTTGTATGGGTGAGCTAACAAGCCCGTGTTATGTCTTCCCTCTTTCTTTGTAAGTGAATGATTTCAGATTGCTGGTCATTATTCAACAACTATACTTGTGATAGAAAAATGTGCTAAACTATAGTACTCCCTCCGTCCCATGATAAGTTTCGCTATACTTGTGAAATATTAATGTATATTCTTCTAAAGTTATAATACATTCATGGTATGTGTATATCATTTCTATGCTGCAAACCTGAGTCGGGCAGGCAGCAACTGGTTTCTTCATTTGCTATCTTTATATTTTTCAAAGCAATTAAATTTCTCATCTTGCACCTGAGATAAAACTACAATCTAGAGCACAAGGAAACTATAGATCACTTTTTCTGTAGCTTCTGCGAACTTAAGTTATGGCTTTTAGAAATATTTAAACATCATGTCTTTTATATGGTTATCTACCTTTCCAAAAGAGTTGACATTCTATTTGGTTTAATTCAGGGTCAAGTGAGCTATCAAACACATATAAGATAAGACGGAAAAATAGAAGTGTATGCGCATTTGGTGAGATTAGGGGAATGTACTGACAAGTGACAAGCATATTTCCTTGCGTGTCGTCCTCGATGCTGCTTCCTTAGTTCACACATTACTTTTCTTAATCTCTTTTGTCGCATATGATTGACATATCCAACTACCATGTTGATTTTCTAATCATTCTTTGGTCTGGACTATATGATATATGTATTATATCAACAGCACAATATGATTCTTCTTCTTCTCGCAGGGCGCTTCTGATGCACAGATGGTGTTGGTGAAGCAGCATGTCCGAGAGAGCGTGCAGGGGAGGAAGGAGTTCCTGGTGAAGGTGCTGATACTGACGGTGCTCAGCCACACTAACTTCGTCAGCTTGGTCGGCTTCTGCGCGCAGGGGACAAGCGGCTGCTGTTGTACGAGTACATGCCCTTCGGCAGCCTGGAGAGTCATCTCTTTGGTAATACTTCTTCTCAATATTATTTAGACTTGCTAATAGAGCAGTCGATGTTTAGCATCTGCCAATCTGTACATTCTGTTCTTAGATTTATTTTCCCTCAATACCTTGTTTAGTACAAGGAAGGACTGATATTATTCCCCAGCCAGGGTCATTGATTATTGTTTATTTTATCATAGTTCGGTGTTTTTCATCTGAAAATAGATTCAAATGGGTACAAATAGGCTTGGCTCAACTCCTAAACCGGATAAAGTCCCCATCAGATTTCAATTGAATGTTTTTTGGAATCGGCAGTTATAAAATGTCAATTGAATATTGATATTGCGATGGATCGGACGCTCAAATTTGTTTTCATTTTTGTATTGATATTGCGATGGATATGGTATTTTTTTACTAAGATACCTGATACCTCCACTTGTTTTCAAAATGGATTTTGATTTTTTACTGAAACTGGAATGGATGTGATTTTCTACTCATATATGGTATTAAATTGTGATCCCGTCTATCAAATTTGTGGTAGTGAAACTGGGAATTGGACATACGCTTTTCTACTCGGGTACTCGGACGTGCCCTCAGGGTACTCAGCTCATGAGCCTCCCACTATTCCTTGTGACGCAGCAAATGCAACATACCTAAAGGTGAATAGAGTATTTATTTGTAATATAACTGTCCTAAGAAAAAGTTGAATTTATGCTGGTTATGTACCCATGATTCATCATGTTATCCTTAGGTGCATAAATTAAGGTGTACATAATTTATTTTCTAGATGGTAAATTGTTTGGTTTGAAGCACCTAAATCCATATTATGTAATAGTTTGCCAGCCAATTGCATATTGCAATTAAGTTTCTCGTTGGAACATTTGTTTAAAGGAAAAAAAATCCTTCATGTGTCGTTTTTAATTAATGGATAATAACAATGCATATGCTTTCATGAGGTTTAAGAAATAAAAAAAGGCATTCAAGTGTTGTTCTCATTTGTAATGCATTGCAGAATAAAGAGTTCAGTGTTTGTGTACCACCTTCTTTATTTTGTGCATCAGTGTCGGTGTACTAAGATAGGGGTACCTTAGTACCCCAACTTGTGCACGGGCAGTAGCAGCTTCCCGCGGTAGGGTTTACAACGTGCTCGCCGGAAACCTTTTCGGTCCTTATGAAGCCATTCAAGAACAAAGTATACGAGACAGAAGATCAAGACCCCGGCAAGTGAAGCTTGCCACGAAGGCCGTACCAGGCTCAAGATTATCACATCAACACAAGACCCTGGCAAGAGGAGCTTGCCAGGAAGACCAGAAAACAGCATCTCAGAAGACATGTCGTGGCGCATCACGTGCCCCGGCGGGACCCGGGGAGCGACAAGCTTCCGGGCCCGGCAAGATCATGGCCCCGGCAAGGTGCTTGCCGAGGAAAACTATGCTGTGTGCCCGCGCTCCAGCTCATCGGTCCACGCGTCGTCCTGGGGCCCCTCCAGGGACGCGTGGCGGATGGCTGTGCAGCCTGGGGGACACGGTGGCAAGCCACAGTGACGAGGCTACCGCCGTGGCGAACGGAGAAGCATGGACGGGCGCTTTTGGGGTCGACGGTGACGGGCATTTAATGCCCTTGTCCCCCACTGTCCAGATTAGGTGAAGACCACTGTTCATCCACTGTTCGTGCACTGTTCCCGCACTGTTACAACTACCACCAAAGTTACATTTTTACCCTCCCTTACGTTGACACCTGTCGGTGACCCCTTGAGCTATAAAAGGAGGCCCATGCACAACGTAGAAAGGGTTGGGAACCTAGACATCTCTCTTGCTCGGTGTAGCTAGCTCTTCAAGCTCCCGAGCTCAAGAAATCAATACAATCCAAGCAGGAGTATGGTTTTACGCGTCCGCGCGGCCTGAACCTGGGTAAACTGCCCGCGTGTGCTCCTCGATCTGCTCTTCGTGCTCCCTCCGCTCCCTTACCGCAACGTAGAAGGGGCTCCGGTCCCATAGGTGCTCGTGGGAGGACAGTTTCCCCCGACATCTTTGGCGCGCCAGGTAGGGGGCGTCGAGGGTGTGCAAACCTGATCCGGCACTCACGCGGGCGCATTCTTCATCAACATCTCCAGCTTCATCAACTTCGTCAACTGCAACAACATGGCCCCGAAGAAGAAGGCTTCGGAGGTCGCAGGCCCGTCTGCGTCGATCCCACCACCACCAGAACCAACGGTTGGTGGAGGAGATGCCAGCGGAAGGGTGGTCGCCGGCGAGGAAACTCACGGCGCCACCAAGTCCAGGGAAAAGACGGACGACCGGGCAAATTCCAAGGCCTCGGTGTCCGTGGACGCACCGCGTCTCTCTCAACAAACGCCAGGCCAGCAGCGCCGTGGTACAGGAGGTACCATTCGCTTGCTGGGGCAAGGAAAAACCGGGGGATCGCGGGAAGCTCAAGGCCACCGTCCTGGTACGAGCAAGGCGCGGTCGCCGGGGCGAGAAACTGCTCCTTCTAACCCTATTAGAAGTCCGAGCATATCTCGCTCCTCGCACCGCTCGCCGCCGCTCCCCTCCTCTCCAGCAGAAGCTCTAGCAAGAGCACAACTGCTCCTCGATTTCCCTCCAGCGGCAGACAAGGCCGAGGACTGGAGGGCGACGATCCAAAGCCTCATCGCCTTCGCCAACAACGACACGCCGCAGCAGCCGGCGACATCGCGGCCACGGCAAGTCGACCAGACGAAGGCCGATGGCGACAAGACCGCCGGGGGTGCGACCACCATGCACTCCCCGCCACGGAAGCAGAAGACGCCACCCCGCCGGATCAACGTCGACGACGACTCCACGGCGTCATCGGACCCGCGGGCTCGTCGGGACCAGCGCCAAGTCCTCGACGATGGGCGACAAGAAGATGCTCGGACGCGCATCGAGCGACGACGAGAAGCCCGGCGACAATCGGATCAGCGTGCTGGAACCGCTGTCGACACGTACGCCCCCGGTGAGCCAGGCGACTTGCCGTACGTGGCAGGTTACCCTGCGTTCACCCGTGAGCTGCGGCGAGTCCAGTGGCCCAGCATGAAAAACTTCAAGCCCGACGTACCCGAGAAGTACGACGGCAAGACGCACCCCTCGGAGTTCCTCAGCATCTACACCATCGCGGTGCAGGCTGCCGGGGGACGCGACGAGAAGATACTGGCTAACTACTTCCCGCTGGTGCTTAAGCCAAACGTCCGCTCTTGGCTTATGCACTTGCCGGAAGGCTCCATTTCTTCATGGGCAGATCTGTGCCACCAATTTGTTGGCACCTTCACGGGCGGCCACAAACCCCACGGCCAGGAGAGTGATCTCCACATCTTGGCCCAGAAGGAAGGAGAATCCCTGCGCAAGTACATCCAGAGATTCAGCCGCGTGCAACACAACATTCCCGACGTCCACCCCGCCGCGGTTATCAGCGCGTTCCACCAGAACTTGCGTATCCGCCGCATGAGGGAAGAGATGGCCATGACCAAGATTCGGGATGTCAGCGAGCTCTACGCTCTGGCCGGCAAGTGCGCGCGCGCTGAAGAGGGGAGGAGACTCCCCAGAGAGGATACTGGCGCAGGAGGAAGCGACAGTGAGGACGCCGCCCTGGCAAAGAAGAGCCGGCGGCGGAACAACAGGAGAAAGAAGAGCAAGGAAGTGCTGGTCGTCGAGCAGTCCGGCAAGGAGGCTCCCGCCAAGAAGGCACAGGCTGGCAGTTCCGGCAAGGAGCCTGCCCCTGTGGCGGCAGCCGACAAGCAGGACGGCTCCGACAAGCAATATTGCAAGATCCACCGCACCAAGGGCCACGATCTTCAGAATTGCAAGCGAGTCGAGTACCTCGTAGAGCAGCAGAAGGCTGAATACGAGCGTCGCGACAAGGAGAAGGCCCAAGGTGGCGGAGGAGAACCCAGCAAGAAGCGGCCATTCAATGGCCGGGGAGGACACCGCGGCAAGGCCAAGCAGCGGCAAGGTGATCGACCTCCCTGGGGCCGCGACAAGGATGAGGAAGAAGACGACGACGACGACATGGAGGGAGGAGATAACAGCGAGCAGGAGTTCCAGAAGGCCACAGAAGTTCTGTGTGTCGACGGAGGCGCCTCTCTGCATACTTCCCACCGCCAACTCAAGCAGTGGGTGCGGGAAGTAAACGCAGCTGAGCCGCCCGTCGAGTCACGCAGGCTACGGAAGTGGTCCAGCACGCCCATCATTTTTGATCTTGAGGATCACCCTGACCGCACAACGGCGGTCGGGTGCTTGCCGATGTTGGTCTCACCAACTATCCGCAACCTCAAGGTCACCAAAATGTTGGTTGACGGCGGGGCCGGCCTGAACTTGATCTCCTCAGCTGTGATCAAGAAACTCTAGATCCCAGACGGCGAGCTCGAAGAAACCGGGTCATTTCAAGGAATAAACCCGGGAAGGAGCAAGCCGAAGGGCAAGATTACTCTGCCAGTGACCTTTGGCGGGGAACTCAACTTCAGGACGGAGAGGATAACCTTCGACGTGGCCGATATCCCATTACCTCGCCAAGTTCATGGCAGCTTCCCACTATGCCTACAACGTACTCATGATGTCGGGGCCGATAAGCGTCATCTCTGTCCCTGGTGACAAGAAGGACGCGCTTATCTGCGCCGAAAAGATATACCGGGATGCAGCAGCCGCAGCAGAAAGCAACACACTTGCCGTTGAAGCTCCCGGGGGGAAGACCAAGACCAAGTCCGGCAAGAGCTCTGGGGCTCACTCCGGCAAACGCACCTCCTCGGAGTGCTGCGCTGCCGTCGAGGACGTACCATCGAGCTCCACCGGCAAGTGCAAGAAGGGGATGGTCGCTCCACCGGCAACCAAGAAGGTGTCCGCCAAGGAGGACGGCACTGGTGGTACCTTCACCATCAGTGCTACACTTGACAACAAATAAGAAAGCGCGCTCGTTGCCTTCCTGCGGGCGAATGTCGATGTGTTTGCGTGGCAACCATCTGACATCCCCGGCGTTCCCAGGAAGGTAATTGAGCACAAGCTTGCTGTTTGTCCTCATGCGCGGCCCGTCAAGCAGAAGGTCAGGAAGCAAGCCGTGGAGCGCCAAGAGTTCATCGCCGAAGAGATAAAGAAGCTAGAAGCAGCAGGCTTGGTTAGAGGCGTGATCCATCCCACGTGGTTGGACAATCCAGTTGTCGTACGCAAGGCCAATGGGAAGTGGAGACTCTGTATAGACTTCACTGATGTGAATAAAGCATGTACCAAGGATCCATTTCCCTTGCCGCGCATTGACCAGATTGTTGACTCCACCGCTGGATGTGAGTTGCTTTCCTTCCTTGATGCATACTCAGGATACCACCAGATTTTCATGGCCAAGGAAGACGAAGAGAAGACTGCATTCATTACTCCATGCGGCACATATTGCTTCATACGCATGCCCTTTGGATTGAAGAATGCAGGATCAACGTTTGCAAGGGTGGTGCACACTGCTTTTGAGCCACAGATACACAGAAATGTGGAAGCATACATGGATGACATAGTGGTTAAGAGTAAGAGCAAAGATACCCTGATCCAAGACTTGGAAGAAACATTTGCAAATCTGCGCAAGGTCCAGCTTAAGTTGAACCCCGAGAAGTGCGTCTTCGGAGTCCCCTCCGACAAGCTTCTCGGGTTCTTTGTGTCCCAGAGGGGGATTGAAGCCAATCCCGACAAGATAAAAGCCATTGAGCAGATTGAAGCCCTGAATCGCGTCAAGGACGTAAGGAGACTTGCTGGTTGTGTGGCTGCCCTTAGCAGGTTCATTTCAAAATCTGCAGAACGCGCCTTGCCTTTCTTTAAAATTTTGAAGAAGGCAGGTCCTATGAAATGGACTCCGGAAGCGGAGGCAGCGCTACAGGATTTGAAAGGATACCTGTCCTCCACTCCAATACTTGTCGCACCTAGACCACAAGAGAAGTTGCTGCTGTACTTAGCGGCAACCAATCAAGCGGAGGCAGAGGAAGAGCCCACACCCCCGGCAAGCGAATCCAGCGACAAGCAGGGGGCTCCACCTACAAGCTCTGGCCCCGACAAGAACAAGTCTGCGCAAGAACAAGGAGAAGTGCGAAGGAAGATGGTGCAGCGCCCAGTGTATTTTGTAAGTTCCCTCTTGCAGGGAGCTAGATCAAGATACTCTGGGGTGCAGAAGTTGCTTTTCGGTCTCCTCATGGCCTCAAGAAAGCTGTGCCATTACTTCCAAGCACACGAGATAACAGTGGTCACTCGCTTTCCGTTGAAGAGGATATTGCAGAATCCCGAAGCAACAGGCAGGATCGTCGAGTGGGCACTGGAGCTGTCGAGCTTTGGTCTCGAGTTTGAGAGTACTTCAACTATATAGAGCAGAGCTTTGGCAGAATTCATAGCTGAATGGACCCCAACGTCAGATGAAGAAGTTCCAGAGACAAGCGTCCCCGTACAAGAAGCAAGCAGCGAATGGGTAATGTACTTTGATGGTGCTTTTTCGCTACAAGGCGCCGGTGCCGGCGTGGTACTCATAGCACCCACCGGAGAGCACCTCAAGTACGTTGTCCAGATGCACTTTCCCAAGGAACAAGCGACAAACTATACTGCTGAGTATGAAGGCTTGCTTGCCGGCCTCAGGATTGCGGCCGAGCTTGGGATCAAGAAGTTGATTGTGCGGGGAGATTCACAGTTGGTGGTCCGGCAAGTAAACAAGAGTTACCAGAGCCCTTTGATGGAAGCCTATGTTGATGAAGTGAGGAAGCTTGAAGAGCACTTTGAAGGTCTGCAGATGGAGCACGTCCCAAGAGCTCAGAATGATATCGCAGATGGCCTCTCAAAGTGTGCTGCAATGAAGTTACCTGTGGAACCAGGGACCTTCCTGCTCAAGTTAACTCAACCATCCGTTACACCATCAGTTGGGCAGAACAAGAAGAGGAAGTTGGTCCCCGGCGACTACTTGCCGGCGGATCTTCCCGAAGCCGCCGCCAAGGTCCCCAAGATCAACGACCAAAACGCTGAGGAACAATTTGCTCCTGCAGACCCAAGGGTCTGTACAGTTGAAGCAAGCTTTCTCGACAAGCTTTGCCCCGGCAGGCTTGCCGAGGGACCATCAGCTCCGGCAGAACCGGAGGTTCTTGCCGTAGAAGCTGGGGTTCCCGCAGCAGCCCTCATGCCTTTAGTCCTTGCCGTTGAGCCTCGGGCTCCGGCATGGGCACAGCAGATCGTCCGTTTTCTGCAAACTGGAGAACTTCCCGACAAGCCAGAAGAGATAGAGAAAATAACCAGGCAGTCAAGTATGTACCAGTTCGTTGACAATGAACTGTACAGAAGAAGACTCAATGGTGTTCGGTTGAAGTGCATCTCCAGAGAAGATGGGCAGAAGCTATTGGCAGAGATACACGGAGGCATATGTGGCCATCACATTGGCGCACGGGCACTTGCCGGGAAGGCATTCCGGCAAGGGTTCTTTTGGCAAGAAGCCCTCCAAGATGCAACTGCACAAGTAACCAAGTGTGAAGCATGCCAGTTCCATGCCAAGCAAATTCACCAGCCAGCTCAAGCTCTCCAGACGATTCCTTTGTCCTGGCCCTTCTCGGTCTGGGGGCTCGATATCCTCGGCCCCTTCGCCCCCCGTGCAGTCGGGGGCTTTGAGTACTTGTACGTAGCAATCGACAAGTTCACAAAGTGGCCAGAAGTGGATCCAGTGAGAAAGGTGACAGCACAGTCAGCAGTCAGGTTCTATAGAGAGATTGTTTGCCGTTTCGGGGTCCCTAACAGGATCATCACCGACAACGGCACACAGTTTACAAGTCACACCTTCATGCAGTACGTCCAAGACCTTGGCGCCAAGGTCTGCTTCGCTTCTGTAGGTCACCCGAGGAGCAATGGTCAAGCGGAGAGGGCCAATGCTGAAGTGCTGCGCGGACTCAAGACAAGAACCTTCGACAGGCTGCGCAAGTGCGGAAGAAACTGGATAGAGGAGTTACCGGCGGCTCTTTGGTCAATCAGGACGACACCAAGTCGAGCCACCGGACAGACACCCTTTGCTCTTGTCTATGGAGCAGAGGCAGTTCTCCCCACGGAACTCGTATACGGATCTCCTCGAGTGCTCGCTTATGATGAGCTCGAGCAAGAGCAACTGCGACAAGATGATGCACTGCTCCTCGAGGAGGAACGTCTCCAGGCTGCTGTACGAGCTGCTCGATACCAGCAAGCCTTGCGCCGCTATCATAGCCGCAAGGTTAAGGCCAGGAGTCTCGAGGAAGGCGACCTTGTTCTTCGGCGTGTTCAGTCCGCCAAGAATTCCAACAAGTTGACGCCGAAGTGGGAAGGCCCTTATCGGGTGAGACAAGTTACAAGGCCCGGCGCTGTCCGCCTTGAGACCGAAGAAGGCTTACCGGTGAGCAATTCCTGGAACATAGAGCATCTTCGCAAGTTTCACCCATAAGGCGCGGTTGGCGTGATCCGCTCCGGCAACCACCTTTTGTACGAGTCTTGCCGCTATTGCATGTAAACCTTTGTACAAAGCCGGGCGCAGATCCCGTGCATCAGTAAAGCTTTTGTGTTTCTCACTATTCGCCATTTCCATGCTTTTTTCTTATTTGCATACATTGTTTGGCATCTTGTGCAACACGCATACCCGGTAAGCATTAGCAGGCCAAGAGGCCCTATACTTGTTTTCCCTCCTCTTTTTCTTTCCCTCTTAAGCAGAAGGAATGTTCCTCGCGCACAAGTTTGCCGGGGGAGAAGGAGGTGGAGGATGAACCAAGTGCTGTTCAAGAAAGAGGAGCCTTGCCGGGAACAAACAATCCAGGAAAGCTAAGCTAAGTTACCGAAGTTTGAATAATTCAAATTTTTAAATTTTAGTTGTCTTCCTTGAACAACCACACTTTGTATGGAAAACCTGTGCGCGGAGGAACCTGCCCATGGCTAGCCGCGCCCTTACTCTGTTTCGAGTACGCTCAACGGCTTAAGTGAGCTGCGACAAGTGTCGCGCCCTTACTTCGTTTTTCGAGTTCGCTCAGCAGTCTAAGTGTGCTGCGACTAGCTGCGGCAAGGTTACTTGCCGACAAGGCCTTTGCCAGCAGGCTGCTCAGAGTCCAGCACTCAGCGCTCGCGGCAAGGGCCCCTTGCCAGCAAGTTCCCTAAAAGCGTAGGGTAAAAAGCATACAAAGTAAAGGACCAAAGCGAGGGAGATAACACTGCATTGATTGATCAAAATAAGATTGTATATTACAAAGATAGCTTGCCGTGATACTAATTGATTCATGTCCATAACATACTTTGCAGCGGCAAAGGAAACAGAAAGAAATAAGCCTAATCTACGCGGTCGCCTTCACGCCTAATGACTTTGTTCACCTTGGCAACGATGTGGGCGACCTGCGCCTTCAACGCCTCCTGATCTGCGTCGTCCGGCAAGGAGCGGAGGACGTTGACAAGCTTGATGCCGGGGTTGCGGTAGACGATCTTCGTCAAGACGCGCTCCAAGGTGCCCGCGCAGATCCGACGCGACTCGTCGGCCAACTGCGCGGGGAGCTTCTCCCGCAGCCGTGCAAGCCCCGGTGCGATTCCCCTGAAGAAGAGACTTAACTTGGCGCTTTGGGGGAGGTCCTCGTCGGGAGAGTACACGAGGTGCTCCGCCCTCAGCGCCATCATCTCCTTGTCAATGTTGGCAGCGGAGGTGACCAGATCGTCAGTCCACTGCTCCACTGCCCGGCTGAACTGGTTCGCCGAGACGGCGGCGCTCTCCACCAGGCATCGTTCCTTGCGGAGCTCGTCCTTCAGCTTCGTCTCACGATCCCGGGCAGCGTCGAGCGAATCAGTCAGAGTGGAGACCTTCAATTCCAAGTCAGCAATAGAATCTTTGGCGGCAGTGAGCTCGTCGCCTTTCTTGGAGAGGCGTACCTGCAGGTCAGAGTTGGTATGGGCATCTTTTTCTCGCTCCACATTGAGCGCGGTGATTCTGTCCGCACTCGCCTTCAGGTACCGCTCCAGCTGCTCCACCTTGGCCTCAAGATCCTTCTTGGCGGTCTCCGCGGTGGCTGCGGCGGCCTTCGCCTCCTTCAGGGCTCCGCCAATGGCCCGCTCCCGGACGGAGAGGTCGTCCTCGTGGGCGTCGAGGTCGACCTTCCGTTGGTTGAGCGCTCCTTCTCGCCGGGACAGCTCTTCGCCAACCAATCGCTGCTGCTCCTCGGCCTCAGCCTTCTCAAGGAGGAACGCTTGCTGCTCCTCGGCAAGCCCTTCGCGCTCCTCCGCCAAGTTACGGAGGGCCACCTGGTTGGCGGCGCGGAGCTCTGCGGCGCGCTTCTCGAAGTCAGCTCCAGCCTTGGTGGTGAGAGCTTCCCGGGACTCCAGCTTCGCCTGCCTGGCCCGGTACAGGGCCAGGAGCTGGCGAAGAAGCTTCTCCTCTTCGGGATCGTCACTCCCGCTAGGCGCTTCAACAACCTTCAACCCCGCGGAGGCGAGGACCTCTCCATCGTAGGTCTCTCCCTCCACGGGGGCTCGCGACGAGGACGCCCACGGGACTTGTATGAAGATCCCGTTGGGAGCTTCAAGATAGACGCCCGACCGCTCCGTGGACGCGGAGGGGTCGGCGGCCGGCGCAGCGCTTGACGCTCCTGCTGCCTCCGGGCCAGCAGTGCGGTCGCCGGTCCCTTCTCCAACCGCGGCGTCTGCAGTCGGGGCGGTCTCCTCAGCGGCAGGCTTGTCGGATCCAGCCATGCCCTCAGTGGCAGTGGCGTCGCCGCCGTCGCCGCGCACCTCCTCCTCAACGGTGGCCTCCGTCTCCATCCGCTCTGGGGCGGGAGGATGTAGCAGAAGAAAAAGAAAAGAAAAGATCAAGCAAATATCCAAAAAGACAAGTTCATGAAGGAAAAGCTACAAGGACTTACCTTCGCGGACTTCTTCGACGACAGGCTCCCTCGCCGGGGAATCCACCCTTGGCTGCGGAGTGGTGGCCCCCGCTGGCGGAGGACCGCCCGCGCCCTCCCTTGGCGGGGTGCTCACCCTTGTCGGGCTGCTCACCCTTGGCGGGGTGCCCGTCCTTGGCGGAGCGCTCTCCCTCGCCGGAGAGCTCGCCCTTGGCGGGAATGGTGGGGCAAGCAGCTCGTCGGGGGCAGTCTCCGGGCGCTCCTGCGGCTGCGGCTCCACTTCTGCACAAAATAACCAAGATATTAGTACAAGCAAAAACCTCAAGCGCGCCTGACAAACAGAAAATTCAAGACCAGACTTACGCTGGGGGCTGCTCCTCGGAGCAGCAGGTTGATCCGGCAAGCTTGCCGCTGGCACGTCCCCAGTCGCCGCAGCGGGCGAGTCGTCTTCAACCTCGACCACAGGGATCTTGGCTCTCTTCGCCATCCGCTGGGTCTGGGTCCTGAAAGCAAAACAAAACAAGATCAGAATAATCAAGGAAGATCAAGACAAAGTCAAAGAAATTACAAGCTGCAAGTACTCACTCCTCTTCCTCATCGTCGGAGCTGAGGGCGGAGAAGTCGAACTCCACCTGAGATGCTCCCGCGCGAGGAGCAGGAGGAGAAGGCTCCCTCGGGCGCTTGGCGGTCTCCGGAGCTGTGGGCTGCGAAGACCCAGCCTCCGTTGTCGCCGAGGGCCGAGGAGCGGAAGTAGCAGTCGTTCCACTCCGGGAGGATCCTCCTCCGCTTGGCGCTGGTGCGCGGGGCGCATCCTTCGCGACTTGGCTCGCCTTGGTAGCGCGCGTCGCCCGGCGCGCGGGCTGCTGTCGAGGCGCCTGTGGCCTCGTCGCCGTGGCCACCTTGCGGAGGCGTTTCCTTGGTTGCTGCGTGGGACTTGCCAGAGGCGGGGAGTTCTCTGAGGACGAGGAGGCATCGTCGTCTAGTCCCAGAGATCCACCAGTATCTTCATCGGCCTCGACGTCTTCCTCCTCCTCCCCGGCAGGCCCACTGGACCCAGCACCTTGCCCGGCGGCCTCGCTCCCTCCGGCGGCCTCGCTCACCCCGGCAACCCCGGCTATCCCGGAAAGCCTCAAGGAAGGAACCCCGGCAAACTCATTGGGCGGAAGCTTGAGCAGCCTGAGGATTTCCGCCTCCTCTGCTTGGCACGGAAACTGTCCTCCAACGAGCACCTATGGGACCGGAGCCCCTTCTACGTTGCGGTAAGGGAGCGGAGGGAGCACGAAGAGCAGATCGAGGAGCACACGCGGGCAGTTTACCCAGGTTCGGGCCGCGCGGACGCGTAAAACCCTCCTCCTGCTTGGATTGTATTTATTTCTTGAGCTCGGGAGCTTGAAGAGCTAGCTACACCGAGCAAGAGAGCTGTCTAGGTTCCCAACCCTTTCTACGTTGTGCATGGGCCTCCTTTTATAGCTCAAGGGGTCACCGACAGGTGTCAACGTAAGGGAGGGTAAAAATGTAACTTTGGTGGTAGTTGTAACAGTGCGGGAACAGTGCATGAATAGTGGATGAACGGTGGTCTTCACCTAATCTGGACAGTGAGGGACAAGGGCATTAAATGCCCGTCACCGTCGACCCCAAAAGCGCCCGTCCATGCTTCTCCGTTCGCCACGGCGGTAGCCTCGTCACCGTGGCTTGCCACCGTGTCCCCCAGGCTGCACAGCCATCCGCCACGCGTCCCTGGAGGGGCCCCAGGACGACGCGTGGACCGATGAGCTGGAGCGCAGGCACACAGCATAGTTTTCCCCGGCAAGCACCTTGCCGGGGCCATGATCTTGCCGGGCCCGGAAGCTTGTCGCTCCCCGGGTCCCGCCGGGGCGAGTGATGCGCCACGACATGTCTTCTGAGATGCTGCTTTCTGGTCTTCCTGGCAAGCTCCTCTTGCCAGGGTCTTGTGTTGATGTGATAATCTTGAGCCTGGTACGGCCTTCCCGGCAAGCTCCACTTGCCGGGGTCTTGATCTTCTGTCTCATATACTTTGTTCTTGAATGGCTTCATAAGGACCGAAAAGGTTTCCGGCGAGCACGTGGTAAACCCTGCCGCGGGAAGCTGCTACTGCCCGTGCACAAGTTGGGGTACTAAGGTACCCCTATCTTAGTACACCGACAATCAGGTATAGTGTCGAATTACATTTTTTAATCAAAGTACATTGAAAGCGAATTAGATTCCAATTATTTTTTTATTTGTTATTGCCTATCTTTCTATGTATGTAAAATTTTACAAGCAACGAATACAAATTTTCAACTTTCTTCTTTCCCATTTTACAGATTTGCTTAAGATCACGGAAGTTTGGGTTGATGGAGTGCCTGTATTTAGTTTTTGTTTTGACCTTGTGAAACTTGCTACCTATGGATGAAACTATGTAATATTGATGAAACTATGTATATGTACGGATGAAACTTGCTACTATTGGTAACATGTGTTGGATATATATATGTGTTCATGACTGTTGGTAATATGTGATGAATATGTTATATTGGTCATATAAATATATTTGTGTTAGATTTTCTGTGAAATTGAAATGATATAAGAAAAAAAATGGGGCAATATAGGCACTTTGCCATCTGCTGGCAGATGGAAAAGAGCTTTGCCATCAGCTGGCAGATGGCAAAGAGGCCACGTGTCATCTACATGTAAAATTTGGGCTGGCCTATTTGGGCTCTTTGCCATCTGCTGGCAGACGGCAAAGGGCCTGTAGCCTTTGCCATCTGCTGGCAGACGACAAAGAGCCTGCAGCTTTTGCCAACTGCTGGCAGACGTCAAAGTATGCCGTTATCCTTCTAATGGGGCTAACACCGTTAAGAGACTTTGCCATCTGCCAGCTGATAGCAAAGGCACAGGCTCTTTGCCATCAGCCAGCAGACGACAAATAAGCCTTTGCCCACTGGATTTCAGATAAACTGTTTGCCATCTGCTGGCTGATGGCAAAGCCTTTGCCATCCGCCGTCCATGTCTTTGCCATCTGCCATGGCAGATGGCAAAGTGCCAGATTCCAGTAGTGTAAGTCCCTGGCGGAAAACTAAAAGAAAAAGAAAAGAACTATCGAGCAAACGCTCGATATTAGGACCTAACTAGGGAACGTTCACTGAATAGATGTAAACCTAAAAAATCTAAACTGATCTGTAAAAATAAACACGAATTAAAAGGAAAAACCGTGCGGTTTTATACCTAGGCGGTTCGGCGGAGAAAACCGGGCGGATCGGGTCGGTCCGGTGCGGGTCGGGCTCGGAGCCTCGGAGCTCCGGCCGGCGAGCTCCAGCGAGGGGCGGCAGACGGTGGCGTCTTTTTTTTAAACATTTTTTTTGTAAAACAGACAAAAAAACAAAAAAACCAAAAAAATAAAAATATTATATAGGCATATAATATATCAAAATTTGTAGAAACAATTTCTCTACAAGGTGAACATTTTCCTATAGTCCAATAAAATACTCACAAATTCCAATAAATAAAATAGTGCTACTGTTGCAATAAAACCCAATAAAAATCATTTTTAAAATACCAAAAAGAATTCAAATTTATTTCTCTCCAATTTTCTGCTGTAGGGAATCATGTTACTCTATTTTCCGTATATTTTATTTTTGGAGAAAAATAATTTGAATAAAAACCAAATAACCCAATATTTGAAATTGAGTTGCAGAAAATTTCAGAAAAACTTCCAACTCATATTTCATATAATTTGAAGAAGTCATTTTAGCTTCTCTCGGGAAAATCATTGAGTTGCATAAAATTTCTGAATTTGAAAAGATTTCGAGGATGAAATTCAAAATCCTTTCAACGCCCTTTATCATTTAAAATAAATGGAAGAAGTCATATTATCTTCACTCTAGGGTTTTGTGTTGAAAAGAAATTGAATTCCCGGAGATCAAAATGCAAAGTGAAATTTTTGGGAAAGTAATTTTATTCCCTCTCATTTAACTTTCAAAAGTTTCGAATTTTCATTCAATTTCACTCAGCACATCAACAAGCAATCCAATATATCTATTTATTATAACATTCCAAAATTTAGAATTTTGGGATGTTGCAAACCTACCACACTTAAAATGAATCTCGTCCTCGAGATTCGGAGAGGCTAGCAAGAAATAGGTTGGGGTTTAGGGGTCTCCTAACGAATCCATTGATTGGTTTGGTCTAGGGTGCTACCACACTTAGAATGATAGTTACGGTTCCATCAAAACTCAGGTACTTCATCCTTAGTTCACAGTGTCGGTCTTCTCAGGTCTTCAGGGTAACTCCTTCTCTGGGGCTCTTTCGGTAGTGGCATAACCTTTGCCCTCAATTCTTGTATCCTTTCTTCTTAGTAAGGCTCTTTCTATGACAAGCTCTTCTTAGCTAACAGGTCTGGCGCCAATACTAAACAATTATCGTTCTCTCATGGTGGTCATCAAACAGTTCAATTGGGTTCCTGCAGAAAACGAGTCTGGGCTTCATTCTCACCGTATATCCTACGGTTGGCAACAACATGCCTTGTACAGGGGAAAATTTCTATACCATTCTAAGGTTTCAACAAGGTTTTTGACATCATCGTCTCTCTTCTATAGGTAAGTCACTTAGATTTACCATCCCGTATAATAGAGTCAAACAATAAGAGTAAGTCGGTATAGTGATCAATCCATCCCGCACCCGAATCATTACCTTGTATATGGTTTAGTGAATCTCGCATTCTAGCACTCGGTCACCCTCACAAGCATTGCAGAATTCCTCTTGTCAATGAACTAAGTTCAGATATATCCATTGATTCAGCAAGCTGAACAAAACATCTAACGTTTCTTCACAACCCTCGGGTTTAACGTAACCACCTATAAAATCGTCCAGGTCGTCACTTCTACTAGGGGTTTTCCTTCAGCAAGAATGTGCTTGCTTTTTTGACAGGTCCTGGGGCCTGTGGGTTATGACTCATCTCATAACTAGCAACACTTGGTCTCATCATCGGGTTGCAACTGATAATACTTCCAACCTCCAACTTCCAAGCATTCTTAAATCCATCCAATTTGTTTGGTATCCCTTTCTTCTTTGGGTACGAAACCGAGTGTAATTACTCACACTCATCCTTGGGCGGTCCATTCCAAGTCTAACGTAACTAACCACTAGCTAGTGTATTCGGGTAACAGTGTTGGATTCTACCACACTTAAAATGAATTACACTAGTTTCTTCAAAATCTTGATCCATGTATCATGTCTTCACTCATCACCTTTTATAGTACCCACTTATAATATCCAAAATCAATACCATGATGCCAACTGTATTGATTCTCAACTTACTACGATCTACTGCACTTCCATTGCATGCTTCAACTCCAATATTTAGCACAACTCTCCTTCTTCTTGGGACAATCACTAGCAAAGTGCTCTGCTTCACTACAGCATAAACCAATTACTTCTCACAAGTCACGTGGTTCCCTTGTGATTACGTAGCATCCTTAGGTCCTCGGCTTATGGGTCCACTTCAGAACTTGTGTATCCTTGAATCATCCATTGGAGTCACTATTGCTCCGTACTCCAGCATTACCTCCTCTTTAAATCCAATTGTACTTATTTCCTTCATATCTTTGTACTAGTGCAGAACCGGGCAATAGCACCGGTTCGTAAGGCCCTTTAGTGCCGGTTCCATAACCCGCACTAAACTGTGGGCACTAAAGCCCCCCCCCCCTTTAGTACCGGTTCAGCACGAACCGGTGCTAAAGGGCAACCACGTGGCACGAGCCAGCTTCGGGGGCCGGGAGCCCTTTAGTACCGGTTGGTAAAACTAACCGGTACTACAAGGTTTGGTTTTTTTTTTGGTTTTATGATTTCTTTTTCATTTAATTTTGTGTTTTCCATTTAATTCTTTTTCGTTTGCTGATATTTTACGATACTACACATTGTACACATTATGCATATATATATATATATATAGAATTTCTAGTAGAACCAATCATATATATATCATCAAATGTCTCACAAACCACCAATTCACACATACACACATGTATAGCTATATACAATTTCTCCTACATGTTGCCTTCGGAGCCAGTGGCATTAGCCTAATTGGTGCCTTCGGAGCACGATGACAATTGGAAGTGGTTCATGGTGCGGTAGCGGGTAATGGTATTCTCCCTTCGGATCTATGACCTGGTCGATTAAAAATCCCGCTATTTCCTCTTGAAGTGCTTGTACACGCTCTGTTTCTAGGAGCTTGTCCCGCACCTCTGTGAACTGTTAAGAAGGAGATCAATATGCATGTTTATTAGTTGTGTGACTAGGTATCAATAATGGTGCAAAAATTGTGAATAGTGTTCTGACAAACATACCCATTCCTGTCTTTGAGATTTGCTCCTTTCGGGCGCCATCATGCGAATGTTCTCGCAAACACAGTATGCACACAGATCAGTCCCCTACGCCTGCTTCAGGGCCTTTACGAGAATGGAATTTGATCAGATAATAATTAATCAAGCATGATAATTAAAGAGATAATGGCAGGTAGCTACCTAGCTAGTACTACTTAATTACTTACATTGGGTCGAAACCATTGCAGTCTTTGTTTCCATTCGCCTGTAGTGACGCTGATGAACCTTGCCCAAGCCCTGCCCGCCGACAAGCAAAATGAATAAATGGGTTATTAAGTAGTTCATATCAGGAAATGACGAACTAAATAGGCCGAGATATATAGTTAATAATGATTGAAATTACATGTTGACTATCCCAAACAAGATGGTGTAGTCACTATGTTTTTTAAGTAATGAGTCGAGTACTTCAACTGTTCCGGCGTCAACTTTAATGATACACAAGATCCAGTGAAATCTGCATGCACACACGTATGGATGTCTTAATTAAGCGGACATATGTAAGCAAAAACATGTAGCTAGCTAGTAGGCAAAAACAGAGATTTGTAGAACAAGACAGTGTGACTCACTAGAAGTTGTAAGGAAGTGGTATATCTTCATTGTATTTGAGGCACTTCAAGAACTCTAACATGTTGTCCTCTACATGATTTTCATGATATTTATATATTTTCCATGTGTATTCACTAACGGTGTTTGGGTCAATGAACCCAATGCCATATCGTCCACCTTTTTTCATTTCATACATCATCATCTTGCATAATACCACAGAAAAGAATATAGTGAGGATAATTACAGGTAATGATTGATCAAAAGGATCACTACAGCTAGCTTGAGACTTAAATTACAGAAATAAATCACTTACAAACAATAGCAACTGACGATAGATACGTCGAGTGCGTCTTGATTGTATAACTGAAACAGTTCATTATACTCAACAGACACAGCTTTCTCATGGTAGTAATGATCCTTCTTGACTTCCACCATGAGGGACTCTCAATTGTAACTCTTGGTAATGTCCATGTACCATTGATGCAATTCATACATTCTCGTTGGGAGCTTCTTGACCTCGTCTGGCTTGACCAAAGGTTCACCCCGGACATATTTCCGTTTTAGTTCCTCCTTTGTAAGCACAGGCATGGGCTCGATCTCGAGGAGTTGTCCAACAGTGATGTTGAGAATTTCAGCCTGCATTATATGCTCCTCGGTTATTACCACATTGCCCGCCTCGGGAACGTAAAATGTTTGCCCACAATAATATTGGGCGCGCGTACTCTCATGTGTTGTTGGCACAACAAGCGAGGGGATCGATTGCACCGCCTCTTCTCCCAGCTGGGACCAGTTTTCCCGCATTTTTTGACAGTTGCTTGTTGTTTGCTCGAGCTCGAGCTCGCCTCCTTCTGTAGACGTGCTCGATTTAACTTCCTGATGTGGCGCTCATAGTCTGTCTCAACAGGCTTGGGAGCTGGTGGTTGAGCCATAAGAATGAAGTGGTCAATCTTTTCCTCAGGCACTTTCTCCCTTGGCCGGGGTGGCGGTATTGGTCCAAAATGTGCGTCCACTTCTGCCTGCACTATGACCTTGGTTTGCTCCTCTGAGGAGGATCAATGAGGCTTGGACCATATTTATATCGCTTGCCTCCGCTTGTTCTTCCTATACTACCTCGACTCGTACCGCTATGCACCATAGCTGCGGGGTGTCTCTTCTGCGATTGCTGAGGCGGCGAAGACAGCTGATGGGGCTGAGTTGGACGAGGAGGAGTGGCCTGAAGTTGTGCCGGACTTGGAGGAGGAGTGGCCTGAAGTTGTGCCGGACTTGGAGGTGGAGTGGATGTCTGACGCTGTGTCGGACTTGGAGGAGGAGTGGCCTGACGCTTTGCCGGACTTGGAGGAGGAGGAGTGGCCTGACGCGTTGGTGGACTTGCAGGTGCGGGACTTTGCTGACTCGGTGGCGGACTTCAACGAGGAGTCGGCTGACGCGGTGTCGGTGGCCTTCGAAAGATGATGTAATACTTTCTCCATAGGATTATACGATGTTTGGCCTCTCCGAGTGTGTGCTCCTCGTCACCTCCAGGAATGTCAAGCTCTAGCCCCGAATATTGGTCCACCACCTCATCAACCAAGACATGAGCATAGCCTGCTGGAATCGGGTTGCAATGGAAGGTTGCCTCAGGGAGATTTGTAAAAGCAACGGCGTCCGCCACCTTCATGGATATGTTCTTCATTTTGAAGTGTAGCTCGAAGTTAGTGTTCTCCATGATGTCATCCACGGGGTATCTATCCAGCATTGCGTCGCCCGGGGCGGAACCCACGCTGCTTCTCGGCATGGATGGGGCGGTGGTATCCAATGCTGGATCATCCGCTAGATGCTGCAGCTGCTGAGACCCCCTTTGCTGGCTAAGTGAGTAGATCTGCTCCTGCTGCCGCTGGAATTTGACTGCCAAGTCCGTGTGCTTTGATTCTAGGCCTTGAAGGCGTTCATAGTCCAGCTTCCTCTGCTCCTCCTCCATCTTCCTCTGCTTCTCCTCCGCAATCTTCCTTCTTGCACGGGTTGTCTAGTCGGCGTTCCAGTCCGAAAACCCCTCATACCATGGAATAGCGCCCTTGCCTCGTGTTCTTCCCGGGGGTTCAGGATTTCCCAGGGCACGCGTAAGCTCGTCGTTCTCTCTGTTGGGCTGGAACACCCCCGATCCAGCCTCTTCTATTGCAACAAGTATCTTATCGTCGGCTCCTTTCAGACATGCGTTCGTCAAAACTTTGCATGTCTTCGGGTCCAACTCACCCCCATGCGCATAGAACCAAGTCCTGCACCTGGGGGGGGGGGAGGGGCAGCTCCTAGTAACCGGAGTGACACCTGCATTCTCCATCTCTTTCTCAAACTCATCGCACTTAGGCATTGCCACCGCATAGCCACCTGGTCCCAGCTTCTGGAACTTATCCTTTTTTCGGCATTCTTCTTGTTTATTCTCGACCGTTCCTTAGCTAATTCTGTATCCTTTAATTTCACGAAATCGTCCCAATGAGCACATTGCTTCTCTAGTGTTCACTCGAATACTGGAGTCTTCCTTCCTCCCTTAACGTACTTGTCCCATTCACGATTCTTGTGGTTCTTGAATGCAACCGCCATCTTCCTAAGAGGAGGTACCTTGACTTTCTGCACATCTGTTTCTGTGAAATGATCTGGTAGGGTGAAATGTTCCATGAGAGTATCGCAAAGAAGACTTTTTTGTCTGTCGTCGACAAAAGTAAGATCTGGACATGGCTTTGCTGGCTCTCTCCATTATTGAAGGGAGATCGGGAGTTTGTCCTTCACAAGAACTCCACACTGATGAACGAACTTGTCCGCAATCTTCTTAGGCGCTAATGGTTCGCCATTAGGTCTGATTGCCTCGATATTGTACTTTACGCCCTCCTTCAACAATTTGTTTGGGCCTTGTTTCGTCCTGTTGCCTAAAGATTTGCTCGATCCGGATGGCTGAAAGAAGAAAGATCGATTCGTTAATATATCTTCAACTCATTTAAAACAAGTGATGATCACCATATGTGCCTGCTTATATAAATATATATACCTCGCTGGTCTTTGTTGTTTCAAGATCAACATTTCCTTCGTCATCATCATAATCGTAGATCATGACTTCATCAATTCGGTCGTCGCGATCGAATATCATATCACCCTCTCCGGTGTTGTTTAGAAATTCGGAGCCGTCATAATCTTCTTCATTCTGATCATCATCTGGCCCGCGAGGATGGCGTATCATATCGAACAGGGTCTGTTCTCCCTCTCTGTCGGTATTGTCCGCCATAGCTTTTATTTAACTTATCAAAAAGAAATATAAAACAATTTAGTATTGAAATTACATGGTCTCGAATAATAGATATAATCTCGAATACATCGTCTCGAATAATAGATATAATCTCGAATAATATATAATATCGAATACATCACTGGCTAGGTAGCTAATAAAGATCGAATACTATAGAAGAATCTAGGACACTCGTGGTTCCTGCGGCGCGGGCGGTGGACAGCCAAAGAGAAGGAACCCTCACAGGATCATAGCTGAAGTGAGATCCCTGAAGAAACTGCCAGGTATTGGAGAACCTGCCGCCCTCTAACACAACCATGTAGCGATGGACGTGCTCCTCCTCCTCCCTGACACGGCGACGTACCACCTCCGGCGGTGCCGGCTCTCTCCGCACCGAAACTGGCCCACGCGAACGCCACCAAACGAGATCAGGTTCGACGACGGGACCCGGAGCCGGGTTCCTCATCAAGCGGCGCGCCCCTCCAGGCAGCACCTCCGACACTACTAGGAAAAGGGCTATAGATGGGATGGGCACTAATGGCGCACCAGACATGCAGTGCGCCATTAGTATATACTAATGGCGCACGATGTGTTGGTGCGCCATTAGTGTCCAAATACTAATGGCGCACCACATCTACGATGGGCCATTAGTAACTTTTTTTTCATTTTATTTTCAAAAGTACTAATGGCACACCAGTGGATAGTGCGCCATTAGTAGTTAAACTAGTAATGGCGCACCACATCCACGGTGCGCCACTAGTCATTTTTTAAAAAAAAAAAAAAAAAAATTTTCAATTTTTTTTATTTTTTCAAAACTACTAATGGCGCACCAGTGGATAGTGCGCCATTACTAGTTCACATCCACGGTGAGCCACTAGTATTTTTTTTTCAAATTTTATTTTTTTATTTTTTTTCAAAACTAGTAATGGCGCACCGTGGGAGTGGTGCGCCATTAATAGTTGAACTAGTAATGGCGCACCACTCCCACGGTGCGCCATTACTAACTTGGCCCAAAATTTCACCAACTGCACCCCCTGGACCGTCTTTTCCAGTTTAAAAATAATAAAAGAAAATTATGGAAATGTCAAAAAAATAAAAGAAAATAAGTTTCCCATGTGATATGTGGTCTACTTGTTGGAAAAATTTACACATATGAATTGCGAATTTATTTGCAAAATATCTCTAGAATTTGTAAAATGGGCATAACTTTTGCATACGAACTCGGATTAAAAAGTTTTTTATATGAAAAATCATCTACTCGAAAAGTTACATCCGAATTTAAAATGGGCATAACTTTCAAAATCCCCAAAAACCAAACAGAAAAATTGTTATGGGGCTTTTAAGATCTTGAGGGGAAAAGATAGAAAATTTTTCAAACTTACTAATGGCGCACCGTTTGCTTGGTGCGCCACTAGTAACTGAAAAAAAATTGTTTTCAAATTTTTTTAATTTTTTTCAGATTTTTTTTTCAAATATGATAGGTAATATGACCGGGAAGTTTGAATTATTTTTCAAAATTTCATCATACTCATGAACGTGAACAAAGTCCCTAGACATCAAGAAGGTTTAATAGGATTGATATGATAAATATATCAACAAGTGCCTGTGAAGTGAGCTGGTGCTGGGGTTGGATATAACTGCGAAGTTAAGCGTGCTCGGACTGCAGTAGTGTGAGGATGGGTGACCTTCTGGGAAGTTTGACCGTACAGTGCGATTTGACTTGAGATTAAGCATATTGACCAGAGATTAAGCCATAGTTACCATAGATTAAGGGAAAAATTAAAAAAAACTGAAAAAAAAATTGAATTTTTTTTTTTGAAAAAAAAATTGTTACTAATGGCGCACTTCCATGTGGTGCGCCATTAGTATACCAGATACTAATGGCGCACCTTGGGCTATAATAATGGCGCACCAGTGGTGCGCCATTAGTATCTGGTATACTAATGGCGCACCACAGGTGCGCCATTAGTAAAAAATACTACTGGCGTGGTACTAATGTCGCACCAGTAGTGCGCCATTAGTAGGCAAAACTGGTGCGTCATTAGTAGGCCTTTTCCTAGTAGTGCCAGTGCCAGTCTGGCAGAGCCCAGTCCCGGACATGGGTCAGCCGGACGTCGTTGCGGACGGGTCGACGGCGAGGATGCGGGCCGGGCGTCGTCGAGAACAAATACTAGCTATATGCCCGCAAAAAGTAACATTTTTTTAATTGTTGGATTTTGATAACTAAAATTTCTAACATTTCTATAACATTTCTAACAATGCTATATAACAAACATTTCTATAACATTTCAAATATTTCTATAACTAAATAACAGAAAAAAAATTATAACATTTCTATATATATAACTAACATTTGTATAACACTTCTAATATTTCTAGAACTAAAAAATAGGAAAAATTTCTAACTTTTTTATAACTATTTCTATAACTAAAAAACTGAAAAATTTATAACAATTCTTACTTTTTTATAACTATTTCTATAACAAAAAACCTGAAAAATTTCTAACAATTCTAACATCTCTAATAATGCTATATAACTAACTATTTCAATAACTAAAAAAAGAAAAATTTCCAACATTTTTATAACTATTTCTATAACTAAAAATAAATAAAAAAATGTATGTGTGTGTGTGTGTGCGCTCACCGGCGAGGCGAGAGGCGACGGGGAGCGGCGACGGGGACGGCGACACGCGCGGAGACAGGGACAGCGGCGACGACGGGGACGGGCCGGCGACGGGGGCAGCGATGACGGGGCGGCGACGACTGGGACGGGGCGGCGACGGGGACGGGCGACGACGGGGACGGGGCGACGTCGAGGCGGCGACGGGTGCAGAGGAGAAGAAGCAGATGAGAAACTGAAATTTTTGAAGTGTTTTCTTATATAGGATGCACCTTTAGTACCGGTTTGAGCCACCAACCGGTACTAAAGGCATGTTTTGGCCAGGCCAAGCGGCGGGAAGCGCACCCACTTTAGTATCGGTTGGTGGCTCCAACCGGTACTAAAGACACCCCTTTAGTACCGGTTGGTGCCACGACCCGGTACTAAAGGGGGTGCGCTGGCGCACGTGCGGTGCGGCAAGTTTAGTCCCACCTCGCTAGCCGAGGGGCAGCCGCACTGGTTTATAAACCCCGCCGCGGCTGCTCCATCGAGCTCCTTTCTACTGCAGGCTTGTGGGCCTAACTTTGCCGCGCTGCCCTGTGAGTCTGCTGGGCCTTTATGGGCCTGCAAATACAGGCCCAGGGCCTTGCAGGCCCACTGGGTAGCGTGCAAACAATTATTTTATATGGTATTTCATTTTATATCTAACTAACATTTCTATATCTAAAATTTATCTATCTAACATTGCCTCAAATATATCTAAAATTTCTATCTAACATTTCTATATCTAAAATTTTATATCTAACTAGCATTTCTATATCTAAAATTATCTAACAAACATTTTATATCTCATTTAACTCTCTAAAAACAAATCAGTAAATGAATGAAAAATACCAAATGAATTCAAAAAGGGTTGATAATTGATTCTGTGGATTTGAATGGTGCATTTTGAACTCACAACAAGTCTGGAGTTCAAAAAAGTTCAAAAAATGCAATGCCTTTGTAACGTATGAGTCTTCGTCCTAAACCCTGATACCTCGAAAGAGATTGTCCATTTTGTACACGAAGTGCATCCAATTTTTGCCGTGACCCTCTCTAGTTTTTTGCACATGCCATGCGGATGAAATGATGATACCACGCGAAGTTTCAACCTTTTCAGAGTTCAATTTGTAGTGCTTTTCAATTTCACGACCATTTAGCTCTCTCAAAACAAATCAGTAAATGAATGACAAATACCTAAGGAATTCAGAAAGGGCTAATAATTGATGATGTGGATTTGAATGGCATTTTGAACACGCAAAAACTATGGAGTTCAAAAAAATGCAATTCCATTGTAACATATGAATTTTCGTCCTAAACCCTGATACCTCGAAAGAGATTGTCCATTTTGTACACGAAGTGCATCCAGTTTTTGCCGTGACCCTCTCTACTTATTCGCACATGCCATGTGGGTGAAATGATGATACCACGCCAAGTTTCAACCTTTTCAGACTTCAATTTGTAGTACTTTTCAACTTCACGGTCATTTAGCTCTCTCAAAACAAATCAGTAAATGAATGAAAAATACCAAATGAATTCAGAAAGGGGTAATAATTGATGATGTGGATTCGAATGGTGCATTTTGAACACACAAAAACTCTATAGTTCAAAAAAATGAAATGCCTTTGTAACATATGAGTTTTCGACCTAAACGTTGATACCTCGAAAGAGATTGTCCATTTTGTACACGAAGTGCATCCAGTTTTTGCCGTGATCCTCTCTACTTTTTTGCACATGCCATGTGGGTGAAATGATGAAACCATACCAAGTTTCAACCTTTTCAGACATCAATTTGTAGTGCTTTTCAATTTCACGGTAATTTAAGCTCTCTCAAAACAAATCAGTAAATGAATGAAAAATACCAAATGAATTCAGAAAGGGCTAATAACTGATGATGTGGATTTGAATGGTGCATTTTTAACACACAAAAACTCTCGAGTTCAAAAAAATGAAATGCCTTTGTAACATATGAGTTTCCGACCTAAACCCTGATACCTCGAAAGGGATTGTCCATTTTGTACACGAAGTTCATCCAGTTTTTGCCGTGACCCTCTCTACTTTTTTGCACATGCCATGTGGGTGAAATGATGATACCATTTCAAGTTTCAACCTTTTCAGACTTCAATTTGTAGTGCTTTTCAATTTCACGGTCATTTAGCTCTCTCAAAACAAATCAGTAAATGAATGACAAATACCTAAGGAATTCAGAAAGGGCTAATAATTGATGATGTGGATTTGAATGGTGCATTTTGAACCCACGAAAACTATGGAGTTCAAAAAAATGTAATGCCTTGGTAACATATGAATTTTCGTCCTAAACCCTGATACCTCGAAAGAGATTGTCCATTTTGTACACGAAGTGCATCCAATTTTTGTCGTGACCCTCTCTAATTTTTTGCACATGCCATGTGGGTGAAATGATGATACCCTGCCAAGTTTCAACCTTCTCAGACTTCAATTTGTAGGCTTTTCAATTTCATGGTCATTTAGCTCTCTCAAAACAAATCAGTAAATGAATGAAAAATACCAAATGAATTTAGAAAGGGCTAATAATTGATGAT
>LR738713.1:600696665-600752806 GCA_902687465.1 Secale cereale | reverse complement strand
CAAATCAGTAAATGAATAAAAAATACCAAATGAATTCAGAAAGGGCTGATAATTGATGATGTGGATTCGAATGGTGCAGTTTGAACACACAAAAACTATGGAGTTCAAAAAAATGCTATGCCTTTGTAACATATGAGTTTTCGACCTAAACCCTGATACCTCGAAAGCGATTGTCCATTTTGTACACGAAGTGCATCCAATTTTTGCCGTGACCCTCTCTACTTTTTTGCACATGCCATGTGGGTCAAATGATGATACCATGCCAAGTTTCAACCTTTTCAGACTTCAATTTGTAGTGCTTTTCAATTTCACGGTCATTTAGCTCTCTCAAAACAATTCAGTAAATGAATGGAAAATACCAAATGAATTCACAAAGGTCTAATAATTGATGATGTGGATTTGAATGGTGCATTTTGAACAGACGAAAACTCTGGAGTTCAGAAAAATGCAATGCCTTTGTATCATATGAGTTTTCGTCCTAAACCCTAATACCTCGAAACAGATTGTCCATTTTGTACACGAAGTGCATCCAGTTTTTGCCATGACCCTCTCTAATTTTTTGCACATGCCATGTGGGTGAAATGATGATACCCTGCCAAGTTTCAACCTTTTCAGACTTCAATTTGTAGTGCTTTTCAATTTCACGGTCATTTAGCTCTCTCAAAACAAATCAGTAAATGAATGAAAAATACCAAATGAATTCAGAAAGGTCTAATAATAGATTATGTGGATTTGAATGGTGCATTTTGAACACACGAAAACTCTGGAGTTCAAAAAAATGCAAGGCCTTTGTAACATATGAATTATTGACCTAAACCCTGATACCTCGAAAGAGATTGTCCATTTTGTACACGAAGTGCATCCAATTTTTGCCGTGACCCTCTCTACTTTTTTGCACATGCCATGTGGGTGCAATGATGATACCATGCCAAGTTTCAACCTTTTCAGACTTCAATTTTGTCGGGGAAAATGATCCACCAACGAACACCTATGGGGACGCAGGCCCTTTTCGGTACGGCAGGGGGCGGAGGTCGCACGAAGAGCAGATCGAGGCGAGGCACACGAGCAGTTTACCCAGGTTCGGGCCGCCCGGATGCGTAAAACACTACTCCTTCTTTGGTTTGTATTGAGTTCTTGCTCGGGAGCGCTGAGAGCTACAGTACTCTCTGGCAGCTAACGATAGCGAGCGTGAGAGTGTTCGAATGTCTAACCCCCTTCTACGTTGCACCCGGGCCTACTTTTATATGCTAAAGGGGTCACTGGCAGGTGGCAACGCTGTTGAGGGTAAAAATGGAAAAAGTGTGGTAGTTGGTACAGTGTTCCATACCTAACCCTGACGGCAGGGGACAAGGGCATTAAATGCCCATCGCCATTGCCCAAACAGTGCAAAAAGGGCCGTCAGGGGCGCCGCCGTTCGCTACGATGGCTACCTTGTCAGCGCCGCTTGCCACCGCTTCGCCGCAGGCTGCAGAGCCTCCCGCCACGTACGCCTGGAAGGGTCCCAGAGTGACACGTTGGTGGATGCGCTGGAGCGTGGGCCCGAAGTGGTAGCTTGCCGCGGCAAGCGCCTTGCCGCGGTCGCTATATTGTCGCTTCCGGGAGCTTGTCGCTCACCGGGCCTTGCCGGGATGCGTGGCATGTCGCGGCAAGTTTCTTGAGATGCCTTGGTTGGCCTTCCCGGCAAGCTCCTCTTGCTAGGGTCTTGTGCTTTGAGTGGCTTCGTGCCTTGAGTGGCCTTCCCGGCAAGCTCCTCTTGCCGGGGCCTTGTCTCCTTGGCTTGGATACTTTGTTCTTGAATGGCTCCAAAGGAACCACAGAGGACCTTGGCGATCACCCGGCAAGCCTTGCCGCGGGGCGCTGCGACTGCCCATGCACAAGTTCGGGATTCTAAGGGTACCCCTACTTTAGTACACCGACAGGAGCCCCCGGGCCTGGGCCATACACGGTGCCGAGCGCTGTTGGGCCAGGCCCAAAACAGTGCACGGGCACGCGCGGTCCGGTTCTCGCCGTATCTTTCTCCATATCCATTGCGCCCTCCCTTAACGACACGCGTTTAATGCGGCGTCGTGGGAGAGATCGTGGGCGGTTTCTTTAATCGGAAAGGCGGAACGTCCGCCCCCTCCCCCCTTATAAGCAGGGGAAACAGGGGCAGTTCGCCCATCCGCCCGTTGCTACTTCAATCTCCGCCGCTCCCCTTCTTCCCAAAGCCTGAAAGAGAGCAGCGCTCCGCTCCCCATCGCCACCAGCACCACCAACGCCGTCGACCTCCTCCACCACTTCTGCCATGGCTCCGAAGGGCGAGAAGGGAAAGTCTGTGAAGTCGACCGAGGCGCTGCGGCTCGCGGCGATGCGAAAGAAGCGGGCTGTCTTCCCCCCCAAGCTTGCCGCGAAGACGCTGAGGGAGAACTACTACCACTTCTGGTCGGGGGAGACGCGGGCTCATCCGCGCACCAAGGTACTCCCGGTCATTGCTTGCGAAATGTTTCCGAACGGATACGCATTCTTCGCCTTGTTCTTCTACTGCGGGCTCTGCCCGCTCTTCTTCGAATTCTTCTGCGACATCATGAACACCTACGGGTTCCACCTCCTTGACTTCACCCCCAACGACGCTCTGACCATGGCGGTTTTCGCACATCTATGCAAAAAATTTGTCGTAGTCTTCCCAAATGTAGCTCTTTTCCGCCACTTCTTTATGCCCCGGGTTGAGAGAGGAGAGCCGTTATCCGGCGGAGTATCCTGGTTATCGAGGCCCCACAAGAAGGAAGCTTATCTGGAGGGAGAGTTCCGCGGCAAGTTGGAGGAGTGGAGAGCCAATTGGTGTTGGATTGTAGAGGAGAACCCGCAGCCATTTACCGCCCGGCGCCAAGCCCCAGTAGTACACGGCAACAACTGGAGCGACTTGGCCCCGGAAGACAGTAGATTGAAGATTGCCATTGCCCGGATCCGACGCCTCAGGCTTGCCAAGCTCACCGTAGGCGCAGTTGGCGCAGATTTCCTTTGCCGCCGCATCGCCCCCTTGCAGGAGAGGAAGAGGCCCGCCTGGGAGTTTGAGAACGCGGCGGATATCATGAGGCTGCGCCCGGGCCTCAACTATAACTTCACTGTCCTGGAGCTCGACGCGATGCTTCAGGAGCTGTTCAAGTATGACCCCGATCATCCCGAGGTATTCAGGTTGCTGCACGACGTCATTCCGCTGTGCAACAACTCGGCGCTCAGCCACATCCGCGCAATGATGCCGCTGTGCGATTCTCACGGGATTGACCCCACTTGGCAAGAGCCTACCGAGGAAGCCGTGCAGGCGTTCTTTGACAGCTTGGAAGAGGTGCCGATCCGCACCGATGAGAAGAAGGGCCTCACCCGTGACACCACCGACAAGGAGATGGCGTACATCGCCACCAGGCTAGAAGAGGTGGCGGTAGCCAGGGCCGCGGGTGAGTTCGGTTTCACCCCGGAGAAGGCGGAGGCAGCGGAAGTGGAAAGCCTTGCCGAGCGAGAGGAGTTCCTCGGCGCGGGAGCGCCTGCCGGGCAAGACGCCGAGTCGAGCGAGCCCGCCGAGCAGGGTGTCGGGCCGAGCGAGCCCACCGAGCAGGGCGACGAGTCGAGCGAGTCCATCGAGGACGCGAGCGGCTCGCTGGAGATCGACTCCTCTTCCTCTTCGTCTTCAGGCAGCTCGCCGCCACCAGTAGAGACTCCAGCTCCGCAAAGAAGGCGTCTCCGCATGGCCGGGGACGTAACGGAGCAGCAGACGGGCCAACAGCCGCCTCGCCGCGTGACTCGCTCCACCGCGGCAAGCAAGGTTGCCACGGGAGCGCGTCGCGCTTCTGCGGCAACTGGAGCAGGGTCTTCTCGGACCGCCGCTTCTGCTCCTGCCGCTCCTCACGCCTCGGCGGCAGCCGGAGCGGGGTCGTCTCAGACCACCGCCGCTGCTCCCGCCAAGTGGCCAAGGGAGCCCACTCCTCTGCTTCCTCGAGCCGGGACGCGTGAGACAAACTTCGACTTCTCCGCGCTCAGCTCCGACGAGGAAGAAGAAGAGTAAGATCTTTATTGTTCTTATATTCCTTCAATTCTCGCTATTTTGTCTTGTATCTCTTTAGCCTCACTCTGAACCTATTCCTTTTTTAGAACTCTGGCCCAGAGGGCGGCAAAGAGGGCCAAGGTCCCGGTGATTGTCATCGAGGACGAGCCCGCCGTTCCAGCAGGGGGTGCGCCTGAGACAACCTTGCCGGACCCAGCAACTGATCTTCAGAGCAGCCCCCAGCGCAGCCCCCAGCGTAAGTGTGTGGTTTACTTTCCGCTCTTAGGCGTGCGTGGGGGTTCTACCTTTGCTGACATCGTGTTTGTTGATTTGCGTAGGAGCGGAGCAGACACACCAGGAGCGCCCGGAGACCGCCCCCGAAGCGCCACCTGCTACAACTACGCCGCCAAGGGAAAGTTCCCCAGCAAGGGAGAGTTCTCCACCAAGGGCGAGTTCTCCGGCGAGGGACAGCACCAGGGGCCCTCCGCCGGCGGAGACCACGACTACGCCGCCAAGGGAGGGTTCCCCGGCAAAGAACCTTACCGAGGAGCCGGCCCGCGCAGGTAATCCCTTTGCTTTAAACTTCCCTTGGTCTTCTCTTCTTTTGATTCTTCTTTTTGGATATTTGCTTGACTATTCTTCTCCCATTTCCTGCCGTCAGATCCATCCACCGCGGAGCCGATGGAGACGGAGGTCGTTGTCGAGGAGAATGCACGCGGCGACACCAGCGACACCGCTAACACTAAAGAGGCAGCCGGTGCTAACGAGCCCGCCGGCGACGAGGCCGCCAAGGCTGCCGCCGCAGCAGCTGGCGAGGGGGCCGGCGATCGTACTGACGGCACTAAGGCCGCAGGAGCGCCAGACGCTACACCGAACACCGAGCCCTCCGCTGCTACCACAGCCCCAGGCTCCGAAGAGCCCGAGCCAGGCGCCTACTTGAAGGCCGGCGACGGCGTCTTCATCAAGCTCCGTTGGGCGTCGAGTTCCAGGGCGCCAGTCGAGGGAGAAGCCTTTGACGGAGACGTGCTCACCTCCGCCGGGCAGACACTTGTTGACGCGCCGAGCAGCAGCAGTGAGCCTGAAGAGGAGCGGGTGCTGCGGAAACTGCTATCGCTCTACCGCGCCCGGCAGGCCAAGCTGGAGTCCAGAGAGGCGCTTGCCGCGAGGGCAGGAGCTGATATTGAGAAGCGCGCAGAGGAGCTTTGGGGCCTTCACCAAGCAACTCTCCGGTCTTTTGCAGAGGAGCGGGAGCACCTCACCGAGGAGCGGACGGCCTTCTTCCTTGAGAAGGCCGAGGTCGAAGAGCAACATAGGCTTGCCGGCGAGAAGCTTTCTGTGCAAGAAGGCGAGCTGGCGCAGCGGAAGGTCAACCTGGACAGTCACGACGAGGACCTTGCCGCGCGTGAGCAATCACTTGGCGGGGCTCTCCAGGAAGCAAAGGACGCTGCCGCGGCTGCCGAGACCGCCAAGGAGGAGCTGGAGAAGAAAGTGACTGTCACATCCCTAGTTTTGTCTTACACTTTGGGTTGGTCTTGCTTGAGCATCATGTTTAAATTTTGTTGAACTTGAATTGGGGATGTTCAAACCCTAGCACCTTGAAATTCAAATAGGTCCAGCTTTAAAAATATTTTCAATAAACCCAAAAAAATTGCCTTCCTTAATGTTTGATAATTTTGGCAAGGGTTTTGGTCCAAACCAAAAATATTGAACATTTTTGGGGAATTTTTGGGCTTTGAATTAAACCAATAAGTATATGAATTGGGGCCATTTAAATGCTATATATTTTTAAATAGCTCCAAATAAATTCCGAAAATTGTGGAGGGTCTCTGGAATCGTTCTTGTGCAATCACTATTTTATCAGAATTTACCAAAATGATTTAGTGGCTAAAATAAATCAGAAACAAATTACAGAAATAGAAAAGAGAACAAACAGAAAGAAATTAAGAGAGAGAGCACTTACCTGTGCAGCCCACCTGGCGGCCCAAGTGGCCGGCCCAGCCCACCAGCCGCCGCACCGTCTTCAACCTCCTGCCGGTAGGCAGGAGGGCGTGTGCCCGACGCGCGCAGCGCCACCTCCACCCTGCCTGCTAGCCCTGGCCTTCCCTGACGACGCCACGCAGACGCCCAAAGACTTCTCTCCCCTCCCCCTCACTCGCTGCTCTCTCTCCATCCCCTCTGTTCTCTCGCACGCAGCCACCGAGCGGAGCTCGTCGCCGCCGCCCTGAACCACCGCGGCCACCGGCCACCACACGCCTCGCCAACGCGCCCAGAAGCTCCGCCACGTCTCCATCGTCCTCTCCACTGAGCTACGCGACGCCGGAGGCCTTGCAACGCCGTTGCCATCACCGTCTTCAACCTCGGCCGCCTGAGATCGCCGGCGATTGCCCGCCTTCTTCGATGCCTCCCCCGAGCCGCAGAACAACCCCACGACACCGCTGTGAGCTCCTTCGATGTTCCCCTCCCCCCTCGTGGTCTCTGCCGTGCCGTAGCCCTGCCAGCCATCACGCCCGCGAGCATCCCGCCGACGGCCATGTCGCCGTCGTGGCCACAGGCCCTGCGCCTCGCAGACGAGCATACCACTGTGCTCAGCACTTTCCCAGCAACCCAAAATGAGGATCCACACCCCGTTTAAAGCACTGCAGCCGTCGTTGCCTCGAGCTCGTGGCTCTGTCGCCGCCAAATCTCGTCGCCGGCGAGATTCCGGCCGCCCCGCGACCCCCTGCCTGGCCCATTGGATGAGCACGAGCAAGGGCTCCTCCCTGATGCTAGCAGCGCGACGAACGGCCGTCCCTAACGCAAGTTCGGCGAGCTTCCGCCGTAGTTTTGGTCGCCGCTGGCCGAACTCCGGTGACCGCCGACGTGGCACTTAGTTAGGGACTAATCACCATTAGTTACACCCTCACAGCCACTGACAGTGGGCCCTAGCCCTGGTCAAACCCCAGTCAGCGCTGGTTTTGACCGGATTTAGTCCATGTGTCACTGACGTGTGGACCCCACACGTCAGGTTTGACTCTGGCCGGTCAGTTGACCTACTAACCTCAGCCTGACGCAGTGCTGACGCAGTAAAGTCTTCTGGAATTAAAATAAATCAGAAAAGGTTTAGAAATTCCAGAAAATGCTTTAAACTTCTAAAATTCATATAAAATCAACCGTAGCTGAGATGAAAATAATTTATATATGAAAAATGATCAGAAAAATATGAGGAATCTGTTTATGGCATTTTCATGCATGTTTGAACAAGTTAAACCTGCTGTTCAGGTTAAATCAATTAAATGGCATTTAAATAATCACATATGGATTTTGATTTTGAATCTTGGATTCAAACCAACTTCATTTAACCTGTTGCTAGTTGCATTAGCTCAAATCACAACATAATGCCGTGTCATGATCATGCATCATATTGTGCATTGCATTGATTGTGTTTCTTTCTCTGTTGCCGGTGTTGTTCCCTTTCAGTAGACGTGTTCTGACGATGAGTTCGATGACACCGATGAAGACCCGATGTTATCTTCAGAGGTACCAGGCAAGCAAACCCCATTGTGCATTCCGATACAATCCCACTCTCTCGCTCTTGCTCTCTTTACTGCATTAGGACAACAACGCTTCAACTGTTACCTGTTGCGGTAGTTGAACCCCTTTCCATTGCATGACCTGTCATTGCCATAGTAAATAGTTGAAACCCACTTGTATGAGTAGGAGTTGTTTGAGCCATGTTGTGCCTACTCATTCATGCTTTCTGGTTATGCCTGCTATTGCTTAGAGTTGTGTCAGGTCTGATTCATCGGGGATGAATTGGAAGGGTGATGAACATGTCCTAATGTGTGTGAGCTAAGTGTGTGAACACGATTTGGTAAAGGTAGCGATGAGAGGCCATGTAGGAGTACATGGTGGGTTGTCTCATTGCAGCCGTCCTCAGGAACCGAGTTCTGTGTTGGTTGGTCCATGAAACATCTACTACCACACATTGGGATCCTTAATTGACTCTCTCGACTTATTAATCAACATGATCTCTGTCCAGGAGTTGCAACTAGTTTCTTGTGTTTGTAGTATACTGGAGGTCGTGCGCAGCGCTGACCCTCGGGGTGGGCTGTGACACGGCAGGTACGTGGCACTGTGTATCGGTCGCCCGTTTGGTGATGCGGGAACCCTGTACACATCGTTTGGGGCCGTGAGCGACACCCCGGTCGGATCTCCCCACGGATGGAACCCGAATAGGCGATAAACCTTGACGAGAGACTTGTGTGGTTAGTCAGGTCGTGGCCGACACCCTCGCCAGGCTTCCGCTTGAAGGTTGCCGAGATACATGACGTGTACATGGCGGTAAGTGGCGGGAGCGTGTATGAAGAAGTACACCCCTGCAGGGTTATATATAATCTATTCGAATAGCCCTGTCCGCGGAAATGGACTTCTGGGTTACCTCTACAGTTCATAGACAAGTGAAAGTGGATACTCTAAAACGCGCAAGATAAGCGTGAGTGCTATGAATGGCCTTCTTGTCAGGGATATTACTAGCAGGTATGAACCGGCTAGTAGAAACCGGATTACTAGAATATACTTATCATTGTAATATTTAGTGAAAGCTACGGCCCATGAGATCTTACGGCCCATGTATTGAGTTACGGTTTGTAAATCACCTGATCATGTAACTTGAGAGATAAGGAAGAAAGAGCGGAGACCGAGGCGGACACGAGTATGAGCTAGCCTCGGGATTCTGTAAACCGGACCGGGCGTCGCCTCTATATAAAGGGACGACCCGGCGACGGTTCAGAAGACAGGAAGAAACAACCCGTCGAGACACAGGCAAGCGATCCGCTCCCTGTTCATCGACGCCCAAGTAATATCAAACCAAACTAGACGTAGGCTTTTACCTTCATCGAAGGGGCCGAACTAGTATAAACCTTATGTGTCCTTTGTGTGCTTTTAACCCCTTGAAGCTAACCTGTGCGATGGTTCCATCATCAAGTCCGTTAAACCGGACATCTGCCGTGTTATTTCCACGACAGTTGGCGCCCATCGTGGGGCCTCCGCACGCTGGTTTTGATTTCTTGAAGGGCAGCTTCGAAGGGCTCAAGGGCTACTCAGTCGGCCGGATGACTAAGAGTCGCCGCGGCCGGATCTACATCGACGATGCAGGTTGGGGACCGGAGGCCGATTCAATCGAATACGGGTACCGGGTTCCCTTCGGGGGCATCCACATCTTCATCGGCAAGATCGGCGAACCGGGACCTGAGCCGGACATCTTCCCCAACATCGTCGAGCCGGCTCAGCATGCGAGATCGGCCCGGATTCAGCCCACCATGAAGCACGTTTTTGTTGGGGCAGTTCACGAGGTCCAAACCGAGGACGGATCGGAATCCAGTGGTGAAACAGTTGTCTATTCCGACGACGAAACTTCATCCGGAGAGACTGAGTCTTTGTATCAGTTGCGGGATGGCCGGTCTGAGGGTGAGTCCGACGGAAACAGTATTCCGGGCCCCTTTGTCCCGCCAAACCGGGTGGCTGTCTTTATGGCCGGTTCACAACCTACGCTGCAGTCCACGGTGAACGAGGCGACAGCAGAAGTTGATGAAGGGGGGAGTGGACAGGCCCTCTCACCCGCTGACGTTCTATCCACCTTGGTCGATGAGTTTACAACAAAAGCCATGCCAGAAGTAGCTCCAGCAGACAAGGCGCAACATGATGCAGAGCTCCTTCAGTTAAAGGGCCGGATTGATCAAGCGAGGGAAGATCTGAAGGCAGAGAAAGCTATGATAGCAATAAGGCAGGCGGAATTGAATGATCAGGCGTTTCATCTCCGGATGGAGTAGGCCTCTACACAGGGGGTGAGGAGTCGGAAGTACCAGTCTCGTCTACCGCCGGTTTATGAGACGACAGATCTGTTCAGGACGCCAGGGGTGGGGACTAGCAATGATCCGGCTTTAAACCGGAGGGCACCCCCGGCGAGGGATGAGCCGGTTCAGCAGCCAACTGCGGAGCAAGATCGACGGATCACATCTACACCTCACGTCCCTACCCCTCCGGGTCATTATTCGAATCCTTTGGACAATATCGTTGCTGCTTCTTGGCGCTTGGCCGCTTTACCCATTGAGGGGACGTCTCCGGTGGCGTTGGAGGCACGCAGGGTCAAGGATCTGCTTAATACAGCGTTGATACAACGGCAAGCGTATTCCCATAGCCGGGAGAGGCTCCATTTAACACCGTGCCCCAGCCGGAGTTACACTAGGCTTTGGGAGGAACCAGAAGTATCTAGCAGTGAACGCAGGCGACATCGTCACAGACAAAATAATCCGGCAAGCGCGGATGCACAAGCTCAGGATGCCAATCGGGTTAGAACAGTGGACCGGGAGGAGATCCGTCAAGCGACGCCAGTTCACACAACCACAGCAGAGACAGGAGTCACAACGAGTTCCTTTGGTGTGCAGTGTCTTATCCCCGCTTTACGGAGCGTGAAGCTGCCCAAGGATTTCAATGGTCCGCGTAAGGTGCCTAATTACAGAGCAGATCTGGCTCCAGAAGCATGGGTTGAGAGTTACGAGATGGCCATGGAGATGCTAGATGTAGATGAAGCGGCTTGTGCAAAGTACTTCACTATGATGCTTGAAGGTACAGCCCGGACCTGGCTAAAGGTTTTACCCCCAAATTCCATCGGGACATGGGGAGAGCTACGTCGCCAGTTTATCAAAAACTTCAAGGATACGTGCAAGCAGCCAATATCAATAGTAGATCTAGCAGCCTGTGTGCAAGGAGAGCAGGAATCTACAAGTACATGGGTACGGCGAGTGTCAGAGATCTTGCACTCTTTGAATGGTATCAATCCCAGTACGGCAATAGTGACCTTAGAAAACAATTGCCGGTTTGAGTCTCTCAAGTTAAAACTGGGGCGACTTAAACGGGATTGTAATGATATGGGAACTCTTATGAGCGCTCTAGTAAAATATGGGGATTCTGACAACACTAAGTATCCAGAAGCAGTGGGAGACAAAGCAGGAAAGATCAACAAGCCTGGTAAACCGGCGCAGGTTAGTCCGGCCGGAACCAGTTTCCTAGGCAAGCGAAAGGCAGAGGGTGGTTCTGATTTCGTGGCAAATACCCAAGTTCAAGGGGATTTTCAGCGCAATGGGAGCAAACCGCCTCCACAAACCGGTGGAGGGGGTGTTAGTTGGGACCAGGAGTTGAATCAGCCTTGTCCGAAGCATAGCACAAGGGGGCGACCAGCGAAACACACTATAAGAGAATGCAGGCCCTTGATGGAAGCCTTAATGGGCCGCTTCAATTCTAATGACAGGCCTCCGAATGGTGGTTCAGGCCCGGGGTTCTATGGTCCGGGTCATCAGGGGAACAGCTCCGGATCAGGATATCGGGGCAATAACAGCGGTTATCATGGCCGGGCTGGTAATCAATATAGTCAGGGTGGTTACAATAAACAAGGCAATCAGCCGCATAGTCAGGGTGGTTACAATAACCAAGGCAGCCAACAGCCGGGCTAAGGTAATCACAACAACCAAGGTAATCAGCAGCGTCAGGAACAGCAGCAACAATCCGGATATCAGAGCAATCCAAAGGAGCTAAGTAGTGGGCAATATCATGTGTTCACCACGAGTTTGTGTAAACGAGATCAAAAGGTTTTAAAACGGGCAGTCCACGCGGTTGAACCGGCAACGCCACTATTCCTGCGCTGGTCAGAGCAGCCCATCGTCTGGAGTAGGGAGGATCACCCGATGCGGGTGGATAATCCGGGCCACTTGGCCCTAGTGGTAGCACCACAGGTGGGTGGCTACAAGTTCACTAAAGTTCTTATGGACGGCGGTAGCAGCATCAATATCTTGTACTATGAGACCTTCCATCGTATGGGCCTGACGGATAAGAAGCTAAGGCAGTCAAACACGGTATTCCATGGGGTGGTTCCAGGTAAGTCAGCTTATCCAGTTGGGAAAATTGACTTAGAAGTTACCTTTGGAGATGAGCATGATTCCAGGTCAGAGATGATAACTTTCGAAGTCGTCAAGATCCGGAGCCCTTATCATGCTCTGTTTGGAAGGACGGTTTATGCCATGTTTATGGCCAGGCCGTGTTATGTTTACCTGCAGCTCAAGATGCCGGGTCACAAGGGCACAATCACGGTTCATGGAAGTCGCAAGATTGCGTTGGAGTGTGAAGAGGGAGACGCTGCTTACGCGGAGGCAGTATGTGCTACAGAGGAGTTGAAGTTTTATAAGGATAATGTTGATCCGGCGGATATGACCCCGTTGAAGAAACCAACTACAGAGCATGATCCGGCGTTGAAATTTAAATCGGCGGAGGAGACCAAGCAAGTTGATTTTGTACTAGGGGGTTCATCCAAGCAGTTAACGATCAGCGCTAACCTTAATCCGAAATAGTAAAGCGCACTCATCGAGTTCATCCGTGAGAACCGGGATATCTTTGCATGGAAACCTTCTGACATGCCAAGTATACCGAGGGAACTCGCTGAGCACAGTCTTAATATTGATCCGAAGTTTAAACCGGTCAAGCAGTATCTACGCTGCTTCAACGAAGAAAGACGCAAGGCTATAGGAGAGGAAGTGGCCAGGCTTTTGGCTGCAGGGTTCATAGTGGAAGTTTTTCACCCAAAGTGGTTGGCTACTCCGGTGCTAGTGCTAAAGAAGAATGGAAAATGGAGAATGTGTGTGGACTACACAGATCTCAATAAAGCTTGTCCAACGGATCCTTTTGCTCTCCCTTGCATTGATCAGATCATCGACGCTACAGCAGGATGTGAGCGGTTAAGTTTTTTGGATGCATATTCAGGATATCACCAGATCAAGATGGCAGTTAAGGACTAAGAGAAGACAGCTTTCATAACCCCTTTTGGTGCTTTTTGCTATGTACCTATGCCTTTTGGGCTCAAGACTGCCCAAGCAACTTATCAGCGTTGTGTACAGAGCTGTCTTAAGGGGCAGATAGGAAGAAATGTTCATGCCTATGTGGATGATATCGTGGTGAAGTCAAGGAAGGAGGATACACTGATAGAGGACCTCAAGGAGACCTTTGACAATCTTCGGACTTATAAGATGATGCTTAATCCAGAGAAATGTGCTTTTGGTGTTCCGGCAGGCAAGCTCCTTGGGTTTTTGGTGTCAAACAGAGGGATAGAAGCTAATCCGGAGAAGATCAAGGCAATCACATCTTTAACAAAACCGGTTTGCATTAATGATGTTCAACATATCGCTGGTCGGATCACAACATTGAGCCGGTTCATCAGCCGTTTGGGAGAGAAGGCGATTCCGCTTTATCAGATGTTGAGAAAAACGGATCGATTTATATGGAGTGATGAGGCAAATACTGCGTTTGAGGATTTGAAGCGACAGCTAGCGAGGCCACCGGTCCTGGCTGCCCCTGTTGATAATGAACCTTTGCTGTTATATGTCGCCGCCAACGCACGGGCAGTTAGTGTGGCGATCGTGGTGGAACGCAGGGAAGCAGGGAAGGAATATCCGGTTCAGCGTCCAGTTTATTACGTAAGTGAGGTACTGATTGAGTCCAAGCAGAGGTACCCACGTTGGCAGAAGCTGGTGTATGGTGTGTTCATGGCAAACCGGAAGTTAAAGCATTATTTCCAGGGTCATCCAATAACTGTTGTTAGTTCAGCACCATTGGGAGACATAATCCAGAACAGGGAAGCTACGGGTAGAGTGGCGAATTGGGCCATTAAGCTCAGCCCACATAAGTTGAAATATGTGCCACACACCGCTATCAAGTCTCAGGCATTGGTGGATTTCATCAATGATTGGACAGAATTACAAATACCTGAAGAGAAACCGGATCTTACATACTGGACGATTCATTTTGACGGTTCAAGACAGTTAGAAGGCTCGGGGGCTGGAGTTGTCTTAACTTCCCCGCGAGGTGATAAGTTTTGTTACGTCCTCCGTTTATTGTTTCCTTGTAATGATAATGCAGCGGACTATGAAGCGTTACTTCATGGTTTACGGATGGCAAAGGAGATGAAATTAAGCCGAGTCAAGTGTTTTGGCGATTCAGATTTGGTGGCGCAGCAAGTTTCAGGCAAGTGGGATTCGAGAGATCCTCTCATGGCAGCTTACAGACGAGAAGTGGAAGCGGTTGCGGGATATTTCAAAGGGTATCAGGTGGACCACGTAGACCGGCGAAGGAATGAAGCGGCTGATGCTTTAAGCCGGCTAGGTTCTCAATGTAAACCGGTGCCACCAAATACTTTTTTGGATGAGCTGCACAGTCCGTCAGTACAAGTACCATCAGAGGAAGACCTGGCTGTTCCTGATCCGGAGGCACAGCTAGTTGCGGCACTTCATGTTATTCCGGATTGGACGCTGCCCTATTTGGCGTATCTAAGCCGAGGAGAGCTGCCGGATGATGAGATTGAGGCACGACAGATAGTGCGGCGTTCTAAGTCCATGACAATTGCAAACGGGGAACTTCATCATCGCAGCGTCTCTGGAGCGTTTCAGCTGTGTGTATCAACTGAGGAAGGTTGTGAGATTCTTCGCGAGATCCATGAAGGGGATTGTGGTCATCATGCCGGTTCAAAATCATTGGTGGCTAAAGCCTTTCGACATGGGTTCTATTGGTTAACAGCTCATGCTGATGCGGCGGATCTAGTCCGGAAGTATGATGCTTGTCAGAAGTTTTCGCGACGTGCTCTTGTTCCGGCACAGGAGCTTCGGATGATACCAATAACTTGGCCGTTTGCGACTTGGGGGCTTGATATGGTTGGACCCATTAAGCGATCTCAAGATCAGAAAACTCATCTACTGGTGGCGGTGGATAAGTTTACAAAGTGGATTGAGACAGAGCCTGTGAGCAAGTGTGATGCGGCCACAGCAGTTAAATTCATCAAAAAGGTAATTTTCCGGTTTGGCTTTCCACATAGCATCATCACAGACAACGGTACTAATTTGTCTAAGGGTGAGATGGAAGAATTTTGTCGACGAGAACATATTCGCCTAGATGTATCTTCTGTAGCCCACCCTCAAACCAATGGTCAAGCTGAAAGAGCAAACCAGGAGATTTTGCGAGGTATCAGGCCCCGGCTTATGACTCCCTTGCAAAGAACCCCGGGATGTTGGGTGGAGGAGTTACCATCTGTCCTTTGGAGTATCGACACTACACCAAACCGGTCCACAGGTTACACACCTTTCTTTATGGTATATGGTGCTGAAGCGGTCCTTCCAAGCGATATCTGTCATGATTCACCAAGGGTGACAGCCTATGTTGAAGCGGCCAACGAGCAGGCGAGACAAGACAGTTTGGACCGGCTGGATGAAGAGCGTGATATAGCAGCATCACGGTCTGCGATCTATCAACAAGACTTGCGCAGGTATCTCAGCCGCCGGATCAAGAGCAGGACATTCCAGGAGGGAGACTTAGTACTCCGGCTCATCCAAGACCAAACAGATATGCACAAGCTATCCCCACCCTGGGAAGGGCCCTTTGTGGTCAGCAAGAATCTGCACAACTGTTCATATTACCTGGTAGACGTTCGAGAACACAAGGACTCACGGACATCGGAAGAGGAGACAAAGAGGCCGTGGAACATCGCCCTCTTACGGCCCTACTATACCTGAGCCATGAGCTCCACTGTATCCTATGTATATATTATGATTAATGAATAAACCGGCACCCTTGGTAAACCGGAGGCCCAGCCTTTTTTCCAATATAAATATCTTATGGTGACAACCATACACTTATTATCTCATGTCTCAAACATTTTGATCGGTTTGCAATAAGTATACATGGCATATGTATGCTGGAGCAACAGCTCACTGAAGGGCTTCCTGTTCAAACATAGGTCATCTTCGAGCGAAAGAAGACATGGCGCAAAGGCCCTCTGGACAGGCGACAGCCATCCAGTGATTGGCTAAAGATTTACCTATGGTTCTATGGAACCATGGAGGCCCTCTGGACAGGTGACAGCCATCCAGTGATTGCCTTAAGTTTTACCCATGGTTCTATGGAACCATGGAGGCCCTCTGGACAGGCGACATCCATCCAGTGATTGGCTTAAGTTTTACCCATGGTTCTATGGAACCATGGAGGCCCTCTGGACAGGCGACAGCCATCCAGTGATTGGCTTAAGTTTTACCTATGGTTCTATGGAACCATGGAGGCCCTCTGCACAGGCGACAACCATCCAGTGATTGGCTTAAGTTTTACCCATGGTTCTATGGAACCATGGAGGCCCTCTGGACAGGCGACAGCCATCCAATGTTTGGCTTAAGTTTTACCTATGGTTCTATGGAACCATGGAGGCCCTCTGGACAGGCGACAGCCATCCAGTGATTGGCTTAAGTTTTACCTATGGTTCTATGGAACCATGGAGGCCCTCTGGACAGGCGACAGCCATCCAGTGATTGGCTTAAGTTTTACCTATGGTTCTATGGAACCATGGAGGCCCTCTGGACAGGTGAAAACCATCCAGTGATTGGCTAAAAGTTTTTTTCTTATGGTTCCTATGGATGGTACGTGCATCCATCGACCGGCCCTCTGGATGGTAAGTCCATTCCATTGATTGGCTGAACCTTGCTTTGAGCCTGGCAGCTCGTAAAAAGCCTCGACTACGTGGTTTTTGTTGCAAAACTTGCATTTCTGGTGTTTATGTTTATGATTCTCTGATCCGGAGCGGGACAATTCAAGAAGTTGACCACGTATCTACAAAGTTAAAAGTCTGGGCCATGAACACCAGCATGAGTTAAAAGTCTGGGTTATAAAAAACCGGCAAGAGTTAATCCGGTGTTTATCATAACCCGGAACAATCGTCATGCAGAAACAAAATAAGAAGCAAAGCATGATCTAAACCGGCAGCTTCTGTAAGACCCGGGATTATTATTGGGTCTATCAAAAGACTCTCTTCAAAAAGGCAAGATTCACCGGATTAAGAGTATCAAGCATACTTGATCTCAGGTATAAAGCTATTTCTGATATAAGTATATATTTGTTTGATATATTGTGAGAACAATTTAATGGGTCCAGCGGTAAAACCGTTAGGACATATTTTCAGTATTGTCTATGCAGGAATGGATGATATGCAGGACTCGCCATGTTAGACCAAATTGAAATTGGTAATGTTAAAGCAAGTCGGAGTATCCGGATCAAAACAGACAATATTTTCAGCTATCCTATTACAAGGCATAGCAAGCATGACGGATTAAAGATTGTTCGGTAAAATGAAACTGCAACTATAAAACTATGCTATGAGCTACGCTCCCTCCTCCTGCGACGGCTGGGTATCAACTTGGTCCGGACTCTCCTCCTCTTCTTGAAGCGGTTGGAAGTCAGGGACATACCAGTCGATTTTCGTTAAGGCATGAAAATACATCTCCTCATTGATGAGATCAGACGGATCAATATCTGGGGCGAAGGTATGAGGGCGTACTGGTGGGATTAGATTGACAGTTTCATAAACCGGCCGCTCCACCCGCTGTTCTGTAAGTCATACCCCGGATGATACCTGGATAGATCTGATTCGGCTGCAAGTCGGCTGGCGAGAGGACGCATCTCCTTCGTCAAGGCATGGAGATCCTTTGCAGTAAAAGTTGATCTGTCTTCTTTAGTGTCGGGATACCCACTCAAGGCTTCTTCCGGATCGAAATCTGGGACCCAAGCTTTAGCTCTGGTAAGCGCCATAAGAGAACCGGCTCGAGCAGCAGATTTTTTCACTTCCTCCAAGCGCACTGGCAAGACAGACCGTTTCTCTAATGTGCCTTGGATAGTAGTTGGGGCCGGTTTATTGAAAGATGTTGCACTTATGATCCTTTGAGCGCCGGAATACAGTTGCTGGACCAAAGTATAACATGCCTTGAGTTTTTTCCGTAAGTCATCCCCAAGATGGGCGACACGGCGCCCTGCATATGATTATCACAGTTAAACCACCACGGATGGAAGATTACAAGGATGAAAGCAGGGATACAGATTAAAATACATACCGAAGACTGCATAAGTCATCAACTCTATTTGCCGCTTTAAACCGGTTAACTCTTCAGTCACCGGGTTAAGGGCTTCTTCAGCATCCTTTGCCCTCTTTTCTAAGTCCTTCTACTGAACTTCAAAGGTGGTCCGTTCCTCTTCAAAGAATTTTTTCAGCTGTTCAGCAGTCTTCAAGCTCACCTCCAAGTCTTTCTTGGCCTTAGAAGCAGCAGATTTCGTTTCAGCAAGTCTGTTCCGGAGTTCACTGATTTCTTCAGCCCTCCGGTTTAAATCAGCCTAGAAGGAAAATCAAGTGGTAAGAAGCAAAAATCAGACAAAGTCTCAAGCACACAAACAAGTTGTCCACTTGACACTTGGGGGCTAATGGGCAATTGAAGTGTTAAACACTAGCAATTCAAAGACAAAGTCTCAAGCACACAAACAAGTTGTCTACTTGACACTTGGGGGCTAATATACAGTTGAAGCATCAAAAATCAGGCAAGTCCCAGGCACATAAACCGAAGTTATGCTCCTGGCACTTGGGGGCTAATGTAAAGATCATTTACTTAATCAGGAAGTACCGGTTCACCTTCTAAACGTAGCTAAACCGGAACTTGGGGGCTACTATGATATAGACAGAAGCGTAATGAAAGCAGAAAAACAAAGGCAAAAGTTTTCCTCATACTTGTCCTTCATCATGTTAATCAAGCCTGCTTCATAATCTCGACCAGTGTGAAGCCGGTTCAAATACCCGGAATAGAGTTATTGGGCACTCATATCGGCGAAACTGGACAGCTCATTACTCCATTTACCCTTCTCTTGATACAGCTTCTCCGCTTTAGCCGTATGCTTGGCTAAGACAATGGGCTCAGCAGGAGCGGTATAAGCTGTGTGAGTTATTTCAACTTCCGGAGAAGCAGTTGTTGGTGGTGGGGTCGCAGTGTGAACCAGACTGGGAGGAGCCGGATTGGTCTAAGGAGAATTGGCCCGGGCAGGACTTGCCGGTTCATGAACATCTGAAGTATTAGGATTCTCAGGTGCAGTGATATGATCCATAGGAGCGGGATCTTCAAGCGGCATTGTGGGCTCGCCTTCTGGAGGGACGGTCGTATCCGGATCAACCGCCGGATCATGATACGTCCAAAACGTATCTATAATTTCTGCTTGCTCAATGCCACTTTTGGGTGATATTGCTATGATATTCATACACTTCCATACACTTTTGATCATATTTGGACTAACCTACTAATCCAGTGCACCCAGGTGCCAGTTTCTGTTTTCGGCTGTTTTTGTATTTCAGGTTTTCACGTTACGAGAACTTTCAAGAAAAATCCGGAAAAATCATATAAAAAATCAGCGTTCCAGAACATACCTTGCGCCCGAAGGGCAGCCGGGGGGGCCACCAGTTCTCCAGGCGCCCTGGCAGCGCCCCCCCCCCCCTGGGCCGCGCCGGGGGGGCGCCTGGGCCCCCCGAGCCCCGTCTGGTGCTCCCCTTCGGCATATATTTAGAGTGTCCTTCGAAACCCTGGGGACGGGAACTCTTTTTCACGATCTCATCTCTGTTCCGCCGCCGCCGCCGCTTCCATGATCGGGAGCACCAGGAGAACTCTTCCCGGCACCCTACCGGAGGGGAGGATCACCATCGGGAGCTTCTCCACCATCATGGACGCCTCCCGGATGAGTTGTGAGTAGTCTCCCTTGGACCATGAGTCCATGACCAGTAGCTATGTGATGTTCTCCTCCCGTTCTTGTGCTTCACTAAGTAGTCCTCGTGAGCTGCCCTACATGATCGAGGCACATATGTAATCCTTATGATGTTGCTATGATGAGTTTGCTGGGATCCGATAGATTATGAGATTATGTTCAGATTGATCTTGAGTAATATATTTGATCTACCTCTTTTATATTTATGTTCATAATTAATTCTTGCATGTTCTCCGTTGTTATTTATTGCTTTGGCCAAGTAATACGTAGTGACTCCAAGAGGGAACGTTATGCTCGATTGTGGGTTCATGCCCCTCGATGACTAGCTTGAGTGACAGAAACATGAGTCTAGGGGATGTGCTGTTGCCACAAGGGGGAAAACAACGGTGCTTGTGCCCGCGGGTGCAAGGATTGTTTACTTTACGCAAAGTTCTTTTAATGCAGTTGTCTGTTTCATTGAGTTTACACTATGGGTGGGACTCGCAACTTAATACCAGCGAGATGTTCTGGATAGATATCTCAAGGTGGATGATTAGTAGTAGATATTGATGGATTTCGGTCTACTTAATTTGGCGTACCGCCCATGCTTTGAACCTCAACCTTTCTTGCAATGTAATCAGCATTGGTTTGCGTTCGTGGTCCTGTCAATTGCCCAGCTATAATTTGTTTACCTCACATAGCTGTTTTATCGTCTTTTGGGAGAGAGACATCACTAGTGAACATCATGAGACTCCGGTCCATATTACCATCATTGATCACATCCGCTATTTACTTTTCGCTATTATTTACTATTGCAAACATTATCTATCACTACTATCATTTGCGTTTAATCCTTTGTGAACTACAAGGCCGGAGGGATTGACAACCTCTCTGTACTCGTTGGGAGCAAAGTTATTTGTATCTGTGTGCAGGTCCACGTTGATTGCTAATCCGCGCGTTAGCAGTTGACACCTACTTGTTGAACCTAGGAGTCTCTGGGGATTCGATCCTTGGCATCTTTGCTAAGGGAAAACACTTCCACAACACTGCATCTTTCACCTTCCACTAGTGGTAACCAACGAGGGGTTAGAGGCCCATCAGATCATCAATGGCAGTCTCAGCAGTGGGTTTGTTGGCCTTCGCTTTTTTGCTAGGTTTTGGCTTCCTGGAAGAAGTTGGAAAAACAAGTTAGGACTGTAAAGAAAATTGCAATCATAAACCGGATAAATTAATAAGACTTACCCTAGGACAGTTTTCAGGGGTGGAAGTTGTGTGGCAGATGATTCACCGGAATAGGATAATGGAGTCTCCTGATAATCAGGGTCAGACGGTTTAAGAGGTTTGCGTATAAGCCCGGCCTTGGGATGAAGGAGGGTTGGAGAGAGTATAACCTCAGAGCGGCGCCTCCGAGCTGGAGTAAGAGATATTCCGGATGATTCCACTGCAAGACCGCTATGGCGAGTGGTCCGGCGAAGGGCTTCATGTTGTTGTTTCTCCAAAAGAAAATTAGGATCCAATTGAGCATAAGGGTGAGAAAACTGATATTTCCAGACTGTCCGACGACTTTTTTGTGGAAGTGGTTCTGAATAGGAAGAAAGGATAGTTACCTCAACTTCGGCCGGTTTATCTCCTTCAGCCAACTCCTGTGAAAAGTTATCATTAGATACAGATATGAGTAAAAGCGAGCAAGTTAAAGCCGGATTAATTCATACCTCAGAGTCCGGATCGTCATCTTCAGCGTGAGAACAGGAGCCACCAGCTGCTTTTCTCTTCTTGGAAGCGAAGGTTTTCTGGCGCGGCAGTTTCCCGGCCTTCTCCTGAGGTTTCCTCTTCCAAAAGGGATCCTCAGCCTGTTCAAAAGAAGAAAGATAATTGAAAGAATGGTTTAAAGGAACAGATTACAAATACATTACAGAGAATAAGACTTACTGCGGGCAGTTTGTTTTTCCTATAGTATGGAGCCAACCCGGTTTGGCTGCATTCGTCTGAAGGGACATTGAGCATTCTCTTGGCCGATCCAATAACTTCCGACTCGGAAAGTTTTTCCTTGGTAAACCGTTGAGGATCATCCGGTTTACCAGAATACTTACACATCAAGCTTGGACGCCAGCTCAAAGGAAGGATGCTCCAAGAGAGCCAGCAGCGCGTAAAATCCACTCCGGTTAAACCATTGGCCATAAAGGCCTTTAGCCTGGCAAGTTGCGAGGAAAACCGGGGCCGCTCCGCGGAACTTAGGCGCTGTGGTAGGGGGTGATCTTCCGGAAGACGGTGCTCGCGATAGCCCGGCAATGGGTTTTCCCCCTCAGGTGAAGTGTCAGTACAATAAAACCAAGATATATTCCAGTCTTTGGGGTGTGTGTGGAGAGCGGCATGAGGAAAAACTCCATCTTTCCTTTTCTGGATGCTGACCCCGCCCAGTTCTTGATGCGCTCCACTAGTAAATTCAGTTCGCCGGTTCAAGTGGAAAAAATCCCGGAACAGGTCGACTGACGGTTCTTCTTGCAAATACACCTCCGAGAACACCTGGAAATCGCAGATGTTGGAAACAGAGTTGGGACCTATGTCCTGAGGATGGAGCTGGAAGGCAGCAAGTACGTCCCGAATTTTTTTTGAACCGGGAGGAGTAAAGCCTCGAGCAATGTGGTCGAAGAAGACAATAATTTCCTCCTCTTTTGGAGTAGGAGGGCATTCCTCTCCTGGAGCCCGCCACTTTAAAACGGATTGAGGGCCCAGAGTACCAACTTCAACCGCTTTACCTAAATCTTCCTCTGTAATAGTGGAAGGAACCCAATTGCAAGAGACAAATTGTTTGGCCATAGCAGCAGAAGAGCAAGTGCTGAAAGGGTAAAGTGTAAAACCGGATTATTCGAGTACAGCGGTATAAACCGGAATATATATGCAAAGATTACGCAACGGTTTAAGCAAGGGACTAATGATATGGATAACCCGGCAATAAACAGGAAACTGCATTATTACCGGTTCATGACAACCACAGAGAAGAAGCTAAACCGTCGCGTTTATCATTGGATTTTTACAGAAGCAGCATATGATAGTTTAAACCGGAGCATACTTAACAGTTCTACAAAGGAGAAGAAACAGGTTTTCACAGACAGCTAAAGTAAAACAGATCTGAGCATCCAGGAAAAGAAAAGCAAATACAAGGATATTACGAGAAGAACTACAAGGATCCTATACCGAGTGGATAAATCTACAGGTTGAACATAAATGACGGGATTTAAGGCATATAGCAGCGGAGTAGAGGCATGATCTAAAGGCAAGATTTAAAGGTCAAAAAGTTCTGCGAACTTGGCATCTACGATGAACAGATGAAACTACCGCTGAAGTTTAATGGCGGAGATGCGAGAAAGAACCCTAAAGGTTACGGATCTACAGTAAGGAAGAAGATGGAGTACCTGAGAAGTGGCGGCGGAGTTTTCTCTGGTCAAGCTCAGGTCGATGCAGCAGCCGGCGAAGATTTAGATTCAACGGTTGACGGCGGCGGCTTGAGCTCGGGCGACAATGGAGTCTCGAGCTCGGGCGACGGAGGAAGAAGAACGAACGGAGGGAGATAAAGAATGAGAGCAGCCGTATTTATAGAAGAAAGGCAGAGCTGAAGCGACAGGTGTGGGATTCAAGGAGGCAAAAGATTGGATAAAGATCCTCTATCGCCTCGATTCTCGGGGCGACCATTAAACAAAGCCGATGGATAGCTGAGTGCGTTAAATACGGAGGTGATGTCACGGTCAGATCAAGCGATTTTTGAGGATGATGTCAGGGCCGGTTTACGAAAATGAGAAGACACAAGAAGGAAGATTATACAAGACTGGGAAGATTGATGTGAACAAGTTCAAATCATTCTGGGGCCTAATGTCAGGGATATTACTAGCAGGTATGAACCGGCTAGTATAAACCGGATTACTAGAATATACTTATCATTGTAATATTTAGTGAAAGCTACGGCCCATGAGATCTTAGGGCCCATGTATAGAGTTACGGTTTGTAAATCACCTGATCATGTAACTTGAGAGATAAGGAAGAAAGAGAAGAGACCGAGGCGGACACGAGTATGAGCCGGCCTCGGGATTCTGTAAATCGGACCGGGCGTCGCCTCTATATAAAGGGACGACCCAGCGACGGTTCAGAAGAGAGGAAGAAACAACCCGTCGAGACACAGGCAAGCGATCCGCTCCCTATTCATCGACGCCCAACTAATATCAAACCAAACTAGACGTAGGATTTTACCTTCATCGAAGGGGCCGAACTAGTATAAACCCTCTGTGTCCTTTGTGTGCTTTTAACCCCTTCAAGCTAACCTGTGCGATGGTTCCATCATCAAGTCCGTTAAACCGGACATCCGCCGTGTTATTTCCACGACACTTCTCGTAGGGAGACGGGAGCGGATCCATAGTGGTGTATTGAATGGTGAATAGGTGGACTCGTGTGCGCCACCTCAAAAGAGTTACTTGCAGTCCTAGTTCAGGATAGCCACGGAGTCAAAGCTGGCTTGCTGCAGTCAAACTCCACCACCCCTTTGTTGATGCCGATGCATATGTAGTTAGTTCTGATGTAAGTCTTGCTGAGTACCTTTGTACTCACGTTTGCTTAATTTATGTTTTGCAGAGAGACTTCAGTCTCGCTAGTGGTTCCGCGTGGACTTCGACGTTTAGCTTGTTACCTCAGCTACGATCTTGTACCCTTGTAGGATCTTGTAGATAGTCAGGCTTCTCAGCCTTTTTCATTTATAGTTGTCTGTACTTAGACATGTTATGCTTTCGTTTCCTGTATGCTCTGTATGTTGGGTCATTTGACCTCTGATTGTAATAAATGCTATGTTGGCTCTTCTGGGCCTTATCTATATGAGTTGTTGAGTTAAGTTGTGATGCCATGTTGTATAGCACATACTTGCATGTTATGCGTACGTGTAATGTGAATTGCTATGTGTGGGATCTGACACCTAGTTGTTTACCCTTGGTAGCCTATCTTACAGGGAAATGTCTCCTAGTGCTTCCACGGAGCCTTGGTAGCTTGCTACTGCTCCGGAACACTTAAGTTGGCCGGCATGTGTCCTTCTTTGTTCCTGTGTCGGGTCCCTTAGGGGAAATGTCACACGTTGTTCCTTTAAGTCCTTGTAGCTTGCTACGACTTGGGTTCATACGTTGATGACCGACACGTTCGTTTCTGGGTCATGTATGCCTGTCTCTGTAATTTAGTGCCACTTTTGGTTTATAACTGGTCATGTTGGCCCGGGTTCTCTGTCATATGGATGCTAGCGACACTATCTTATACGTGTGCCAAAATACGCAAACGGTCCCGGGCCAGGTAAGGTGGCACCCGTGGGGATACCGTGCGTGAGGCCGCAAAGTGATATGGTGTGTTACAGGCTAGACCTGTGTGACTTAGGATCAGGGCCCTAACAGCGTTGGTATCAGAGCCTGACTGCCTGTAGGATTAGTAAGCCAAACTGGTCGAAGTCATGTCTAGAAATTCTTTAGTTATATAATGGAATTGATTGTGGAAGGGAACGTAAGGCTCTTTTTACTCCCTTACCCCATGACCTTCTGATCTGAGTCACCTTCTTCTTTCAACGGGGATTAAGAATTAGGATTCTCATTCCTTTTATCAGGATCACGTTATTGTGGATTCAACCCTCAGTTCAGTTTCTACTACGTCTGTTTGTCCAACTGTTGGTCTTAGAACCTTGACATTATGATGTTAAGTGGATATGCTACCCTTTTTGTTTGGATCTCAAAAGTATTTTCGAGCATTTGCAGCTGTTATGCTGTCTGAGTCATCCCAAGTTTCTAAATAGTCTGATGCATTTGCAAATCATTCCTATCTGTTCTTAATGTCCTTTTAGGCCAGATTAACCACACTAGTCGGTGTGTTGAGGCACTCTGTTACCTCGACATATATGTTGGACTTATTATTATGACCCTAGGTGTCTTAGAAGATCACCCAGTAATCTAGCAATGCTTCATATTCCCAGTGTGATGATTCTGGCCATCATTATCGAAAGCATCCCGTGATGCCATTTAGTTAGTAGGCATTATATTTATGGGTTCTTGAACCCAAGATTCACTCTACTTACTTCATGTTGATAGTATTGCTCGTCCCTTTAGGATATTAGTAACCCTGTGATAGTCCTCGAGGTCCGTGGTATATCCTTCTTCCAAATACCATGAACCATCATGGCAGAAGCTCTTCTGAACCAAAAGATCACAACCCGAGTGCTCTTGAGTAGTACTCCGTTCATATTGTGACTCTGCCAATTCTACTTTCTGCATGGGTTATCCGGAAGAAATATGTTGAACTCGTTCGACATGTTAATCTATGCATCCACAACTCAGAAGTTATATGTTCCTTGAGTTGTCTCCTCTTAGTTGTATTATGACCCTCGTCTATCAGTTGATAGTCAGGAGTAGTTGTGCACTCGTGTTCATCGATGCCTTTTACTCTTGTGGTCTGTCAAGCCATTCTATTCTGGAATGACTAGGAGAACCAAACTCCAGTACCTTATCCATATCCAGGATTGGGTCAAAAAAAAAGTTGTACTCCGCAGATGGAGAATGTTAATCGAGCTTCTAATCTGTTCTATCTTGGAATATTACCGTCTTTATGTCAAGAATGTCATGGGAATTTCACAACCTCCTATGAACTCTTGATACAGTGATACTTCTCACCATCATCGTCCATTCCTCGGTCTCCGTGTTGTTGTAACCGGAATACTGACAAGTAAATTGTGATGTGTGAAATCAATACTCCTAGCAACTCTGTTGCTTGATAGTTAAATGGACAGTAACCTCATCCTTAGCGAGTTGATTATTGAATCATCACCCTAAGGTTGATCGTGCTATCTAGTCCACTTTCCTGGTGCACCTCTTGATTGATGAGTTAGCATTTTGTTAAGTCCTCGCTCATTTGATCATATCGTCTTGCCCTGAAAAGCAAGATTGCTCTCGAGCTTAGTAGCATATCGGTGATACATAATTTTCCGTATATCTTCCCGGAAGTATTACCAGGTTGTTCCCTGACCATTATGTTGAGCTCGTGATCATGATGGTTTACTTATAAACCACCCTTTTCTCCAAGAATCTGTGTTGGATACTCTGATCTAGCCGGTTAAGCTAAACGACAACTTGGAGAGTTGGAAGATAAAGGCTTGCCTGACTTAGTTCCTTCCAAGGGATATCCTTTGTGTGTGTTGAAGAAAGATGATGTCTTCATCAATTGGTTCCTGTGATCAGTTGTTGGACCTATTGTCATATCAAAACTTTGATTTGAGTATGGGCTATCATCAAATCAAATCAGAACCAACGATGTTCATAATGTTGTCTTACTCGTGGTCGATCCCTCGAGCATACACCATTATATCTCCTGGGTCTGACCAATACTATCACTTGCCCACATAATTGTGGAATTCCATCTATATGGAAACCTGGATGGATTATTGTTGAACCCATCAACAAACATCCTTATCTTCTCCATGATTTTGTAGGACATTAAGCTAGTGTTGGAAACTTTGTAAGCATTGTCTTCATGTTACGTTCATGAGGTATATGCTGGATAAGAGGAGATACTTTCCCTAATTCATGTGTAATTGACGTAAGTTGCCACCGTGAGTTCGAGAAAGTTGTTTTGCTTCCTGTGGAATCATCCCAAGTCGGTCATGCATACGTGCGAAGTATTCTGTGGTTTGGAGATTTGCAACCTTCACTCCATATGTATTCCTAGCACACCAAGACATTGATTGATTTGTTTAAGGAGAAGGAGTTCCTTCTTAAGAGCTAACCCGGGCTTAATCAAGGACTTCGTTATCCGCAATGATGGCTCCCCCTGAACTCGGTAGTGCTTCGTTTTAAGACTACTACATGGTCATGCTTGTCTGCGACAGCGTGTTCACATGTGTGTAGCAGAACTAGCTCGTGTTTTGGAGCTTACTATCGTAGTTCATTCCCCGAGAATCTCGCAACGTCATCTCGTCGATTTGTGTTGCAAACTTTAATTTTCTCTCTAGACTCGATGAGTCTGGAATATCCTGACACCAACCAGAACTGAATCTCAGGCAGATATGATGGTTGGAGCCTTTTTCCTAGAACTATAATATTGGTCTCTCGATAACCGGTAAAGTGGATGTCGTGGCCAACACACCCAGCCGGAAGACCTGTTGTTGTAGAATCTTGATTGAAGAAGTTGGCCACCTCCCCATAAGGACTTCGTAGGATTTACTCCCTAGTTGTTCCTTATGGATGTTTGTGCTCCTGAAGTCCGACCTTTTACTTGACGTTCTAGGTACAAAACCATTTTAATAAATGGGTTACGCTAGGACATCAAGGAGAACGTTAGAAGCGGAGTGCTAAATGTCCCTCGGTCGACCATCCAGATTTTGTCCCCTTGGCCTCGCCAAGATGAAATCCGAGAAGATGTTATCTTCCTTTGCATCTACATCCTCCATCATTATTCATCATGGTAGTATGTGATGTTGCCAGGATCCTTGACACGGATATTGGCAAAACCTTGATGAACATGGGAATGCTCAAGTTCTTGAGAGCATGCACAAGCACTAGGTGTTATCCTCGACACTAACCGGGATTGCTTCCAGTGTTCTTGGTTATATTATACACTCTCAAAGAGTGGATTTACTCTCTACTGTTGGGTTTCTTCCCAGTTACCAGATTCATTCCCAGCATTTGCATTTTGTTCCCAGCTTGCACCGCCAATGTGCCAATTCTCCATAGGTTGCCATTCTCAGCATCTGCTGTTCAGGATTATCTTCAAAAGTGGTCCTACCATGGGTTCCATTCATTTCCGATGATAAGAAAATCATCCCTTGCGTTGTCTTTTACAAGGCAGTCCATATCATCCATTTTGGCCGAGAATGTCATTATCTCGAACTCCGTCAAACGATCGGATGTGATTTGCCTCCGCCTGGTATAGAGAGTTTCAATGATCTCTATATCAAAAGTAATTCTTTTTGCCACTTAAGGGAATAACTCTACGAGTCACCTTCTCCAAGGTGCCCCGCCTGGTGGTATCGATCACCCTCTTTTTAGGTGTGGAATTATTGCCAATAGGTGAACCTTCATCGTTTATTTCACTCCACCCCCCTGGAGGTGTACTCGGTGTCTCAGCTCAAGGGATGTTTCGACGTCTCAATCCATGAGTTGATCTTGAATTACTCGATCTTCGAGAAGATCAAATCCTGTAGAATTCACGTTCCCTTGTTGTCGTGTTGGATGAAGCTTTGAAATCAAAGATGCCGAGATCTACATGACGCAATGAATCAGCAACTTCGAGGAGGACAGTTGAATCGAGAAGATTGTATTAGTTAGTGTCCCCTCTGGTTTCTTATCTCACGTCCTGAATCTCGGGACGAGATTCTTTAGTGGGGGTGAGTTGTCACATCCCTAGGTTTGTCCTGCACTTGGGTTGGTCTTACTTGAGCATCATGTTTAAATTTTGTTAAACTTGAATTGGGGATGTTCAAACCCTAGCACCTTGAAATTCAAATAGGTCCAGCTTTAAAAATATTTTCAATAAACCGAAAAAATATTGCCTTCCTTAATGTTTGATAATTTTGGCAAGGGTTTTGGTCCAAACCAAAAATATTGAACATTTTTGGGGAATTTTTGGGCTTTGATTTAAATCAATAAGTATTTGAATTGGGGCCATTTAAATGCTATATATTTTTCAATAGCTCCAAATAAATTCTGAAAATTGTGGAGGGTCTCTGGAATAGTTCTTGTGCACCCACTATTTTATCAGAATTTACCAAAATGATTTAGTGGCTAAACTAAATCAGAAAAAAATTACAGAAATAGAAAAGAGAACAAACAGAAAGAAATTAAGAGAGAGAGCACTTACCTGTGCAGCCCACCTGGCGGCCCAAGTGGCCGGCCCAGCCCACCAGCCACCGCACCGTCTTCAACCTCCTGCCAGTAGGCAGGAGGGCGTGTGCCCGACACACGCAGCGCCACCTCCACCCTGCCTGCTAGCCCTGGCCTTCCCTGACGATGCCATGCAGATGCCCAAAGACTTCTCTCCCCTCCCCCTCACTCGCTGCTCTCTCTCCATCCCCTCTGTTCTCTCGCACGCAGCCACCGAGCGGAGCTTGTCGCCGCCGCCCTGAACCACTGCCACCGGCCACCACACGCCTCGCCAACGCGCCCAGAAGCTCCGCCACGTCTCCATCGTCCTCTCCACTGAGCTACGCGACGCCGGAGGCCTTGCAACGCCGTCGCCATCACCGGCTTCAACCTCGGCCGCCCGAGATCGCCGGCGATTGCCCGCCTTCTTCGACGCCTCCCCCGAGCCGCAGAACACCCCCACGAAACCGCTGTGAGCTCTTTCGATGTTCCCCTCCCCCCTCGTGGTCTCTGCCATCCGTAGCCCTGCCAGCCATCACGCTCGCGAGCATCCCGCCGCCGGCCATGTCGCCGCCGTGGCCACAGGCCCTGCGCCTCGCAGCCGAGCATACCACTGTGCTCAGCACTTTCCCAGCAACCCAAAACGATGATCCACACCCCGTTTAATCCACTGCAGTTGTCGTTGCCTCAAGCTCGTGGCTCTGTCGCCGCCAAATCTCGTCGCCGGCGAGATTCCGGCCGCCCCGCGACCCCCTGCCTGGCCCATTGGATGCGCACGAGCAAGGGCTCCTCCCTGATGCCAGCAGCGCGACGAACGGCCGTCCCTAACGCAAGTCCGGCGAGCTTCCGCCGCAGTTTTGGTCGCCGACGGCCGAACTCCGGTGACCGCCGACGCGGCACTTAGTTAGGGACTAATCACCATTAGTTACACCCTCACAGCCACTGACAGTGGGCCCTAGCCCTGGTCAAACCCCAGTCAGCGCTGGTTTTGACCGGATTTAGTCCATGTGTCACTGACGTGTGGACCCCACACATCACGTTTGACTCTGGTCGGTCAGTTGACCTGCTGACCTCAGCCTGACGCAGTGCTGACGCAGTAAAGTCTTTCTGGAATTAAAATAAATCAGAAAAGGTTTAGAAATTCCAGAAAATGCTTTAAACTTCTAAAAATCATATAAAATCAACCGTAGCTCAGATGAAAATAATTTATATATGAAAAATGATCAGAAAAATATGAGGAATCTGTTTATGGCATTTTCATGCATGTTTGAACAAGTTAAACCTGCTGTTCAGGTTAAATCAATTAAATGGCATTTAAATAATCACATATGGAGTTTGAATTTGAATCTTGGATTCAAACCAACTTCATTTAACCTGTTGCTAGTTGCATTAGCTCAAATCACAACATAATGCCGTGTCATGATCATGCATCATATTGTGCATTGCATTGATTGTATTTCTTTCTCTGTTGCCGATGTTGTTCCCTTTCAGTAGACGTGTTTCGACGATGAGTTCGATGACACCGATGAAGACCCAATGTTATCTTCCGAAGTACCAGGCAAGCAAACCCCATTGAGCATTCCGATACAATCCCACCCTCTCGCTCTTGCTCTCTTTACTGCATTAGGACAACAACACTTCAACTGTTACCTGCTGCGGTAGTTGAACCCCTTTCCATTGCATGACCTGTCATTGCCAAAGTAAATAGTTGAAACCCACTAGTATGAGTACGAGTTGTTTGAGCCATTATGTGCCTACTCATTCATGCTTTCTGGTTATGCTTGCTATTGCTTAGAGTTGTGTCAGGTCTGATTCATCGGGGATGAATTGGAAGGGTGATGAACATGTCCTAATGTGTGTGAGCTAAGTGTGAACACGATTTGGTAAAGGTAGCGATGAGAGGCCATGTAGGAGTACATGGTGGGTTGTCTCATTGCAGCCGTCCTCAGGAACTGAGTTCTGTGTTGGTTGGTCCAAGAAACATCTACTACCACACATTGGGATCCTTAATTGACTCTATCGACTTATTAACCAACATGATCTCTGTCCAGGAGTTGCAACTAGTTTCTGGTGTTTGTAGTATACTGGAGGTCGTGGGCAGCGCTGACCCTCGGGGTGGGCTATGATGCGGCAGGTACGTGGCACTGTGTACCGGTCGCCCGTTTGGTGATGCGGGAACCTTGTACACATCGTTTGGGGCCGTGAGCGACACCCCGACCGGATCTCCCCACGGATGGAACCCAAATAGGCGATAAACCTGGACGAAAGACTTGTGTGGTTAGTCAGGTCGTGGCCGACATCCTCGCCAGGCTTCCGCTTGAAGGTTGCCGAGATACATGACGTGTACATGGCGGTAAGTGGCGGGAGCGTTTGTGAAGAAGTACACCCCTACAGGGTTATATATAATCTATTCGAATAGCCATGTCCGCGGAAATGGACTTCTGGGTTACCTCTACAGTTCATAGACAAGTGAAAGTGGATACTCTAAAACGCGCAAGATAAGCGTGAGTGCTATGGATGGCCTTCTCGTAGGGAGACGGGAGCGAATCCATAGTGGTGTATTGAATGGTGAATAGGTGGTCTCGTGTGCGCCACCTCAAAAGAGTTACTTGCAGTAGTAGTTCAGGATAGCCACCGAGTCAAAGTTGGCTTGCTGCAGTCGAACTCCACCACCCCTTTGTTGATACCGATGCATATGTAGTTAGTTCTGATGTAAGTCTTGTTGAGTACCTTTGTACTCACGTTTGCTTAATTTATGTTTTGCAGAGAGACTTCAGTCTCGCTAGTGGTTCCGCGTGGACTTTGACGTTTAGCTAGTTACCTCAGCTACGATCTTGTACCCTTGTAGGATCTTGTAGATAGTCAGGCTTCTCAGCCTTTTTCATTTATAGTTGTCCGTACTCAGACATGTTATGCTTCCGTTGCCTGTATGCTATGTATGTTGGGTCATGTGACTTCTGATTGTAATAAATGCTATGTTGGCTCTTCTGGGCCTTATCTATATGAGTTGTTGAGTTAAGTTGTGATGCCATGTTGTACAGCACATACTTGCATGTTATGCGTACGTGTAATGTGTATTGCTATGTGTGGGATCCGACACCTAGTTGTTTACCCTTGGTAGCCTATCTTACAGGGAAATGTCTCCTAGTGCTTCCACTGAGCCTTGGTAGCTTGCTACTGCTCCGGAACACTTAGGCTGGCCGGCATGTGTCCTTCTTCATTCCTGTGTCTGTCCCTTAGGGGAAATGTCACGCGTTGTTCCTTTATGTCCTTGTAGCTTGCTACGACTTGGGTTCATACGTTGATGACCGACACGTTCGTTGCTGGGTCATGTATGCCTGTCTCTGTAATTTAGTGCCACTTTTGGTTTATAACTGGTCATGTCGGCCCGGGTTCTCTGTCATATGGATGCTAGCGACACTACCATATACGTGTGCCAAAATACACAAACGGTCCCGGGCCAGGTAAGGTGGCACCCGTGGGGATACCGTGCGTGAGGCCGCAAAGTGATATGGTGTGTTACAGGCTAGACCTGTGTGACTTAGGATCGGGGTCCTGACAGTGACGCAGCTAGAGGCCGACCTCAAGGCGAGAGGCGAAGAGATCGCCGCGCTCAAGCTCGAGCGGGAGAAAGACGCCCACAGCCACTCAGAGCTGCAGGTTCGCCTCGCCGAGAAGGGCAAGGAGCTCGCCGTCGCCAAGGATTCCAACGCCGATCTGGAGTTGAAGCTGACCACCCTGACTCAGACGCTGGACGGCGCCAGGGAGCGGGAGGCAACCCTGAAGGAGAAGATCAGGGCCGAGAAGGCGTTGCTGGAGAGTGCTGCCGTCACCCAGAACATCTTCAGGGAGACTGTCGAGCACTGGACGGAAGGTCTTGTCAACGCTGCCGCGGATATCGACAAGGAGCTGGCACAGCTGGGGGCGGAATATCTCGGGTACTCCTCCGACGAGAATCTCCATCCCAGCGCCAAGCTCACCCTATTCTTCAAGGGTGTGGCGAGGGCCCTCCAGCAACTCTGGGAGAGGATCTTGAAGCAGCTGGCGGACGAGTCGCGCAAGCTCTGCGCGGGAGCCCTTCAAAAGGTGTTGATGAAGGTGGCCTTCCGCAACCCTGGCCTCAACCTCACCAACGTCCTCATGAGCTTGCCGTCGGACGTTGATCTGGAGGCGCTCAGGGCCCTTGTTGCACCCATTGTGGACAAGGTGAGCGGCATCAAGAGGGTCGAGGGCGACCGCGCGGACTAGGCTTGCCCATTTTCTTCTTTTCCTGTCACTGCTAATCATGTTAGGAGAACAATCTGTTAGGGCTGCGACAAGCTATCTTGTAATATAACTCTATTTTGGGTAGTGATTGCAACGTTATTTCCTTTACTTGGTCCCTTCCTTTGTATGTTTTTGCCCTACGCTTTTAGGGAATTTGCCGGTGCTGGCACTTTTGCCGCGAGCGCTGAGTGCGGAACGTCAGCAGCCTGCTGGCGGTGTTGCTACCGACAAGAAACCTTGTCGCAACTAGCTGCAGCACACTTAAGTTGTTGAGCGTGCTCGAAAACAAAGTAAGGGCGCGACACTAGTCGCAGCACACTTAAGTCGTTGAGCAAACTCGAAACAAAGTAAGGGCGCAACTAGCTACGAGTTGGTTCCTCCGCGCACAGGTTTTCCATACAAAGCACGGTCGTTCAAGGAAGATAACTTTGACTCGGTGGCAACTTAGCTTTTGTGTTGTTCGCTCCCCGACAAGGCGCAACTCTCTTGAACGACGCCTGGTCCATACCACTATCTTCTCCTCCCCCCCGGCAAACTTGTGGGCGAGGGAACCTCCCTTTCCTTGAGAAAAAGAAAGAAGAGAAAATAACGATATGGAGCCTTATGACTCGTTATGGCTTACCGGGGGTAGGTGCTGCACAAAGTGTCAGATAACCCATGCAAAATATAGAAGGCATGAAATTGACAAGGTGTGCGGAGCACATGAGCTTTACTGATGCACGGGATCTGCGCCTGGCTTTGTACAAAGGATTACATGCAACAGCGGCAAGACTTGTACAAAAGGTGGTTGCCGGAGCGGGTCGCGGCAACCGCGCCTTACGGATAAAACTTACGAAGATGCTCGATGTTCCAGGAGTTGCTCACAGGAAAGCCCTCTTCCGTCTCAAGGCGGACAACGCCAGGCCTAGTGACTCGTTTCACCCGGTAAGGGCCTTCCCACTTCGGCGTCAACTTGTTGGAATTCTTGGCGGACTGAACACGCCGAAGAACAAAGTCGCCTTCCTCGAGACTTCTGGCGTTAACTTTGCGGCTATGGTAGCGGCTCAAAGCTTGCTGGTAGCGAGCAACTCGTACAGCAGCCTGAAGACGGTCTTCCTCAAGGCGCAGCGCGTCATCTTGTCGCAGCTGCTCTTGCTCGAGCTCATCATAAGCGAGCACTCGAGGCGACCCGTATACGAGTTCCGTGGGGAGAACTGCCTCTGCTCCGTAGACTAGAGCGAAAGGTGTCTGCCCAGTGGCTCGATTTGGCGTCGTCCTGAACGACCAAAGAACCACTGGTAGCTCCTCGATCCAGTTTCTTCCGCACTTGTGCAGCCTATCGAAAGTTCTGGTCTTGAGGCCACGCAGCACTTCAGCATTTGCCCTCTCCGCTTGACCGTTGCTTTTTGGGTGAGCAACTGATGTCTACACACGCTTCTACTCTTGTAGACTATGTTGGGCCTCCAAGCGCAGAGGTTTGTAGGACAGCAGCAATTTCCCTCAAGTGGATGACCTAAGGTTTATCGAACTCAGGGAAGTAGAGGTTGAAGATGGTCTCTCTCAAGCAACCCTGCAACTAAAATACAAGAAGTCTCTTGTGTCCCCAACACACCTAATACACTTGTCAGATGTATAGGTGCACTAGTTCGGCGAAGAGATGTTAAATGGCAAGTGATATGGATGGCAAAACAAAGTAATACAAATTTGTAATAAAAAGTGCAGCAAGCAAACAAGTGGTAAACGTGAGCACAAATGGTATTGCAATGGTGGAAACATGGCCTAGGGTTCATACTTTCACTAGTGGCAACTCCCAACAACATTAACATAATCGAATCACATGATATTTCTCGTAAAACATGCAAAGGGGACACACTCGGAGGTCATTCCTTCGTGGTCAAGAGAGGACGAGAATTATGTAGGGCTACAAAAGCACACCTCAAAGTTCGTAGTTCTCAATCTAAGGATTTACCAATGTCACCGCGGCCATCCAAAGAGAGTCCCACAATCACCACAACATATCTAAAGGATAGTCAAAGACAAGCACCAAGAGACTCTCAATCTTCAATCAACACACAAGAGAGGAAATCACTCATGAAAATAATTTTCTAATCCATATCCAATAGACCGCTGTCACCTTGGTCTCGGGGATTATACTAAATAAAGACAAGTGAGTACATCCATCCAATACATAGAGGAAGGGGAAATAGCATGGGATCACCCTAGATTAACATAGCCTATGATCACATCAAAGATCACATCATGGGAGAGAGAATTTACCACATAGCTACTGGTAAGAACCTCAGCCCCGAGGAGGAACTAATCCCGCCTCATGGAGGAAGGAAGCAACATCGATGGAGATGAATCCGGGGGCACTTCCCCGTCCCGGCAGGGTGCCGGCGCAGGAATTCTGGTCCCCCGAAGCTTGATGGCGATGGCGGCGGAGATCGGAATCGCGTCTGGAAAAAAGGGGTCTGGAATCAGGGTTTCTGCGAAGGGTTGTAAATATATGCCAAAGGGGGGCACCAGACGGGGCTCGGGGGGCCCAGGCGCCCCCCTGGCGCGGCCCGGGGGGGGGGGGCGCCACCAGGGCGCCTAGAGCCCTGGTGCCCCCCCCCCGGCTGTCCTTCGGCCGCACGGTAGCTCCTGGAACGCTGATTTTTTATATATTTTTTCTGGATTTTTCCTGGCAGTTCTCGTAATGTGAAAACCTGAAATACAAAAACAGCCGAAAACAGAAACATGCACTGGGGTGCACTGAGTTAATAGGTTAGTCCAAATATGATCAAAAGTGTATGGAAGTGTATAAATATCATATCAATATCACCCAAAAGAGGCATGGAGCAAGCAGAAATTATAGATACGTTTTGGACGTATCAACATCCCCAAGCTTAATTCCTGCTCGTCCTCGAGTAGGTGAATGATAACAAGAATAATTTCTGTGGTGACATGCTATTAACCATATAGGACTTATTCATAGTCATATGACAAAAGCTTATTGAGACAATGAATCTGTAGTAATTAAGTTGCCTCATGAGAAAATCACAAATGACTGAAAGTTTTACAACATGACATTGAAGCATCAAAAAGATTTGCAATGAACATAATGTGCAAATATGATAAAGTGATATCTAGCTTGCCCCCTTTAGTGAAGCAAAACATAAATGCAGGGGCACCTTCAAGGTTTAAGTGATGACTAGATACAATGATTTCAAAATAAACGATATCACAATCATGCAAAAGACAATGCTACTTTGGAACAATGCACATTACACTTAGAATGACAATCATGCTCTCAGTAGTTGGTGCTTGAAGAAAGAAGGTGGAGACTCAACATAAAAGTAAAAGAATGGCCCTCCGCAGAGGGAAGCAGGGATTACTCATGTGCTAGAGTTTTCATTTTGAAAACATAGAAGCAATTTTGTCAACGGTAGTAATACTTCATATGTGTCATGCATAAGACATCCTATAAGTTGCAAGCCTCATGCATCGAATACCAATAGTGCTCGCACCTTGTCCTAATTAGCTCGGATTTCCATGGGTTATCATTGCATTACATATGTTTCAACCAAGTGTCACAAAGGGGTACCTCTATGCCACCTGTACAAAGGTCCAAGGAGATAAATCGCATTTGATTTCTCGTTTTTGATAGATCTCAACTTGAGGACATCCATACCGGGACAACATAGAAAATAGATGATGGACTCCTCTTTAATGCTTAAGCATATTCTCATAAGAGGTTGAGGATTAATGTCCAAGCTAAAACTTCCACCATGACACATGGCTTTGGTTGGCGGCCCAATGTTCTTCTCTAACAATATGCATACTCAAACCATTCAACTCATGTCAAATCACCCTTACTTCGGACAAGACGAACATGCATAGCAACTCACATGATATTCAACAAAAGTGTAACAGTTGATGGCATCCCCAGAAACATGGATACCGCTCAGCAAGCAACTTATAAGAAATAAGATACATAAGCGACATATTCTTTACCACAATAGTTTTTAAGCTACTTTCCCATGAGCTATGTATTGCAAAAATGAAGGTTTTAAAGGTAGCACATGTAAATTTACTTGGAGTGGCGGTGAAATACCACATATAGGTAGGTATGGTGGACTCATATGGCATAACTGGATTAAAAGAATGTGGATGCACAAGCAGCCAGTCCGCTTAGTACAGGTGGAGGTTAGCAAAAGACTGGGAGCGACCAACTAAAAGAGCAATGACGGTCATAATCATGCAGAGCGACAAAGCAACATTGAATCAGGCATGGTAGTTATATCGCTACTCAGAAACAAAAGATCATCAAGGCTTGACAGACTTTCTTTACAGTCTTAAATATGCGTGAGCATACGCCAAGTCAATCAAAATAAATTCTCGAAGGAAGATATTACTAAACCATACCACATCATAGGCAAACAAATCAAGTTGGTACTCCAATAACACATTGGGAATCCCCCAGCTATTTGAGACTAACCACAAGAAAACATGAACTACTAAGCGCCATTATGCACGTAGCATCTTTATCATAGACATATCAACCAATGCAAGGAAGCAAACTCTCTTAATAAGGTGAGCATGGTAATTAAAGAGAGTTCAAGCAACCAACTAAACAAAAGCTCTTTGAAAAGATAAGCATGAATACTAAGAGCTGAACATGATAGTAGCTATTAAAAGACAAAGAACACACACAGCAAAGATAAACATGAAAATTCTATGTTGTGTTCTAGGTTGAAGTGGAGCGTGTTTCTCTCCCACACAAAGAAAGCTGAGTTCCAACTCTTTATGAAAAACAAGCAAAGCTAAAGAAAACTAAAAATGAAACTAAAAGCAAGACGCTCCAAGCATAGCACATAACACATGAAGTGATAAAAATATAGTGGAACGAAAGACGAACTGATAATGCTGATGGAGAAGGGGATGCACGGGGGCATCCCCAAGCTTAGATGCTTGAGTCTCCTTGAATATTTCTTGGGGGTGCACGGGGGCATCCCCAAGCTTGAGCGCTTGACACTCGTGAATCTTTTTTTATCATCTTCCCTCGCACACTTGAAAACTCCCTTCATACATACCTCATCATAATCTGATTAGCGAGGTTAGTACCCATGATAAAATAATTGTTCCTTGCTGGAAATAAAGATATTCTTGAAGTTCAACTGTTTCTCAAGATTGCCAAAAGGTTTTTGCAAATAAAAAGCAAGCTCTTGGCTTGCAAAATGAAAGAAAGGCAAAACAGGACAGAATCTTTGAAAGACAGAACATCAGGTAGTAAATGATTTGTTCGGGGCACTTATGCAACTCTAATCAAAAAACTCAGAACAGACGCACTAAAGACAATTGTATAGAGCACGCTGTCGAAAAAATTTAGACCAAAAATATGATCTGGTGATTTTATACGAATTTTTCTATCCAAGGACAGAATCTGTTTCCTGGACAGCACGTCACAACTTTTGAACTTTCTTGCAATCAGAGGCTACACTTGGCACAAAGTTGAAAAGTAAAGATACAATGATGTTGCTACAGTAGTAACAAACATCAAGACCACTAAAACTGAAAGCAAAGATAACAAGGGTTGTCTCCCTAGAGCTCTTTCTTTATAGCCATAAAGATAGGCTTAAGACTTTAATGATGCTCTCGTAGGAATAAGAGCTGAAGAACAAAAGAGAGCATCAAGAAGCAAATACCAAACACATTTAAACCTAACATGCTTCCTATGCATAGGAATATTGCAATAGAATAATTCATTGAAGCACAAAGCAACTAGCATAGGAAGGCAAAACAAGCATAACTTCAAAATATTCACCATAAAGACAGGAAACTTCTTATTATTAAGATATTTAGAACCAAGTCTCCCTCTCTCATTATAAATTTCAGTGGCATCATGGATGAAATCAACAATATAAGAATCACATAAAGCATTGTTACCATGATCCACATGCAAAAAGGTACTCTTACTCTCCACATAAGCATAATCTTTCTCATTGGTAATAGTGGGAGTAGGACTATCATAAACAACTTGAACACTATAGATTAATTGTGTATTAGGAGGGTGGTGTTCAACAAGGGAGTAATTCCCTCCATGATTATGACAAGTTTCCTAAGGATAATTTCTCCTTATGTCATAGGTACCTTTATAATCACTATAGATTGGAGTTATAACATCATCACGGTAGGGAAGAGCATTATCATTGCTAGCAACTATATTTGTAAACATGTTGTCTTTATTCTTACTAGCAAGAGAATTATCAATCATCACATCACTAGTGGGTAAAGGATTTGCAATCCTATCATCCCCAAGCTTAGAGCTTCCCATACTTTCAGAGTTGGTACCAAAAAGATTTTCAAGATCATAAATAGCATTATCATCATTTTCCCAATCACAATAAGTAACATGCATATCAGAATCAAAATCATCTTCAATAGTACCTACGGATGTATCATCAAGATGATAATTAAGGCAATAAACTTCACCTTCTACTTTAAACTTACAACCGTTAGGATAAAAGTTGATAGGAGGAATATGCTCAGGCCAGGTTGATGCCCATTCTTCTTCCTTCTTGCTCTTCCTCGTCCTCCTCTACTTTTTCTTCTTCTTCACCTTAGGAGGGGGTGGTTGGAGATGAAGCTTCTCCACATATCCTAGTTTATCATTAGAAACAATAGGGGAAACTTGGGAGAAACTCTCCTTTTTATTAGCAGAAATATAAGACACATTTTTATACTTTGGCAAAGTTCCCTCCTTTCTAATCTTACTTATGTAATCATTTTCATGGCAATTAACAACACAATAGAGATGGCAATTTTGCAAAGTGTTTTTTATTCCTATGGCATTATCATCCAGCCAAGAAGTCTTTTCTGATATCTCTTCACACATCAAAAATAACATAAGCTCATCATAAAGATCAGAGGTGATCATGTCATCACACAACCGGTTAACAGTTATGTTTTGAATGTTCATGCATTGAAAATTAAAGTGACCCTCTATTCGGGAAAGTTCACAAGTAAAAGGATAAAGGTCACACAATTCTATAGCAATTTCATTTAAATCTCTGACCCAAGTGATTGTTCTTTCATGCTTATGTTGCTTACAATACTTCCCTTCTTCAATCATAGGCCTTTCACAAGGTCTATCCACTCCACAAAAATTAACATGCTTATATAAAACTTCATTTTTAGGAATTGGATCATGCATGTTGCAATCATCATGAACAATTTCATTTTCTTTGCAAGTCTCTTTAAAAGGTTTATGATGCTTGATCCAATCCTCCTTAGGCATATTAAGATGTGAAGCAAAAGATTTGAGGAGATCAACAAGGAGTTGAGAATCTAGCCCAAACTTAGCACTAAACTTATTAACACTTGTAGTTTCAACAAAGGACTTAATGCAATCATACTCATAAATTATACCTGACTCTTTACCTTTGTTGATCTCCCAATCTTCAGTGTTGCGTTGAATTCTTTCAAGGAGTTCCCATTTAGCATCAATCTTTTTGTTTGTCAAAGAACCCATAGAGGAAGCGTCGAGCAAATCCTTATCCTGTCGAGAGAGCCTCGCATAGAAGTTAGTAATAATAATATCTTTGGGGAGCCCATGGTTAGGACATTTTAGCATTAACGTTTTCAGTCTCCCCCAAGCTTGAGCTATGCTCTCTCCGTCATGAGGATAAAAATTATAAACATAATTCCTATTCTCATGGACTTCATGAAGAGGATAAAACTTGGAGTAAAAGAGAGACTGGATCTCTTCCCACTCCAGCAGGTGAGAGTCATTTAGTAGCCTATACCATTCCAATGCTTTTCCTTTCAGTTACAAGGCAAATAATTTCCTCATGACAAACTCCTTCGATACACCTCCAAGCTTAAATAATGAACATAGTTGTGACAGATATAGCAAGTGTTCACCGGGATGTCTGTCTCCTGCATAACGATTAGCCAAAACATAATCGATAATACCATCCGGTATTTTATAGGGCACAATTTCAGTAGGAGGAGGAGCAACCACCACAGGTGTGGGGCGTCCTCCCGCAAGCAACGATCCAATAACAAGGTTTTCCATAAGCATAACTAGTGAAACAATAAAAAACAAGAAACAAAAAGATTTAATTGCAAGATCTAAAGATATACCTTCAAGCGCTCACCTCCCCTGCAACGGCGTCAGAAATAGCTTGATGTCTACACACGCTTCTACTCTTGTAGACTATGTTGGGCCTCCAAGCGCAGAGGTTTGTAGGACAGCATCAATTTCCCTCAAGTGGATGACCTAAGGTTTATCGAACTCAGGGAAGTAGAGGTTGAAGATGGTCTCTCTCAAGCAACCCTGCAACTCTAATACAAGAAGTCTCTTGTGTCCCCAACACACCTAATACACTTGTCAGATGTATAGGTGCACTAGTTCGGCGAAGAGATGTTAAATGGCAAGTGATATGGATGGCGAAACAAAGTAATATACATTTGTAATAAAAAGTGCAGCAAGCAAACAAGTGGTAAACGTGAGCACAAATGGTATTGCAATGGTGGAATCAAGGCCTAGTGTTCATACTTTCACTAGTGGCAACTCCCAACAACATTAACATAATTGAATCACATGATATTTCCCATAAAACATGCAAAGGGGACACACTCGGAGGTCATTCCTTCGTGGTCAAGAGAGGACGAGAATTATGTAGGGCTACAAAAGCAGACCTCAAAGTTCGTAGTTCTCAATCTAAGGATTTCCCAATGTCACCGCGGCCATCCAAAGAGAGTCCCACAATCACCACAACATATCTAAAGGATAGACAAAGACAAGCACCAAGAGACTCTCAATCTTCAATCAACACACAAGAGAGGAAATCACTCATAAAAATACTTTTCTAATCCATGTCCAATAGACAGCTGTCACCTTGGTCTCGGGGATTATACTAAATAAAGACAAGTGAGTACATCAATCCAATACATAGAGGAAGGGGAAATATCATGGGATCACCCTAGATTAACATAGCCTATGATCACAACGAAGATCACATCATGGGAGAGAGAATTGACCACATAGCTACTGGTAAGAACCTCAACCCCGAGGAGGAACTACTCCCGCCTCATGGAGGGAGGAAGCAACGTCGATGGAGATGAATCCGGGGGCCTTCCCCGTCCCGGCAGGAATTCTGGTCCCCCGAAGCTTGATGGCGATGGCGGCGGAGATCGGAATCGCGTCTGGAAAAAAGGGGTCTGGAATCAGGGTTTCTGCGAAGGGTTGTAAATATATGCCAAAGGGGGGCACCAGACGGGGCTCGGGGGGCCCAGGCGCCCCCCCGGCGTGGCCCGGGGGGGGGGGGCGCCACCAGGGCGCCTGGAGCCCTGGTGGCCCCCCCCGGCTGTCCTTCGGCCGCACGGTAGCTCCTGGAACACTGATTTTTTATAAATATTTTCTGGATTTTTCCTGGCAGTTCTCGTAATGTGAAAACCTGAAATACAAAAACAGCCGAAAACAGAAACTCGCACTTGGGTGCACTGAGTTAATAGGTTAGTCCAAATATGATCAAAAGTGTATGGAAGTGTATAAATATCATAGCAATATCACCCAAAAGAGGCATGGAGCAAGCAGAAATTATAGATACGTTTTGGACGTATCAGCAACAGAAGCGAAGCAGACCTTGGCGCCAAGATCTTGGACGTACTGCATGAAGGTGCGGCTCGTGAATTGCGTACCGTTGTCGGTGATGATTCTGTTAGGGATCCCGAAACGGCAAACAATCGACCTGAAGAACTTGACTGCTGACTGTGCAGTCACCTTTCTCACTGGTTCCACTTCCGACCACTTTGTGAACTTGTCGATGGCAACGTACAAGTACTCAAAGCCCCCGGCTGCGCGGGGAAAGGGGCCGAGGATGTCGAGCCCCCAGACCGAAAATGGCTAGGATAAAGGGATCGTCTGGAGAGCTTGAGCTGGCTGGTGTATCTGCTTGGAATGGAACTGGCACGCTTCACACTTGGTTACTTGTGCAGTTGCATCCTGGAGGGCTTCTGGCCAAAACAAACCTTGCCGGAAAGCTTTGCCGACAAGTGCTCTTGCGCCGATGTGGTGACCACATATGCCTCCATGTATCTCTGCCAACAGCTTTTGTCCATCTTCCCGGGGAATACACTTCAATATCACACCGTTGAGTCTTGTCCTGTACAGTGTGTTGTCAACAAACTTGTACATACTTGACTGCCGGGCTACTCTCTCCGCTTCCTCTTGCTCTTCGGGAAGTTCTCCTCTCTGGAGGAAACGGACAATCTGCTGCACCCATGCTGGAGCCTGTGGCTCGACAACAAGGACTAAAGGCACATCTGCTGATGCGGGAACATCCGCTTCTACGGCGAGGCCTTGCGGCTCACCCGGAGCTTGATGTTCCCCGGCAAGCTTGCCGGAGCAAAACTTGTCGGGAGCGTTTGCTTCAACGGAACAAACCCTAGCGCTTGCCGGAGCAGACTGCTCCTCAGCACTCTTGGTGTTGATCTTGGAGACCTTCTTGGCGGCGGCTTCGGGAAGCTCTGCCGGAAGATAGTTACCAGAAACCAAGTTCCTCTTCTTGCTCTGTCCAGTTGATTGTGTTACGGATGGTTGAGTTAGCTTGAGCGCAAATATCCCTGGTTCCACAGGTAAGTTAAGTGCGGCACACTTTGACAGGCTATCGGCGATGTCGTTCTGAGCTCTTGGTACATGCTCCATCTGTAGGCCATCAAAGTGCTCTTCAAGCTTTCTCACTTCATCGACGTAAGCTTCCATCAACGGACTCTGGTAATTTTTGTTCACTTGGCGAACGACAAGCTGTGAGTCACCCCTGACAACGAGCTTCTTGATCCCAAGGTCTGCCACGATCTTGAGGCCGGCAAGCAAACCCTCATACTCTACAGTATTGTTTGTTGCTTGCTCCTTGGGAAAGTGCATCTGGACTACATACTAGAAGTGCTCTCCGGTGGGCGCGACAAGCAGCACACCAGCACCGGCGCCTTGCAGCGAGAAGGCACCATCAAAGTACATTAGCCACTCTTTGCTTGTTTCCTTGACGGGGATGCTTGTTTCTGGGATTTCTTCATCTGGTGTTGGCGTCCACTCTGCTATGAATTCTGCCAATGCTCTGCTTTGGATAGTTGAAGTGCTTTCAAACTTGAGGCCAAAGCTTGACAGTTCCAGTGCCCACTCGACAATCCTGCCTGTTGCTTCTGGATTGTGCAGTATCCTCTTCAGCGGAAAGCGAGTGACAACTGTTATCTCGTGTGCCTAGAAGTAATGGCGTAGCTTTCTCGAGGCCATGAGGTGGCCGAAAAGCAGTTTCTGCACACCAGAGTACCTCGACCTATACCCCTGCAGGAGGGAGCTGACGAAGTAAACTGGGCGCTGCACCATTTTCTTCCGTATATCCTCTTGCGTCTGCGCAGACCCATCTTTGTTGGGACCAGAGCTTGTCTGGGAAGCCCCTTGCTTGTCGCTGGATGTGCTTGCTGTGGTTGCTGGCTCATCATCTGCCTCCCTCTCCGCCACTAACGCAGCACTAACCACTTGATTGGTTGCCGCTAGGTACAACAGCAACTTTTCTCGTGGCTTAGGTGCGACAAGTATTTTAGTGGAGGACAGGTATCTCTTCAAGTCTTGCAGCGCAGCCTCCGCTTTCGGAGTCCATTTCATTGGACCCGCCTTTTTCAAAATTTTGAAAACCGGCAGGGCGCGCTCAGCTGACTTAGAGATAAACCTGCTGAGAGCAGCCATGCAACCGGCAAGTCTTTGCACATCCTTGACGCGCTTTGGTGCTTCGATCTGCTCAATGACCTTGATCTTGTCGGGATTGGCTTCAATTCCCCTCTGAGACACGAAGAACCCGAGAAGCTTGCCGGAAGGGACTCCAAACACACACTTCTCGGGGTTGAGCTTGAGTTGGATCTTGCGCAGATTTGCAAATGTTTCTTCTAAATCTTGAATCGGGGTTGCCCTGTTTTTGCTTTTGACCACTATGTCATCCATGTATGCTTCCACATTTCTGTGTATTTGTGGCTCAAAAGCTTTATGGACCACCCTTGCAAATGTCGAACCAACATTCTTTAAACCAAAAGACATCCATATGAAACAATATGTACCACATGCAGTGATGAATGCGGTTTTCTCCTCGTCTTCTTCTGCCATGAAGATTTGATGGTATCCTGAGTATGCGTCAAGAAATGAAAGCAGGTCACATCCAGCCGTGGAGTCAACAATCTGGTCAACGCGCGGCAAGGGAAATGGGTCTTTGGGATAAGCTTTATTCACATCGGTGAAATCGATACAAAGCCTCCATTTCCCGTTTGCCTTTCGCACGACTATAGGGTTGGCCAACCACATAGGATGGAGCACTCCTCTGACAAGGCATGCTGCTTCCAACTTCTTGATTTCTTCTGCTATGAACTCTTGGCGCTCCACTGCTTGTTTCCTGACTTTCTGCTTGATGGGCCGCGCGTGAGGACAGACGGCAAGCTTGTGCTCAATTACTTTCCTGGGAATACCGGGTATGTCAGACGGTTGCCACGCAAACACGTCGACGTTCGCCCGCAGGAAAGCAACGAGCGCGCTTTCCTATTTAGGGTCAAGCGTGGCACTGATGGTGAAGGTACCACCAGTGCCGTCCTCCTTGGCGGTCACCTTCTTGGTCTCTGGTGGAGCCGCCATCGTCTTCTTACACTTGCTGGTGGAGCTCGATGGTGTGTCCTCGACGGCAGCGCAGCACTCCGAAGAGGTGCGTTTGCCAGAGTGGGCCTCAGAGCTCTTGCCGGACTTGGTCTTCTTCTTCCCCTCGGGAGCTTCAGCGGCAAGTGTCTTGTCATCTATTGCGGCTGCTGCTTCCCGGTAGATCTTCTCGGCACAGATAAGAGCATCCTTCTTGTCGCCAGGGAAAGAGATGACGCTTATCGGGCCTGGCATCTTCAACATGTTGTAGGCGTAATGAGAGGCTGCCATGAACTTGGCAAGTGCTGGACGGCCGAGTATTCCATTGTAAGGCAATGGAAAATCGGCAACGTCAAAAGTGACCCTCTCGGTCCTGTAGTTCAGCTCGCCACCAAATGTCACTGGCAACATGATCTTCCCCTTCGGCTTGCTCCTTCCCGGGTTGATTCCTTGGAATGTGCCGGTCTCTTCGAGCTCGCTGTCAGGGATCTGGAGCTTCTGGAGTACAGCGGAGGAGATCAGGTTCAAGACGGCCCCGCCTTCAACTAACATCTTAGTGACCTTGGGGTTGTGGATAGTTGGTGAGACCAACATCGGCAAGCACCCGACCGCAGTTGTGCGATCAGGGTGGTCCTCAATGTCAAAGATGATAGGCGTGCTGGACCATTTTAGAAGCTTGTGCGATTCGACAGGTGGTTCTGCCGCATTGGCTTCCCGCACCCACTATTTGAGTTGGCCGTGTGAAGTATGCAGAGAAGCACCACCGTCAACGCACAAGACCTCTGTGGCTTTCTGGAACTCCTGCTCACTGGTCTCCACATCATCCTCGTCTTCGTCGTCGTCGTCATCTTCGTCCTTGTCGCGGCCGCGGGGAGGTCTGTCTCCTTGCCGCTGCTTGGCCTTGCCGCGGCGTCCTCCCCGGCCGTTGAATGGCCGCTTCTTGCCAGACTCTCCATCACCTCCTTGGGCCTTCTCCTTGTCGCGTCGCTCGTACTCAGCCTTCTGCTGCTCGACGAGTTGCTCGACTCTCTTGCAGTTCTGGAGGTCGTGGCTCTTGGTGCGGTGGATCTTGCAGTACTGCTTGTCGGTGCCATCCTGCTTGTCGGCGGCCGCCACAGCCTGGCAGTTGGTGCACGCGGCAGTCTCCTTGCCGGAGCTACCAACTTTGTCTTTCTCGGCGCCACCTCCGTTGCCGGACTTCTCAACGACTAGCACCTGTTTGTTCTTCTTCTTGTTGTTGTTTCGCCGCCAGTTTTTCTTTGCCGGGGCAGCATCCTCACTGTCAGATCCTCATGCTGCTGTATCCTCTCCGGGGAGTTTCCTCCCCTCTTCAGCACGTGCGCACTTGTCGGCCAGGGCGTACAGCTCGCTGACATCCCTGATCTTGCACATCGCCATCTCCTCCCTCATCCTGCGGTTACGCACGTTCTGATGGAACGCGCTGATAACAGCGGCATGGTGGACGTCTGGGATGTTGTGCTGCACACGGCTGAATCTCTGGATATACTTGCGCAGGGCTCTCCTTCCTTCTGGGCGAGCAGATGAAGGTTGCTTTCTTGGCCATGAGGTTTGTGGCCGCCTCTAAAGGCGCCGACAAACTGATGGCACAGGTCTGCCCAGGAGGATATGGAGTTGTCCGGCAAGTGCATGAGCCAGGACCTGACGTTGGGCTTGAGTACCAGCGGGAAGTAGTTGGCAAGGATCTTGTCGTCTAGTCCCCCGACAGCTTGCACCGCGATGGTGTAGATGCTGAGGAACTCCGACGGGTGCGTCATGCCGTCGTACTTCTATGGTACGTCTGGTTTGAAATTCTTCATTCTGGGCCACTGGACATGCCGCAGCTCACGAGTGAACGCAGGACAACCTACCGCATACGGCAAGTCGCCTGGTCCCCCTGGCGCATGCATGTCGATAGCGGGCCCAGCGCGCTGGTTTGATTGACGCCGCGCTTCTCTTCGACTCTCGATGCGGGTACGAGCGTCCTCTTGCTGTCGTTCGTGAAGAACTTGGCGCTGGTCGCGACGAGCTCGCGGATCTGACGACGCGGTGGAGTCGCTGTCGAGGTTGACCCGACGAGTCGGCGATTTCGGCCTTCGGGGCGGAGAGTGCACGGTGGTTGCACCCCCGCCGGTCTTGTCTCCATCGGCTTGCGCTTGGGTGACTTGCCGCGGCTGCGACGTGCTCGGCTACCGCGGAGTGTCGCCATTGGCGAAGGCGATGAGACTCTGAATGGTGGCCCTCCAGCCGTCGGCCTTGTCGGCAGCTGGAGGGAAGTCTAGGAGCAGTTGAGCTCGCGCCAGAGCTTCTGCTGGAGTGGCGGGTAGCGGTGGCGAACGGTGCGAGGAGCGAGATATGCTCGGACTCCTAACTATGTTAGAAGGAGCAGTATCCCGTCCGGGCGACCGTGCCTTGCTCGTGCCGGCATGCTGGTGTGCATGCTGGCCTTGAGCATCCCGAGATCCGCCAGCTTGATCTTGGCCCAGCAAACGTATGGTACCGTGAGTACCACGACGCTGCCGGTCCCGCGCCTCCAGAGAGGGGCGTGGTGCATGCACGGACGCCAAGGTCTTGGAGTGCGCCCGGTCGTTGTGGGAGTCGACTACGCCGCCGATAGACAGCGCGGCCTTCTCCTTGGACTTGGCGCACCTAAACCATCATACCTCGAAAGCGAGTGTCCATTTTGTACACGAAGTGCATCCAACTTTTGCCGTGACCCTCTCTACTTTTTTGCACATGCCATGTGGGTGAAATGATGATACCATGCCAAGTTTCAACCTTTTCAGACTTCAATTTGTAGTGCTTTTCAATTTCACGATCATTTAGCTCTCTCAAAACAATTCAGTAAATGAACGGAAAATACCAAATGAATTCAGAAAGGGCTAATAATTGATGATGTGGATTTGAATGGTGCATTTTGAACAGACAAAAACTCTGGAGTTCAAAAAATATGCAATGCCTTTGTATCATATGAGTTTTCGTCCTAAACCCTAATACCTCGAAACAGATTGTCCATTTTGTACACGACACTACTAGGAAAAGGCCTATTAATGGCGCACCTAATTTGGCCATTAATGGCGCATTAGAGGTGCGCCATTACTAGCACGCCATTAGTATTTGATACTAATGGCGCACCGCAGATGCGCCATTAGTGTGCACCGTAGTGCGCCATTAGTATGCCTCCCAGGGGCCATGTGTACCCAGGTGCTTTGGCATACTAATGGCGCACTAAGGTATGATGCGCCATTAGTAATGTCCGCATAGTAATGGCGAGCTGGCTGATAATGCGCCATTAGTATGCTTTGGCACACTAATGGCGCACTGTGCTCTGATGCGCCATTAGTATGAATATTAGTTTTTTTTAATATTATTTTTCTGTTTTTTTGCACAGATTACAAAATGTATAATTGCATAGAATATAGACAACACACATCAACAACACATTCATCGAATACAATAGAAGATTAGTCTCTGAATACAATTCATCATATTAGTCTCCGAATACAATTCATCATATTAGTCTCCGAATTGAAAAGACCGAACAAAGATAGAACAATATATTACAAGTCTCGAGACCGCGAGTAGCGAGTTTGTCTTCACATTACAAGTCGATATCGATCATCTAAACTACCATCACATAGAAGAGAGCTGCGGTCGTCACGATGAGCATCATCACGATGAAACTCGTTTTCATCTGGTTCCTCCAACGCTCCCTCCCCTCTCCCGCTAGATAGCGGGCGTACCTAGATTCGGCCTCGGCCCTAGAGGTGTACCCTTTGTAACTGTTACCGCTGAATCGGTGAACCTGTCTCCGACACTCCTCCCAGTCGTCGTAGACTCCGGGAACCTTACCCTTGTACACGACATACGACGGCATCGCTATATATGCACTAGCCAAACGAAACGTTAGTACCAATTCACAGACAATTCATAAGCAATATATAAGTATGCAACAGAATGATTGAAAGAGAAAAGCTAGACAATAATAGCATCGATTACATCTAAGTTGAACGACTCTCGAAACCAAAGAGACATACTACAAGTTCATTAAAGTTTAATTACAACAAGAGCAAATCGATGTTTCAGAACTAGACACAGCATCACTGCTTTCGACTCGACTCAATGCACCGGAGCGTGGATGAAGCCGCCGTCTATCGTGGGAGTCATGAAATCACGGGCGTTGTCAGCCTGCATTTGTAGCATTGTGTCGATGTCACTGTTCGACGGTTGATTTCTGAGGTAGAACTGCCCCGAGGTACGAAGGACATCTTGATGGATGATTTCCGCAAACTCCGACTGGATGCGAAAGAAATCTTGTCTGATGTCCGCGTCCTGGATTGCCGACACGCGCGCGGCCGAATCTTTGAGCTTACTCGGTAGCAGAAGTTGATGATGGTCCCGTACGATCGCCCGCATGTGATGGATGGCGTAGTAGGCACCCTTCTGACCGCCAGGCGGCTGCTTGACGTAGCAGAACATCGTGTTGTGGGAGAACACGTGCTTGCCATACTTACGAGTTGTCCTGGTGAAGGTGCCTCCAGATTTGGCGTAGCCGGCGAGAACATCATCAAGAACCTTCTTGACATTTGTGTAGTCTACAGCCGACTTACGGTCCGGGTCAAAATACGTGGCCATGGAATATTTGGGGCTTAGTAGGATGAGCGTGCACTGTGTGTCACTGCAGAAAACACGGAATGTTAAAAGAAGAACGATCGAAATCTAAGAATTCATATGTTAAGGGGCGGTTGAGGCGGAGGACTTACTCGGGCAAGTAAGGCACGAGGAAGTTATCCTTATCTCGGTTTGCCAGAATGACACCTCCGAGGTAAGAACTCGCAACTTGCCGGTCCCCAGCGCTGCCCAAGATCTTGGCACGCATGTAGAAGGGGTCGACTATCACGATGTCCGGGGTCTTGTCGCGAATGATCCGCATCTCCATACTCAGATAAAATAGCCGAACGAAGGTGTAGTGCAGCGGATGAAGGTTCAACATAGCGTGGATGTCATCAAACCGCAGGACGATCGTACCCCTGATGGAGTTATCCACAAAGCCCTTGCCCTCCGGCACCTTGGCCGTGAAAACCGGGTAAGCCACATCCTTCTCTCTGAGACGCTGCTTCTCCAAAGAAAGAACACTGTCATGCAGACTCCGCATGGCACCGGTTGCAGCATCGAGCATATTTGTCGGTAGCATCGGCCTACCCGCCACATGCACCCTCCTCATTACATCCTCAGGTGAAGGTGGCCCGTCCTGAGCACGGATCGTACTCGGTGCCGGCTGGCTCGCACCCTTGTTAGTTTTCCTTTTGCGTGCCTTCTTCTTGATCTCCTGAATTGGGACCGAGTTCTGCTCAGAGACCGCCTTCTATAGTGTGTTGGGGCTGATCATATTTCGCACCTCGCCTATCTGAGGCTCGGTGAAGTCGGCAGCTGGAGGCGTCTCCTGAGAGCTGAACGGCAGACGACGCCTGTTGCAACTTGGCTTCTCCGCGGTACCGGCTTGATCGCGCACGTCTTTTGTTGGGTTTGGTTCTTGAGAAGGAGCCCCCATGAAGTCGTCACCGTACCCATGGTCGGCAAAGTAATGATCGACGTTGGCAAATGTATCGTCGTCGTCGTCGTTCTGATCCTGTGCCATATGCATGTTTGGATCCAGTGGCATAGGGATGTCCGACACCGTTGCGGCGGACTTGCCATGGGGACGACTTGGCGCCGGCACGACTGGCGGTGTTGTCTTTGGTGTGGTTTCCCCCGCCCCCAAACGAATCTGGCTCTTCGGCCAAACCAGGGGCCAGCTCAGGCAGGCGCTGAGGGTCATGACGTCATCATCGTCGGCCCCGATGGGTCGAATCGGAGGTAACACGTCCCGAACCAGTTGAACCCTAAACAAGTTGGGTGGCATCTGGGTACCGTGGAACAAGGGCTGGCCCGGTTGAACGATTTTTCCCTTGGCGACATCGACCAACTCATTGTTCACGAAGTGCAGGAGAGTGCACGGAACGTCGGCGGCGCCCTGCGAAAACATGTAGGGCGTCAGGGATGCCCAGTCAAAGGCAAGGAGATGAAGTCCTCGGCCGAGAGAGGCTTAATTAGTTACCATGATGATGGCGTCGAGCTCGGCTAATGTCGAGGCACCGCCAACGGCGGGCGTGCAGTTGACGGAGGGGCCGCTTGCTGCAGAGGTGCCGGCCGGCGTACACACGGGTGCATTAAGCTCCCGTGCCGGCGTCGGAGACACCAATGCCGCCTCCGCCGGAGACACCAATGGCCCCGCCATCGCGTTCTGCGAGTTGCTGGCTGTGAAGCTGGGAATCGGGGGCGGCCCCTGTTGGCCGCCAGCAATCCACGCCTGCAACCCCTCGATCAAGCTAGGCACAATGGCGGTGATCGTCGCTCCGATCTGTTGTTGCACTTGGTCTTGGACAACCTCCGGAATCCGCGCCACCTTTGCCTTAGGTTCTTGAACCTCGCGCGCCTGGCTTTCCGAGCTGTTCTTTTTCTCCTTTCGCCCACCAGCGTTATAGTATGACGACCATTTTGTCGGCAAGCCTTTCCGGCCACACGACCAGCTGACGTCGGCTTCTCGAGCTTATCCTTGTTCTTCATTACATTCAACGCCCTATTTAGAGTTGTGTCCCAAGGGCCGCTCTTAGTCGACCCCGCGCTACTGCTTTCAGTCGCCTGCGGAAGGAATGTGAATCATTTAGAAATTTGGCTTCATTAATTAGAATGCAACCATATGGAGCTAATTACGCGGGGGTGTATTCCTTAACAGAACAGCCTCAAGCGCCCTGGTCTTCGGATCTGTGGTCAGCTCCTTTGTTTTCAGGTCCTTCTTGTACCGGGCCCTGATAAAGTTCCTGGTCTGCTTGTCACCGTATTTATCGAAGAGGGGCGGTAGGCCTTGCTCGGCACGGTCCGCCTCCTCCTTGTCCCATATAGGCTCCGCCACTCTGTAACCGCCGGGACCGAGTGTGTGTTCCCCTAAGTTGAGCTGCCGCATTTCTTTCCCCCACTGACTTGATTCGGAGTGTGAGGCGCTCGAGCAAGTGATCTTGAATTCGTTGTAGTCATCTTCGATGATCGAAGGATGTTTCTCCTTGATCGTCTCATAACTCTCACCTTTCTTGATCATTATCTTGACATTGGTTTTCCAGGTAGACAGGGCCTTGCTCATCTTCGTGAGGGCAGCACTGTTCACTTTATTCCCTTTGAGGCTTGTGTTATCAAATTGAGCGGGGAACTTGTATCGTTCGTGCAGCTTCGTGAAGAGGAGTTTGCGGTAATTCGCGTTGTCAGGATGCCTCAGGTTCTCGCTGTTGATCGAGACGGTGCTCCAGAGAATGCACCCGAGCTGAATCGAGTACCCCTTGACTATTCGTTCGGGCGCCGTTGGATTCCCGTCGAAGTCCACTTCAGTAACTTCCTCCTTGAGGGTGCGGAGCACGGTCGGGCGCCGGTCCTTCCGTTGCCTCTTCGGTTGGCTGCCATCTGTGCGTGCGCCGCCATCATCAGTGGTGGCATTCTCGGCGGCACCATCAGTGGTGGCATTAGTGGGGTGATCCTCCGCGGTACCATCAGTGGTCTCAGGATCGTTGTGGAAGGCGGCGTCCTCATACAAGTGAGGTTGTTCCTCCATCTCCTGGGACTGCTCCCAGAATGCCTTCCCGCCCGAACCGCCGGCCTCATCGTTTATGGCCATGTTTCTCTCTAAATAGGAACAAAGTTTTGTCAAAAATTTGGTTATTGTTAAGGAACAAGATCATGGTCTCGTCATTTAGGGTTTGTCGACACCGAGGCATCCTAAAAGCTAAGCTTTTATAATTGAGGGTTTGTCGACACCGAGGCATCCTAAAAGCTAAGCTAGGAAGGAGAATTTTAAGTTGGGCCTAATCACTTGGCTCTATTGCCGCCTATGGTTTAATGCAGCTAGAATAAAGGGGCACTTGATCCTACCTAATTAACCACTAAGATACCCCGGCCCATGCATTAGTCAAAAGTACCCTATATGTCCTATTTTTAGCAAAGTCATGCTAAAATTCACGGAAAATTTCAGCATGACCTTTGCTGAAAATAGGACATATGGAGTACCCGAATTTGCCGGAACGGAAGTTAATCAACATTCCAGCAAACTCAAGGGCCTCTCGGGGTACCTGGAAAACTATCACAATGTGATCACAAGTCTTTCTCAATGTGATCATCATCTTTACAAGTCTTTCTCAATGTGATCACAAGCATCACAAGGCATTAGTAGTTCAGTACATGAACATGTTTTACAACAAAAGCTGTAAGCCAGAGTTGGCAAACTTAAAACACATGTTGTAGTACAAAAGCTCCCTCGAAAGAGAAACAAAAGTGTGGCCACACAAATACAACAAATGCTGTAAGCGAGAGTGGGCAAACTTAAAACACACATATATGAGCTACAGAAGTTTTAACTGAATTTTACATTAGTGAATCTTGACAATGCTAGTAGGACTAACATTGTCACTAGATATCTACAGTTTTATTACTAGAGCCACCATTCAAACCTCATATTCTTTTATTACTGGAGCCAATTTTCCTCATATTCTTTTTTATTACTAGAGCAAGTTCATCATGTCAATTACTCCAAGCAACAACAGTTTGCCTAGTAGAAAAATTTAAACTATGGCTTAGCAGAAAAATTAGTCTAACTAGTGTAACTAGTCTAACTACTGAAACTAGTCTAACTAGTCTAACTACTGAAACTACTGAAACTAGTCTAACTAGTCTAACTACTGAAACTACTGAAACTAGTCTAACTACTGAAACTACTGAAACTACCTGAGGGCATGTAAATCATGTACACCATTTTATCTATTAAAAAAAACCACAAGCTAGCTAAGCTAGCTGTGGCACAAGCTTCATCCTTGCTGGGTTCTTCAGGGGATGGGGGCCTACCTTGCTGGGTTACAGCGCTCAGGGCGCTTGCAAGTTTGGGTTCTACGAGTACTTCAAGAAGACCTACTCAGATATGGCTGGTCCTGAGAATGCCAGCAAGTACAAGACCCTAATTTACCTTGCAGGGTCTGCTTCTGCTGAGCTAATTGCGGATGTCGCTCGCTGCCCCATGGAGGCTGTCAAGGTCTGTGTCCAGACACAGCCTGGATTTGCTCGTGGGCTGACTGATGGGCTCCCAAGTTCATCAAAGCTGAGGGTGCTGCTAGGTAAGTAAATCTACCAACTCTCTGAAGAGGTTCATGATTTTCTACGCTTTCCCTGATTATATCCCTAAAAACTTCTACACTGGTTGTTAATGGCAGGCTCTACAAGGGAATTGTTCCTCTCTGGGGTCGCCAGATTCCTTGTAAGTGCATCTCTCCCAATTATGTTACATTATATGTTCTGAATATTGATTCTCACTCCTATGATTGATGCAAAGTTGTGGCCTGCTTTAGAACCAATTAGGGTCCTGCCTGTCTCATAAACTTGCTCATTTGATCTTCTGTAACTATTTATCTATTAACATGTACTCATCCATTGAATACTTCCATACTTGTTTTTTTCAGATACCATGATGAAGTTCGCTTCCTTTGAGACCATTGTTGAACAAATCTACAAGCATGCTGTTCCCGTTCCCAAGTCTGAGTGCAGCAAGCCTACCTAGTTAGCAAGTTGAAATTTTAAGAGCAGTGTTCATACAAGGCCTACAAATCATGTGCTGAACCCTAGAACTAGCAGTTGAAATTTCAGAAACATGGAGGTAGGGGAAGGAGGGAGGGAGGGAGGGGGAGGAAGG
>LR738713.1:600676953-600695343 GCA_902687465.1 Secale cereale | reverse complement strand
GGGGCGTCGTGGGCGGCAGCGTCGGGGAGAGGGGGGCGTCGGGGGCGGCGGCGTCGGGGCCGTGGGGGCGGCGGCGTCGGGGAGAGGGGGGCGAGGGCGTCGGCGGTAAGGGAGAGAGAAGTGTCGGGGAGACAGGGGGGAGAGATCTGGCGAGAGGAGGGTGCGGCCGTATGTATGTGGGATTACTAATGGCGCACTTCTGCTATGTGCGCCATAAGTATGTGGACACTAATGGCGCACCGCCCTCAGGTGCGCCATTAGTATTGTGAGAAAGCTATATCTTTCACCTAACCCACTACCTAGCAGAACCCCCACACTAGCCCGACTGGTCAGCACTCTGCATACCCACCAGGAGGTCCTGGGTTCAATTCCCAGGCTCCCCAATTTTTTTTCTTGCATTTAATATGATGTTTGACATTTATTTGTGTTTAAATATGTTCAAACTTGTTTAAATCATAACAGTAATATTTTTTTATAAAAAAGTAATATTTTTTTTTAAATATCATCAAATTTGTTATTTGAAAATATTTATGAATATGAAAAAATATCATCAAATTTATTATATTGAATATATCATGGGTCGGCGGCGGCGGTTGAGTAGGGGATAGCGATCGACATGGAGGGGGGGTCGAGATCGAGTGTCCATGAAATTTAATAATATTCATGATAGTTCAAAAAGTGCCCATGAAATACAATCGAGAAATGAAGGGTATGATGTAAATACAATCGATCTTAGCTAGCTATCTGTTCACAATCTTCTTGCCCTTCTTTTTCGCAAATGGAGTTCTTCTGTGGAACGGACGTCCTTTAGGTAGGGTGGTCCTGCTTCTTCTTGTGATGTAAGCTGCTACTTCATCATCGTCGTCATGTTCGATCCTCGGGTCGCCGTACTTGTCGAAGTCTTGCTCATTGGCTACTCCATCCATTCCGATGATCTTCCTTTTGCCTCTCCTCACGACAACACGATTGGGCTTTGACGGATCGGTAATGAAGAAGCATTGGTCAACTTGGGAAGCCAGTACCCATGGCTCATTTTTCGCGGCGACGTTTGCGCCCGCGGTCTTGGATTTGGCTTCGGGTATAACCATGGTGGTGAAATACCGTTCTTCTTTTAGGACACTCTTGGCCCATCTGACACGGAACATCGGGACCTTCTCTCCAGCGTAGCTCAGCTCCCAGATCTCCTCGATCCTTCCGTAGTATCTGTCCTTGTCATTACCGGTGTAGGATTCCATCGTTACCCCGGAGTTCTGATAACCATCGCTCTTCATGTCCTTGGCCTCGGTGTAGAATGTGTAGCCGTTGATATCGTACGCCTCATAGGTCATCAGGTTGTGCTCGGCGCCCTGTGACAAGGCGAATATGAGTTGTTCTTCCGCGGATGAATCATCATGTAAAGGGTACGACAGAAGCTTCTGCTTGAACCAACGCGTGAAACATGAGTTGTGCTCTTTGATTATATCTCCGTTCGTCCTCTGTTGGCCTCGGTCATTGTATGTCTTCTCAATAAAGGTTTTGTGCTGAACCACCCAAGGATCGACCACGTCTATGTGTTGTAGCGCGACTAGGTTTGCTCTTTCAAAGTCGGCGAGTCGATCCTCGAAGTCGACATGCATTTCGCGGCGACCCTCACGGTGACCCGATCCAGCGAGCCTGCCGAGGTGCTTGTTGACGGGCAGACCAACGGGGTTCTCGATGCCTAGATAATTCATGCAGTACGAGATGCACTCTTTGGTCAGAAAGCCCCTGGCTATGCTTCCCTCTGGACGTGACATGTTGCGAACGTATCCTTTGATGACACCATTCATCCTTTCGAACGGCATCATGCTGTGCAGGAACGTCGGCCCGAGTTGGATGATATCGTCCACGATATGGACCAGCAGATGCACCATAACATCGAAGAATGCGGGCGGGAAGTACATCTCAAGCTCGCATAGTATCACCACGATCTCTTCCTGTAGCCTTCTGAGTTGCCTCACGCCAACAGACTTCCGAGAGATGACGTCGAAAAGTTGCATAGGCCAAATAGGGTTTCACGGACTTGCGCGCCCATGATACCACGGATTGCAACTGGAAGTATCTGCGTCATCAGCACGTGACAGTCGTGAGACTTCATCCCGCTGAACTTCAGCTTCGCCCGGTCTAGGTATCTGCTTATCTTCCCCGCGTAACCGTAAGGAAGTTGTACTCCTACGAGGCAGGTGAAAAACTGCTCGATCTCCTCCTGACTTAGAGTGAAGCACGCGGGAGGGTAGTCATTTCCGGTCTTCTTGGCCTTTTTGCCTTTGCGACGACTTTCCGTGTCCTTCTTCGCCTCATCATCATCATCATCATCATGATCATCATATATAGCGTGAAGTTCCTGCCTGATGCCCATTGATTTCAAGTCTGCCCTTGCTTTCGGCCCATCTTTGGTCCTCTCTGGCATGTTGAGCAGGGTACCAAGCAGACTCTCGCACACGTTCTTCGTGATATGCATTACATCAAGGCGGTGAGGCACACGGTGGATCTTCCAGTACGGCAAGTCCCAGAAAACAGACCTCGTTTTCCATACCTTCCGCAGCGGATCTGGCGCCTTTCGCTTCTTTCCCGGCTCTGGCGCCTTTTGCTTCTTTCCCGGCAGTGGGCAATCTTTCCAATTTTTCAACAGCTCATCTATTTCCTCGCCGCTCCTCGTACGCGGGCGTCCTCGGGGTTCGGTTTCACCATCGAACAGATCCTTGCGTTTTCTCCACAGGTCATCGCCGCGAAGCCACCTTCGATGTCCCATGAACACGGTTTTCGAAGACCCGGGATCTCTATCTAGCTGGCGATATGTTGTGTCATCCATGCACCTGACGCATCCATAAAATCCGTGGACCACTTGCCCCGCGACATATCCGTAACCGAGATAGTCGTGCACCGTCGTGAGCAGCGCGGCTCTCATAGGGAAATATTCTTTCTTTGCGGCGTCCCACGTATTGGCTGGCGTTTTCCACAGCGTGTCTAGCTCCTCTTTCAGCAGCCCCAGATACAGATTGATGTCATTCCCTGTCGGTGTACTAAGGTAGGGGTACCCCAGTACCCCAACTTGTGCACGGGCAGTTGCAGCTTCCCGCGGCAAGGTTTACTGAGTGCTCGCCGGAGACCTTCCTGCCTCCTATTAAACCATTCAAAAACAAAGTATACAAGACAGAAGATCGAGACCCCGGCAAGAGGAGCTTGCCGGGAAGGCCGTACCAGGCTCAAGGCTGTTCCACTAACACAAGACCCTGGCAAGAGGAGCTTGCCAGGAAGATTAGAAGATATTGCCTCGGCGCTATGCGCGCCCCGGCAAGGGGCCCGGGGAGCGGCAGGTTCCCAGGCCCGGCAAGATCAAGGCCCCGGCAAGGCGCTTGCCGGGAAGGTTGCGCTGTGTGCCCGCGCTCCAGCTCATCGGCCCACGCGTCGCCCTGGGGCCTAACCAGGGACGCGTGGCGGATGGCTGTGCAGCCCGGGGTACACGGTGGCACACCACGGCGATAAATCCGTCGCCGTGGCGGACGGAGACGCTAAGGCGGGAGCTTTTGGGGTCGACGGCGACGGGCATTAAATGCCCTTGTCCCCCACTGTTAAAGTAGGTATAGACCACTGTTCTGTACTGTAGCTCCACTGTTCCCGCACTGTTACAACCACCACCTCTTTTACATTTTTACCCCTTTCTCCTACGTTGACACCTGTCGGTGACCCCTTGCACTATAAAAGGAGGCCCATGCACAACGTGGAGGGGGTTCGAAACCTAGATTACTCTCAGGCACGGTGTAGCTGCTTCTTCAAGCTCCCGAGCGCTCAACTCAATACACAACCAAGCAGGAGTAGGGTTTTACGCATCCGTGCGGCCCGAACCTGGGTAAAACTGCCCGCGCGTCTGCTTCGATCTGCTCTTTGTGCTCCCTCCGCCCTCGTACCGCACAGACAAGGGGCTCCGGTCCCATAGGTGTTCGTGGCGGACAGTTTCCCCCGACATCTTTGGCGCGCCAGGTAGGGGGCGTCGAGGTTGTGCGAACCTGATCCGGCGTTCGCGCGGGCGCATTCTTCATCAACCTCTCCAATTTCATCAGCGACAACTCCATGGCCCCGAAGAAGAAGCCTTCGGAGGTCGGAGGCCCGTCTGCGTCTCACCCGCCGCCACCAGAGCCAACGGTGGGCGGGGGAGACGCCGTCGGAAGGGTGGTCGCCGGCGAGGACACTCACGGTGCCACCAGATCCAAGAACAAGACGGACGACCGGACCTCGGTCTCCGTGGACGCGCCGCGTCCGTCACAGCACACGACGACCCCGCAGCGCCATACCACGGGAGGTGGTATCCGCCTGCTGGGACAAGGCCAAACTGGAGGTTCGCGGGACGCCCCGGACCCCCGTCCGGGCACAAGCAAAGCGAAGGCGCCGGCGCGGGACCCCGCTCCTTCTAACGTCGTTAGAAGTCCGAGCGTATCCCGCTCCTCGCACCGCTCGCCCGCGTTCCCCACTACTCCGGCAGAAGCGCTCGCAAGGGCGCAGCTGCTTCTCGATTTTCCTCCGGCGGCCGACAAGGCCGAAGAATGGAGGGCCACTATCCGGAGCCTGATAGACTTCGCCAACAACGACTCTCCGCAGCAGCCGTCGGCCTCACGGCCGCGGCAGGCTGAGAAGACGAAGGCTATCGGCGACAAGACTGCCGGGGGTGCGACAAGCGTGCACTCCCCGCCGCAGAAGCAGAAGACGCCGCCCCGCCGGAACAACCCCGACGACGGCTCCACAGCCTCGTCGGACCCGCGGGCCCGCCGGGACCAGCGCCAGGTCCTCGACGACCGGCGAGATGAAGACGCTCGGACCACGATCGAGCGCCGCCGAGAAGCTCGGCGACAATCCGACAAGAGAGCTGGGAACACTGTCGACGCACCCGCGCCCGGTGAACCAGGCGACTTGCCGTACGCGGCAGGCTGCCCTGCGTTCACCCGCGAGCTGCGGCGCGTCCAGTGGCCCAGCATGAAGAACTTTAAGCCCGACGTACCGGAGAAGTACGACGGCAAGACGCACCCCTCGGAGTTTCTCAGCGTCTACACTATCGCAGTGCAAGCTGCCGGGGGGCGCGACGAGAAGATCCTAGCCAACTACTTCCCGCTCGTGCTGAAACCGAACGTCCGTTCGTGGCTCATGCACTTGCCGGAAGGCTCTATCTCTTCATGGGCCGACCTCTGCCATCAGTTTGTTGGCGCCTTCACCGGCGGCCACAAACCCCATGGCCAGGAGAGTGATCTCCACATCTTGGCCCAGAAGGAAGGCGAACCCCTGCGCAAATATATCCAACGCTTCAGCCGGGTGCAGCACAACATCCCAGACGTTCACCCTGCCGCGGTTATCAGCGCGTTCCATCAGAACGTGCGTAACCGCCGCATGCGTGAGGAGATGGCGATGACCAAGATCAGGGACGTCAGCGAGCTTTATGCTCTTGCTGACAAGTGCGCCCGCACGGAAGAGGGGAGGAAACTCCCCGGAGAGGATGTTGGCGCAGGGGGAAGCGACAGCGACGACGCCGCCCCGGCAAAGAAGAGCCGGCGGCGGAACAACAGGAAGAAGGGCAAGAAGGAAGTGCTTGCCGTTGAGAAGTCCGGCAAGGAGGCCCCCACCAAGCAAGCGCAGGCTGGCGGCTCCGGCAAGGAGCCTGCCCCTGCGGCGGCGGCCGACAAGCCGGGTAGCTCCGACAAGCAATACTGTAAGATTCACCGCACCAAGGGTCACGATCTCTCCAACTGCAAGCGCGTCGAGTACCTCGTCGAGCAGCAAAAAGCTGAGTACGAGAGGCGCGACAAGGAGAAGGCCCAAGGTGGCGGGGAAGAGCCCAGCAAGAAGCGGCCGTTCAACGGCCGGGGAGGACGCCGCGGCAAGGCCAAGCAGCGGCAAGGAGATCGACCTCCCCGGGGTCGCGACGATGACGAAGACGACGATGAAGACATGGAGGACGACGAGAACAGCGAGCAGGAGTTCCAGAAGGCCACGGAGGTCCTGTGCGTCGACGGTGGCGCCTCCCTGCACACCTCCCACCGCCAGCTGAAACAGTGGGTGCGTGAGGTGAATGCAGCTGAGCCGCCCGTGGAGTCGCGCAGGCTTCTCAAATGGTCCAGCACGCCCATCGTTTTTGACCTTGAGGATCACCCCGACCGCACCACTGCGGTCGGGTGCTTGCCGATGCTGGTTTCTCCCACCATCCGCAACCTCAAGGTCACCAAAATGTTGGTTGACGGCGGGGCCGGGCTGAACTTGATCTCCTCCGCTGTGATCAAGAAGCTCCAGATTCAAGATGGCGAGCTCGAAGAGACCGGTTCATTCCAAGGAATCAACCCGGGAAGGAGCAAGCCCAAGGGAAAGATCACTCTGCCGGTGACCTTTGGCGGGGAGCTCAACTTCAGGACTGAGCGCATCACCTTTGACGTCGCTGATATTCCATTACCCTACAATGGAATACTCGGCCGTCCCGCCCTCGCCAAGTTCATGGCAGCTTCCCACTATGCCTACAACGTACTGAAGATGCCGGGGCCGATAAGCGTCATCACTGTCCACAGCGACAAGAAAGATGCGCTTATTTGCGCCGACAAGATTTACCGGGATGCGGCAGCTGCGGCCGAGAAGGATACTCTTGCCGCTGAAGCTCCCGGGGGGAAGAAGACGAAGACCAAGTCCGGCAAGTGCTCTGGGACCCACTCCGGCAACCGCACCTCTTCGGAGTGCTGCGCTGCCGTCGAGGACGTTCCATCGAGCTCCACCGGCAAGAGCAAGATAGGAATGGCTGCTCCTCCGGCAACCAAGAAGGTGTCCGCAAAGGAGGATGGCACTGGTGGTACCTTCACCATCAGTGCCAACCTTGACAGCAAATAGGAAAGCGCGCTCGTCGCCTTCCTGCGGGCGAATGTCGATGTGTTTGCTTGGCAACCATCTGACATCCCCGGCGTTCCCAGGAAGGTGATTGAGCACAAGCTTGCTGTCTGTCCTCATGCGCGACCCATCAAGCAGAAAGTGAGGAAGCAAGCCGTGGAGCGCCAAGAGTTCATCAATGAGGAGATCAAGAAACTAGAGGCAGCCGGCCTAGTTAGAGGTGTGATCCATCCGACGTGGTTGGCAAACCCAGTCCTCGTGCGCAAGGCCAACGGGAAGTGGAGACTGTGTATAGACTTCACTGATGTCAATAAAGCATGTCCCAAGGATCCCTTCCCTTTGCCGCGCATTGACCAGATCGTTGACTCCACCGCCGGATGTGAGCTACTCTGTTTTCTTGATGCATACTCAGGCTATCACCAGATTTTCATGGCCAAGGAAGATGAAGAGAAGACTGCATTTATCACTCCATGTGGCACCTATTGCTTTATCCGCATGCCATTTGGATTGAAGAATGCAGGCTCAACTTTTGCAAGGGTAGTGTACACTGCTTTTGAGCCACAGATCCACAGAAATGTAGAAGCCTACATGGATGACATCGTGGTGAAGAGCAAGAGCAAAGAAACACTGATTCAAGACTTGGAAGAGACGTTTCAGAACCTGCGCAGGATACAGCTCAAGCTGAACCCCAAGAAGTGCGTCTTTGGAGTTCCCTCCGGCAAGCTTCTCGGGTTCTTTGTATCTCAGAGGGGGATTGAGGCCAACCCCGACAAGATCAAAGCCATCGAGCAGATAGAAGCCCCGAAGCGCGTCAAGGATGTCAGAAGGCTTGCAGGTTGCGTTGCTGCCCTCAGTAGGTTCATTTCAAAGTCCGCAGAGCGCGCCCTACCTTTCTTCAAAATCTTGAAAAAGGCAGGTCCCATGAAGTGGACTCCGGAAGCGGAGGCGGCGCTGCAGGATTTGAAACGGTACCTGTCCTCCACTCCTATACTTGTCGCACCTAAACCACAGGAAAAGTTGTTGCTATACTTAGCGGCAACCAACCAGGTGGTTAGTGCTACGTTAGTAGCGGAGAGGGAGTCCGACGAGGAGTCAGCATCACCGGCAAGCGAATCTAGCGACAAGCAGGGGGCTGTCCCGACAAGCTCTGGCCCCGACAAGGAAGGCTCTGCGCAGGAACAAGGAGAGGTGCGGAAGAAGATGGTGCAGCGCCCAGTGTATTTTGTAAGTTCCCTTCTCCAGGGAGCTAGATCAAGGTACTCTGGTGTGCAAAAATTGCTTTTCGGCCTCCTCATGGCCTCGAGGAAGCTGCGCCACTACTTCCAAGCCCATGAGATAACAGTGGTCACTCGCTTTCCGTTGAAGAGGATATTGCACAATCCAGAAGCAACTGGCAGGATCGTCGAGTGGGCACTGGAGCTGTCAAGCTTTGGACTCAAGTTTGAAAGTACTTCAACCATTCAGAGCCGAGCTTTAGCAGAGTTCATTGCTGAGTGGACCCCAACGCCAGAAGAAGAAGTTCAAGAAACGAGCGTACCCGTACAAGAAGCGACAAGTGAATGGGTAATGTATTTTGACGGTGCCTTCTCGCTGCAAGGCGCCGGTGCCGGCGTGGTACTCATCGCGCCCACCGGAGAACACCTCAAATACGTTATCCAGATGCACTTTCCCAGGGAGCAAGCGACAAACAACACTGCAGAATATGAAGGCTTGCTTGCCGGCCTCAGGATTGCGGCCGAACTTGGGATCAGAAAGCTGATTGTGCGGGGCGATTCTCAGTTGGTGGTCCGACAAGTTAACAAGAGCTACCAGAGCCCTTTGATGGAAGCATATGTCGATGAAGTGAGGAAGCTTGAAGAGCACTTTGAAGGTCTGCAGATGGAGCACGTCCCAAGAGCTCAAAATGAGATTGCAGATGGCCTTTCAAAGTGCGCCGCGATGAAGTTACCTGTGGAACCAGGGACCTTTTTGCTCAAGCTGACTCAGCCATCAGTTACACCGTCAATTGGGCAGTCCAAGAAGAGAAAGTTGGTCTCCGACGACTACTTGCCGGCGGATCTTCCTGAACCCGCCGCCAAAGTTCCCAAGATCAACAACAACGCTGAGGAACAGTTTGCTCCTGCAAGCCCTCGGGCTTGTGCAGTTGAAGCAAGTGTTCCCGACAAGCCTCGCTCCGGCGAGCTTGCCGGGGGACCGTCAGCTCCGACAGGACCAGAGGTCTTTGCCGTTGAAGCTGGGGTTCCCGCAGCGGCCCTCGAGCCTTTAGTCCTTGCCGTCGAGCCTCGAGCTCCGGCATGGGCACAGCAGATCGTCCATTTTCTGCAAACTGGAGAACTTCCCGACGACCCTCAAGAGATAGAGAAGATAACCAGGCAGTCAAGTATGTATCAGTTCGTGGATAACGAGCTGTACAGAAGAAGACTCAACGGTGTCAGGTTGAAATGCATCTCCAGAGAAGATGGACAGAAGCTGTTGGCGGAAATACACGGAGGCATATGCGGCCACCACATTGGCGCAAGGGCACTTGCCGGGAAAGCTTTCCGGCAAGGGTTCTTTTGGCAAGAAGCCCTCCAAGATGCAACTGCACTAGTAACCAAGTGTGAAGCGTGCCAGTTCCATGCAAAGCAAATTCATCAGCCAGCTCAAGCTCTCCAAACAATCCCTTTGTCATGGCCCTTCTCGGTCTGGGGGCTCGATATCCTCGGCCCTTTCCCTCGCGCTGTCGGGGGCTTTGAGTACTTGTACGTTGCAATCGACAAGTTCACAAAGTGGCCAGAAGTGGAGCCAGTGAGAAAGGTGACAGCACAGTCAGCAGTCAGGTTCTTCAGGTCGATTGTTTGCCGTTTCGGGATCCCGAACAGGATCATCACCGACAACGGTACGCAATTCACTAGTCGCACCTTCATGCAATACGTCCAAGACCTTGGCGCCAAGGTCTGTTTCGCTTCTGTTGCTCACCCGAGGAGCAACGGCCAAGCGGAAAGGGCAAATGCTGAAGTGCTGCGCGGACTCAAGACAAGGACCTTTGACAGGCTGCGCAAGTGCGGAAGGAATTGGATAGAGGAGCTCCCGGCGGCTCTTTGGTCAATCAGAACGACACCAAGTCGAGCCACCGGACAGACACCTTTTGCTCTAGTCTATGGAGCAGAGGCAGTTCTCCCCACGGAACTCGTATACGGATCTCCTCGAGTACTCGCTTATGATGAGCTCGAGCAAGAGCAACTGCGACAAGATGACGCGTTGCTCCTTGAGGAGGGACGTCTCCAGGCTGCTGTACGAGCTGCTCGATACCAGCAAGCTTTGCGCCGCTACCATAGCCGCAAAGTCAAGGCCAGGAGTCTCGAGGAAGGCGACCTTGTTCTTCGGCGTGTTCAGTCCGCCAAGAATTCCAACAAGTTGACGCCGAAGTGGGAAGGCCCTTATCGGGTGAGACAAGTTACGAGGCCCGGCGCTGTCCGCCTCGAGACCGAAGAAGGCTTACCGGTGAGCAACTCCTGGAACATAGAGCATCTTCGCAAGTTTCACCCCTAAGGCGCGGTTGCCGTGATCCGCTCCGGCAACCACCTTTTGTACAAGCATTGCCGCTGTTGCATGTAACCCTTTGTACAAAGCCGGGCGCAGACCCCGTGCATCAGTAAAGTTTTCGTGTTTTCGCATCGATTGCCTTTTGCATGCTTCTCTTTGCTATTTGCATGTTTTGTCTGGCATTTGATGCAACACTCAGACATACGGTAAGCGCTATTACGCCGAAAGGCAATATGCTTTTTCCCTCTCCCTTTCTTTTTCTTTTAAGCAGAAGGAATGTTCCTCGCGCACAAGTTTGCCGGGGGGGAAGGAGATGGAGGAGGAACTAAGTGCTATTCAAGTAAGAAGAGCCTTACCGAAAAGCAAGCAACATGAGGAAGCAGCATATGAAAGATAAGTTGTTAGAATTTGACCAGTTCAAATTTTAAATTTTTGGTTGTCTTCCTTGAACGATCACACTTTGTATGGAAAACCTGTGCGCGGAGGAACCTACCCGTAGCTTGCCGCACCCTTATCTTGTTTTCGAGTCCACTCAACGATTTAAGTGAGCTGCGACAAGTGTCGCGCCCTTGCCTCGTTTCCGAGTACGCTCAGCAAGCTAAGTGCGTTGCGACCAGCTGCGGCAAGGTTGCTTGCCGGCGAGGACCTTGGCCAGCAGGCTGCTCAGAGTCCAGCACTCAGCGCTCGCGGCAAGGGCCCCTTGCCGGCAAGCTCCCCGGGAGCGTAGGGTGAAAAACATACAAAGTCAAAGATTGGAACAAGGAAGATAACATTGCACTGATTGATTGAAGTAAAGCAAATATCTTACAAGGATAACTTGTCGCAATGGACTAATGAGTTCATAACATAATATGCAGCAACAAAAAGATAAAGATAGATGGAGCCCTAGTCTACGCGGTCGCCTTCCTTCCTGCCAAGCTTTGCCACCTTGGCGATGATGTGGCCGACCTGCTCCTTCAGGGCCTCCGTGTCTGCATCTGCCGGCAGGGTGCGAAGAACGTTCGTGAGGTTGATCCCCGGGTTGCGGTACACGATCTTCGTCAACACCCGCTCCAGAGTTCCCGCGCAGAGCCGGCGCGACTCCTCGGCCAGCTGCGCGGGGATGCGGTTCCGGAGACCTGCAAGAGCCGGAGCGACGCCTCTGAAGAAGAGGCTGAGCTTCGCGCTGTGCGGGAGATCTGGATCCGGCGAGTAGATAAGATGTTCAACCTTCAGCGCCAGCAACTCCTGGTCAATATTGGACGCAGAAGAAACCAGCTCTTCGGTCCACACCTCGATAGTCTGCCGGAAGAGCTCGGAGGCCTTGTTGACGCTCTCCATCAAGGTTCGCTCCTTGCGGAGCTCATCCTTCAACTTGGTCTCCTGGGCCCGGGCAGCATCAAGCGATTCCTTCAGGGTGGTGACCTTCAGCTCCAAGTCTTCAATGGAATCCTTGGCGGCCTTCAGCTCGTCACCCCTCTTGGATAAACTCACCTGGAGCTCTGAGTTTGTGTGAGCATCCTTCTCGCGCTCCAGGATGAGCGCGGCAACCTTCTCGGCGCTCACCTTCATCGCTTTCTCCAGTTGTTCAACCTTGGCGGCGAGCTCTTTCTTGGCGTCCTCCGCGGCAACCGCGGTGGCCTTCGCCTCCTTCAGCTCCCCGCCAAGGGCAGCCTCGCGAGCGGCAAGGTCTTCTTCATGAGAATCCAGCTCCACTTTCCGCTGCGCGAGCTCTCCCTCTCGCCGGGACATCTCCACCCCGGCGAGGCGCTGCTGTTCATCGGCTTCGGCCCTCTCAAGTACCCACTCTTGGTACTCGCCGGCGAGACGCTCTCGCTCCTCCGCCACCTGGCGGAGAGCAGCCTGGTTGGCGGCGCTGAGCTCCGCCGCACGCTTCTCCATCTCTGCCGCAGCCTTGGCGGCAAGAGCCTCCCGGGAAGCGAGCTTTGCTTGCCTGGCCCGGTAAAGGGCCAGGAGCTGATGAAGCAATCGCTCCTCCTCGGGCCCCTCACCTCCAACGGGCGCCTGGACGATCTTCAGGCCTGCGGAGGCGAGGACCTCCCCGTCGAACGCCTCGCCCTCCGCAGGAGCTCGCGACGAGGACCCCCACGGCATCTGGATGAAGACGCCATTGGGGGCCTCGAGATAGAACCTTTGCTCCTCGCCGGCGGAGGGACCGGTGGCCGGCGCAGCATCCGATGCTCCCGCCACCTCCGGGTCGGCGGTGCGGCCACCGTCCCCCTCCCCGGCCGCTGCGTCCGCAGCCGGAGCAGTCTCTTGCGTGGCCGGCTCGGCGGCCTCGCCCACCTCCTCGACGACTGGAGCGTCGCCGCCGCCGCCCTGCGCATCCTCCTCCTCGAGGATAATCACCTCCGTCTCCATAGGCGCAGGAGGAGGAAGATCTAGGAAGAAGAAGAAGACAAAGAAATTCAAGACCCAAGCAAATATCCAAAAAAGAGATAAGCCAAGAAGACAAGTTACAAAGGTTACCTTGGCGGGCGTCCTCAGCGGCGGGCTCCCTCGCCGGGGAGCTCGGCCTCGTCGGAGTAGTCGCCCTCGCCGGGGAACTTGGCCTTGGCGGGGTGGCCGCCCTTGCCGGGCTGCTCGTCCTTGGCGGGGTACTCTGCCTTGGCGGAGTACCCGCCCTTGACGGAGCACTCTCCCTTGCCGGAGAGTCCTGCCTTGGCGGGGATGGCGGTGCCTGCAGCTCCTCGGCGGTGGTCTCCGGGCGCTCTTCCCGCTGCGGCTCCTCCCCTGCACAGAACAAGACAAGAAATGTCAAAACATGAAGATAAAATCAAAAGCCTCAGACGTACCCCGACAAGCGAAAAGAAAGAACCCCAGACTTACGCTGGGGGCTGCGCTGCGGGCTGCGCTGGGGGCTGCTCATCGGAGCAGTGCCAGAGTCCGGCAGGCTCGGCTCCGGCGCGCCCTCCGTTGCCGCCGCTGCCGAGTCCTCCGCGACTTCGGCCTCGGGCGCCTTGGCCTTCTTCGCGGCGCGATGGGCCAGGGTCCTGAAACCAGAACAGAAGACAGAGTTAGCATCAACAGAAGCTCAAGACAAAAAATCAAGAAGATGAGGAACTTCGGATCCTTACTCCTGGTCCTCCTCGTCGTCCTCGCTCAGGGCGGAGAAGTCATACTCCACCGTGGGCGCGTCGACGCGAGGAGCGGGAGGCGAAGACTCCCTCGCGCGCTTGGTACTCACCGGGGCTGGGGGCTGCGAAGACCCAGCCCCTGTGGCTGCCGGCGCCCGGGGGGCGGGCGGAGCCGCTGCTCCGCTCCGAGAAGACCCCTGCCGGCTCGCTGCCGGCCTGCGGGGCGCCTCCGTCGTGGTCCGCGCACGGGCCGCCTCTGCTGCGGCTGGTGCGCCGGACGGCCTTGGCGCGGCTTGACTCCCCCGGGGAGCCGCCCGCCGAGGTGGCTGTTGCCGGGGCGCCTGTGCCCTTTCCCCCGTCGCCGCCTTGCGGAGGCGCTTTGCCGGGGACTCCTTCGGGCTTGCCGGGGGCGGGGAGCTCTCCGACGAGGAGAGGTCGTCGGCGTACAACTCTGTAGATCCGCCGGAGTCTTCGGCCTCCTCCTCCTCCTCCTCCTCTGCCCCGGCCGGCTCGCTGGGCCCAGCATCCAGCGCTGCGGCCCTCTTCCCCTTGGCGCCTCCGCCCCTCGCGGCGCCTCTGCTTCCTCCGGCGGTGCCCTCCCTTGCCGCGGCCTCCGTCGCGATCCCATGGATCCCGGAGTGCCTCAACGAGGGGACCCCGGCGAGCGCGTCGGGTGGGAGGTTCAGCAATCGGCGGATCTCCGCCTCTTCCGCCTGGGTGGACGCCTCTTCGGCCTCCGCCTCCTCCGGCGAAAACCCGAAGACTCCTGCCGCCGCGGCTGCGGCGGCCTCCTCAGCCCGAGAAGCTATGTAAGCGATTTCCTGCTCGGTGGTGTCCCGCGTATGTAGCTTGGGGTCCTCCTTGTTACTCGCCACCTCGACGAGGTTGTCGTAGAAGTTGAGGACGTCGATGGGCTTCGGGGCGATCCACGAGCGGTCCAAGCCATGCGAGTCGCACATCGGCATCATGGCAAGGATCCGGTCCCTCGCGGCGTTGTTGCAGAGCGGCACCACTTCCCGGGGAGTCCTGAACCACTCGGGGTGCGCCGGGTCGTACTTGAAGAGCTCTCGTACCATCCCGCGCAGCTCCAGAGTGGTGAAGTTAAAATTAAGCCCGGGGCGCAGCCTCATGATGTCTGCCGGGCCGCCGTACTCCCAAGCCGGCCTCTTCCGGTCTTGGAGAGGGGCGATGCGCCGGCGGAGGAAATCTGCGCCCACCTCGGCAACTGACAGCCGGGCCAGCCGAAGACGGAGGATCCGGACAAGAGCCATGTCGAGCTTGACGTCGTCGGAGTCTAGATCGCTCCAATCTCTGCCGCGCGCGATAGGCGTTGTGCGCGGCGCAGTGAAGGCTTGCGGCTGGTCCTCTACAATCCAGCACCACTCCGCTCGCCATTCCTCCCACTTGCCGCGGAGCTCCCCCGGCAAGTACGACCCCTTCTTCCCGAGACGGAAGACCCAAGAAATACATCCGGAGAGGGGGGCATCGGCCTCGGCTCTAGGGGTGAAAAAGTGTCTAAAGAGGGCTACGTTGGGGTGGACTCCTATGAAGTTTTCGCACATATGTGCGAAAACGGCCATGGTGAGAATGGCGTTGGGGGTGAAATCAAGCAGATGGAAGCCATACGTGTTCATGATATCACAGAAGAAGTTCGAAAAAGGAGGACAGAGACCACAGTGGAAAAAGGCAGCAAAGAAGTAATACCCGCCGGGATAGTTGTCCTTGGCGGCGGCCGGGTATGCTCGGGTGCGGGGATGCGCATCGGTGCCCTTGGACCAGAACAAGTAATACTTGTTCCAGAGTTCTTGCACGCCGAGCCTCGGTGAGAAGACGACGTGCCGCTTCCGGTAAGCGATGAGCTTGGCTGCTTGCTCGGATTTCTCCTTCTTGGACTTCTCCGCTTTCGCCTTGTCGGTCTTTGGGGCCATGGCGGACGCGGCGGAAGGAAGGGGACGGAGAGCTCGGCGGCGGCGGAGCTGTGGAGGCGGAGCGCAAGAAGGAATCTTTTGCAGGAGGAAGACGACGTAATGAGAGCACAGGGAGGGGAACCGCGCCCGCTGCCTCTGCTTTTATGGGGGAGTGGGGGGCGTTTTCCCCTTTCCATTAAGAGATCGTGGGCACGTCCCATCCCACGGCGCCGCAATCGACGCGTGCCGTTACCGTGGGGTGCGGCGGATATGGAAGTGGATTCGGCGCGCCGCGGGCCGCGGGTGCCCGTGCACTGTTTTGGGCCTGGCCCAACAGCGCTCGGCACCGTGTGTGGCCCAGGCCCGGGGGCTCCTGTCGGTGTACTAAGGTAGGGGTACCCCAGTACCCCAACTTGTGCACGGGCAGTTGCAGCTTCCCGCGGCAAGGTTTACTGAGTGCTCGCCGGAGACCTTCCTGCCTCCTATTAAACCATTCAAAAACAAAGTATACAAGACAGAAGATCGAGACCCCGGCAAGAGGAGCTTGCCGGGAAGGCCGTACCAGGCTCAAGGCTGTTCCACTAACACAAGACCCTGGCAAGAGGAGCTTGCCAGGAAGATTAGAAGATATTGCCTCGGCGCTATGCGCGCCCCGGCAAGGGGCCCGGGGAGCGGCAGGTTCCCAGGCCCGGCAAGATCAAGGCCCCGGCAAGGCGCTTGCCGGGAAGGTTGCGCTGTGTGCCCGCGCTCCAGCTCATCGGCCCACGCGTCGCCCTGGGGCCTAACCAGGGACGCGTGGCGGATGGCTGTGCAGCCCGGGGTACACGGTGGCACACCACGGCGATAAATCCGTCGCCGTGGCGGACGGAGACGCTAAGGCGGGAGCTTTTGGGGTCGACGGCGACGGGCATTAAATGCCCTTGTCCCCCACTGTTAAAGTAGGTATAGACCACTGTTCTGTACTGTAGCTCCACTGTTCCCGCACTGTTACAACCACCACCTCTTTTACATTTTTACCCCTTTCTCCTACGTTGACACCTGTCGGTGACCCCTTGCACTATAAAAGGAGGCCCATGCACAACGTGGAGGGGGTTCGAAACCTAGATTACTCTCAGGCACGGTGTAGCTGCTTCTTCAAGCTCCCGAGCGCTCAACTCAATACACAACCAAGCAGGAGTAGGGTTTTACGCATCCGTGCGGCCCGAACCTGGGTAAAACTGCCCGCGCGTCTGCTTCGATCTGCTCTTTGTGCTCCCTCCGCCCTCGTACCGCACAGACAAGGGGCTCCGGTCCCATAGATGTTCGTGGCGGACAGTTTCCCCCGACATTCCCTGGTTGTTTCGGTCCTTCAATTAGCATACTCATGTGAATGTACTTCCTCTTCATGCACAACCAGGGGGGAAGGTTGTACATCCACACAAACACAGGCCAGGTGCTATGTGTGCTTCTCTGGCTGCCAAACGGGTTGACTCCATCGGTGCTCCCAAATTCTAGGTCTTCGAAGTTCAACGCTTGCCACTGGCTCGCATCCTTAGGGTGACTCTGCATCTTGTCTTTTTTATCTATCTCCAGATCATTTGCGTCATCTTCTCGCTTATTCTCCTCCCTATCCGCGTGCCAACGCAGAAGCTTTGCTACCTTAGGGTCCGCGAAATACCGCTGCAGACGAGGAGTGATCGGAAAGTACCACACCACTTTTCGAGGAGCTTTCTTCCTCTTCTTGTATCGAGTGACGCCGCACACCGGACATATGGTAGACTCCGCGTGCTCGTCCCGATAAATGATGCAATTGTTCATGCACACATGGTATTTCACGTGCGGTAAATCTAGAGGACACACAATTTTCTTCGCCTCCTCCAAACTGGTGGGGCACTTGTTCCCCTTGGGAAGACGTTCGTGCCAGAATGACATGTTCTCGTCGAAGCATGCGTCGGTCATTTTGTGTTTTACCTTCATCTCCAGAGCCATGAGCGTTACTTTCAGGCGGGTATCCTCGGGCCTGCATCCTTCATACAATGGAGTAACCGCGTCTAACTCAAGTTGATCCATCTTGGTTTTCTCTCGGGCGGCAGCTCTTGCGTTATCGGTCTGCTTGAGAAGCAGCTCTTGAATATGAGGGTCCTGCACCCAGCCCATCGATGGTTCAGCGTCGTCTGCTCCGCCGGCATCATCATCTTCATGATCATGCCCGTCGTCTACTCCGGCATCTTCCTCATCATCATGTCCTGCATCTTCTACATGATGACTGTGTACAACATCACCGTCGTGATCATCTCCTGGGGATTCTTCGTCTTCTCGTCCGCCCGAGCCGCGGTGGTTGTCTTGCTGCCCTTCCTCATTTCTTACCCGGCCCCCATGGACGACTTTGTAGTCATCTTCATCACCTTGCCACCGATAGCCATCCATGAAACCACGCAAGAGCAGGTGGTCCCGGACCTGCCCGGAATCCGGGTCCGCAATAAGGCTCTTCAGCTTGCATCTTCGACACGGACATCTTATCTCCGTCTCGTTCTTTTGAAGCATCTCGGCCTTCGCGGACCTCAAAAACCTATTCACGATGCCTTCGGTCATCGTGCGCACCATGGTCGCCCTGCGGGGTAGAGCAAAACGATATTTTAGAACCAAGAAAAAATTTGCCATGACTGTCCCTAAAAATAGGACAAAAATGAATGCTTAATGCCAAAATTCTCACCGAAACGGAAATGAATCAACATTCCGGAAAAATATAGGCAACTATCGCATTTCAAATACCGGTACACCTCCAAACACAAGCACATATGCAACACAACAAACCTATGCAACACCACAAACATACATAGATCTAGCTAGGCCATAAAAGTGCATGTGCACATTGTTGTATGGAGAATAACATAAATATAGCTTCCCCCCATACTTACCTACCAAAACAAGGTAATTTAACCACTTAATTTGAATGAATATATGGTGGAAATGAGGTGAAAAAGAGGAGGGACCCGAGAGGAGAGGAGGTGGAGAGAATGAAGAAGTGGGGG
>LR738713.1:600623561-600671796 GCA_902687465.1 Secale cereale | reverse complement strand
CAAAACAAATCAGTAAATGAATGAAAAATACCAAATGAATTCAGAAAGGGCTAATAATTGATGATGTGGATTTGAATGGTGCATTTTGAACACACAAAAACTCTGGAGTTAAAAAAATGCAATGCCTTTGTATCATATGAGTTTTCGTCCTAAACCCTGATACTTCGAAAGAGATTGTCCATTTTGTACACGAAGTGCATCCAGTTTTTGCTGTGACCCTCTCTACTTTTTTGCACATGCCATGTGGGTGAAATGATGATTCCATGCCAAGTTTCAACCTTTTCAGAGTTCAATTTGTAGTGCTTTTCAATTTCACGGTTATTTAGCTCTCTCAAAACAAATCAGCAAATGAATGAAAAATACCAAATGAATTCAGGAAGGGCTGATAATTGATGATGTGGATTTGAATGGTGCATTTTGAACAAACAAAAAGTTTGGAGTTCAAATAAGTTCAAAAAAAGGCGCAATGCTCGTTAATTAGCTTCAAGCCTTTCGGATGTGTGTACAAAGCACTGCACATAGCTCCGTGCAGTCTATACTATTCCTGAAGGTTTGAAGCTAAGCAACGTGCAGGTGAACATTGCGCCTCTCCCACATTGTCTATGCACTCAAGGCTTATAAACCACTCCTAGTGCCTCTCTCTTCGCGAGGTGGGACTAAAAATCAGCTTACTAAGATACTCTAGTACCAGTTCATGCCATGAACCGGTATTAAAGGTGCCTAGCCTGAAAACAGCCTGACACTGCATCATTAGTACCGGTTCGTGGCATGAACCGGTACTAGAGGTTGCCCATGAACCGGTACTAATGATCTCCGCCCGCCTAGCCGTTGGAACCGGCACTAATGGTCACATTAGTGTCGGTTCTGTTACAAACTGGGACTAATGTGCTTCACATTAGACCCTTTTTCCACTAGTGATCTTTTAGGACACTTTCATGGTGAACATGATATATGATGGTCAAGAAGCTTCACATTATGAATTGGGTGCCTTTGTTCGATGTTGAGCAAAATCGGGCCTTGGAAAGATGAAGGCACTATAGGCAAGAGGACTTACATTCACAACCCATGAAGATGTGTTGTTTTGTGAAGCTTGTTGGGCACAAGCATGGATCCTATTTGTGGAACCAAGCAAAAGGGCGCAAAGTATTGGCGAAAAAAATTCCACAAACATGACCATGGACACAAACATTATGTGGAGCCAGTTGCTATCCATTCCACCCGCAATGAGAGCTCTCTCCAACATAGATGGGACACCACCCAAGATTCCATGAACAAGTTTTGTGATTTATGTGCATGAGCGGTTGGCCAGAACCAAAGTGGCATTAGAATCCAAAGCCATGTAAGTTTGACTTGCTTCAGATTGTCATAATTTGTATTGCTTTCTTCATTTCTTGCATTACCTTGAGTGATTCTTGTTTACCAGATGGGGTTAGCCGCCACTTTCTACAAAAGCATTGTGGAAAAAAAACATTCACTATGTTCCTTCACTACTAGAAAATACCTTATAGCAGATGCTTACCTGTAGCACCCTAGTAGTAGCGTGCCCCACCCCGTGCTACTGGTAGGTCATTACCTCGTGCTACTACTAGTATTTTCCCTAGTAGTGCTTGTTGGTTGAAATTAAAAGGGAAACACAAGTGGCAAACTCTCTAAAATGAGCTTAAGAACCCCACAAGTAAGATGAAGAACAACGATGACTCAAACTACCATCAATCTATTGGATTGGATGACAATGATGCGCCAAGTGGAGGGGCGGCCAGAGATGGGACCATGACAAAGAGGAAATGTCGGGTGATGGGAAAGAAGTAGGAGAAGGAGATGGTCGCGCATGATACTGTGACAAGCAAAATGTCTGGCACATGAACACACATTTGTTCCATGAAGGGGGAGAAGGAGGAGAGGTATAAGCTCTTCTTGGATGTGAAAATGGAGCGGATGTTTTTTGATCGGGAGAGGGCGCATGAGAGGTTGAACATTGAGAGAGAGAAGAGAGGCAGGGAGAAGCAAGAGAAATGGGCAAAATGGGAGCTTGAAAAGGCCAAGGCATTGGAACCAAATGAGCTCGAGAAAGAGAAGTTGAGTCTTGCGTGGGACTCAGAGGAGTCAGGGGGATCATATTGTAGGACACTAGCTTATTGGATGAGAAATCAGGAAGTGATTTGACAACAAGAAGGAGATCAACGAGCCCAACGAGAGAGCCGGTTGATTCATTTGTGTATAACCTATGTATGAATTGTTGAACTTTATTTTGGCTTTTGTGGAATTGTTGAACCATGTTTCATTTTGATTGTTGAACATATAACTTGTGTAATGCATGACAATACATAATTCACCTACTTATATTATTTTAGAACAGTTCACGTACTTATATGGTTATCATCATTAAGGTAGTTTATCAATGGTGCTCCCTGCCCGGTCATCTCACCACTAATATAGTAATATGGTTAATCTTTATTAAAGAAACAATACGATATTTTCTGGCCCAACTTTTAGAGAGCTCCCACGGTGGTGGGAATACCATATTTTGACAGATATAACAAATATTAGCATTGAGCTAGTTTTTGTTTTGAAAACTTCAAAAGTCACATTATGAACTTTCATTTAAAAAAAAACAACACATGTTTATATGGATATATACTACATGTATTCAAAATTTAATTTTGTTATATGCTAACACGTGAAGTACAAAAAGAAACAACTTCATAACTTTGATAATTGTGAATAGTACATGCATTGTTCATTATTAAAAATTCACAATTTTTTCATTTTTGTGTAGCTCAAATGTTAACATATTTGACGTGAAACATTATACACTTGTAGAATGCATCTGTATGAACATATGTATAAAAACCTATGCTTTTCTCAACCTTTGAACTATGCTTTTTGTTATTTTTAAAATTCAAGCTCCAAAGTGCCTCACTCGTAGAACTTATCAAGATAAACATGAATGCAATTGCTACATTTGCAATAATAAGCAACCTTCCAAAAATGTGCTATAATTTTGGGAAAAAGTAACCCACTCATCTATGCACATAAGTGAAATTGCACCCAAAAGTAAGTTTAAACAAGTTTCCAAAACAAAGCTCGATACAATTATGTTTAAAAAAAATCGTTTGAGCACATAGTTAGCATGCACGTGCCCAATGCAATATAGTACGAACACATACAACAAAAATCATTATACCATTCAGACATAACAACAAATAGCTAAGTTGATTTTCTAGTATTGTACTGTATTGGCCCAACACCTACTAGTTCCGAGCTAGCAACATTGCATCAGTTATCATGTTGTACTTTTTCCTTCGCCTTCTTGCCAAGCTCCAATATCATATTGGCAGCTGCAGAGCACCTTGTATCATGTGGGGTCAGACGAGGATCGCCAGTGCTGCTCATCTCAAAATCAGTGCATTTCAAACATACTTCACTGATATACATTCCTGAAAAGATAGGAGTAACTGGTGAATAAGTGCTCGAAAAAATGTGTGAGAGCTATGAATAAGAGAAGATGACACTAAATCAAACAACGGTTCCTCGTTATTGATAGGTGGATACCGACTCAGTTATTGACAAGTGGAATGCAATGAAGTGATTAGAGGTGATCCCTGATATATCCTACAACGATGCGGCACATGTCTTTGTTAAGATGCTGAATAAACCTAACACCTCAACACATCATAGACAAGTGGTATATAGATCTCACCACATGAAAACTCTTTTGCCCGAGCATGCTAAGAGCAGTACATTATGTATGGTAAGAATTCAATGCATGATACTAATGTGGCACTATAGGGATTGGAATCAATAAATGCTAATCAGAAAGTACGTGGCTCCAGACCCATTTGTTTGAAATTCTTTATTATTGTGCCTATATGGTACAAAAACCCAATGCTTGTCCATTTGGAAAATTAAAGAGATAAGTGTAAATGTATTTACACATACCATCTGCTAGTGAGGTACTACTGTGTATCTAGGGAAAATCCAATCACAATCACAACAGATCTCATCAAGCTCCTGCATTGACTAGTGTCAAAGGTACAAATGGCATTTAAAATGCATAAGTTCAGTGCGAGCTTTCTTACCATGCATTTATCGCGTTGGGCGAGTGCCTCCTTCAAGTTGAATCCTATCCTCTTAGTGCTCTTGGTTTTGACATCATCGCCAGAGAAAGTTAGATTGGCAACTTTCATTATATTTGAGCTAGGTTCCTTATATTTCTCAATTATTGAGATCAATCTATTGTCATCTTCTCTTCTGCATAAGGTTTAAACATGATGAGTAATGGAAATGGGGAACTCATATTGAAATAACTTATTGCCAAAATTTCCTACACTTCTAATGGATGATTTGTGCACATACTAAAGTGAGGTACACGATGGTTTACATAAAATTTGGGAAATGTATGGATCCCAGCAAAACATGCCCACAATGTTTGCCCCAAAACAGTGACAATTCTACATGTGATTATCAATCTAACAATGTTTAGATGTGTAAAATGGTAGAATGCCAATCTTAATTTTCTGAATGTCCATATCACATTGAGTACTTCTGTCTTGAAGTATGAATTACTTATGAAGCTGAAACAAAGAGGGGATGAATTCACATCAGATTCTCAACTAGAATGAAATATAAGAAAAAGAAGCATCTTTTTTTCCTAAAACAAAATAGAAGACATATAACATACAATTAAATCCTGCATATTACTAGTCTCAGCGACGCCGCATTCAATGAAATTAAGAACACATAGGTTAAAAAGTTGGGGGACCAATAACTAATTATATGGAAAACAAGCTACCTTACGACTGCAACCTGACTTATGTGCTGCCATGATTTGGCGTTCCAAGGCAGCATTCTTCATTACATCATCAACACGTTGCACATGATAGAACAACCATTTATTCAAATGCCCTATGTCTATGTTTCACAATAATATAGAGTAAAAAGGAAAACTAAAACGAAGGAAAGGTGCAACAACCATCACGAAAACCTGTATATATAAACTAAGCGAGCTCGCAAATCCTCTGATTGTACGCCCCGGTGCTAATTAGCCGGCGTGTCGGTCGCCCAATATAACCCATCACGACCACACTATAGCATATGAGGGTAAAAGCAATAGCAAAAATGGTAATAGGTTTAATTTCTGTTACAGCTCCAGCGCTTCAAACCTTCGCCCCGCAACACTTTTCTCTTGTCATGGTAAAAATGCTAGCCGTATGTTTGGTAGCGAAATTAAATGGCTTTACCAGATTCCATACGGTGTGCTACGCCCAAGTGGCCACGAATCCTTCTACTCACCATGGTAAAAAGCATTGGCATGTATGCTAATGAAGATAAATCATTATGAGATGTTGTGCCCCACTCCTTAATCATCACTACTAGGAAAATGGCTATAGATGGGATGGATACTAATGGCGCACCTCACATGTGGTGCGCCACTAATATATAGCAGTGGCGCACCATGTGCAGGTGCGCCATTAGTGTGGAATACACTAATGGCGCACCAGGCTCATGGTGGGCCCCTAGTAGCAATTTTTTCCAAACATACTAATGGCGCATCGAGGCATAGTGGGCCATTAATAGTTTTAACTAGTAATGGCGCACCAGCCACAGAGTGCGCCACTACTATTCTTTTTTTATTATTGTTTTTCCAAAACTACTAATGGCGCACCGTGCCATTGTCCGCCATTACTATTTTAAACTAGTAATGGCGCACTATCCCACAGTGCGCCATTAGTATTTATTTTTTTATTTTTGCAAAACTACTAATGGCGCACCTCCATCAGGTGCGCCATTAGTAACCTAGGTTACTAATGGCGCATTTGGAGATGGTGCGCCATTAGTAACCTGGGACCAACAAGATATTTTGGACAGCCACTCCTACCTACTCACTTTCTCCCCACTTCATTCTCTCCACCTCCTCCTCCAAAGCTTGTCTCGGCTTCCTCCTCTTTGTCACCTCATTTCCACCATAGATTCAACCAAATTAAGTGGTTAAATTACCTTTTTTTTGATAGGTAAGTAAGGGGGGAAGCTATCTTTATGTTGTTCTCCCTCGAACAATGTGCACATGCACTTTTTATGGACTAGCTAGATCTATGTATGTTCGTGGTATTGCATATGTTTGTGGTGTTGCATATATGTTTGTGTTTGCAGGTACCGGTATTTGAAATGCGATAGTTGCCAATATTTTTCCGGAATGTTGATTCATTTCCGTTCGTCAAGAATTTTGGCATTATGCATTCATTTTGGTCCTATTTTTAGGGAAAGTCATGCCAAATTTTTTATTAGTTCTAAAATATCGTTTTGCTCTACCCCGCAGGCGACCATGGTCCGCACGATGACCGAAGGCATCATGAATAGGTTTTTGAGCTCCGCGAAGGCCGAGATGCTTCAAAAGAACGAGATGGAGATAAGATGTCCGTGTCAAAGATGCAAGCTGAAGAGCCTTATTGCGGACCCGGATTCCGGGCAGGTGCGAGACCACCTGCTCTTGCATGGTTTCGTGGATGGTTATCGGTGGCAAGGTGATGAAGATGACTACGAAGTCGTCCATGGGGGCCGAGAAAGAAATGAGGAAGGGCAGCAAGACAACTACCGCGTCTCGGGCGGGCGAGAAGACGAAGAATCTCCAGGACATGATCATGACGGTGATGTTGTACACAGTCATCATGTAGAATATGCAGGACATGATGATGAGGAAGATGCTGATACGTCCAAAACGTATCTATAATTTCTGCTTGCTCCATGCTTCTTTTGTGTGATATTGCTATGATATTGATGCACTTCCATACACTTTTGATCATATTTGGACTAACCTATTAACTCAGTGCACCACAGTGCCAGTTCCTGTTTTCTGCTATTTTTCTATTCCAGGTTTCCCCCATATTAAAAGTGCTCCAAAAATTTCAGGAAAAATATAGGAAAAATCAGCGTACAGGAAGCTTCGCGAAGAACCAAAGATGGGCCAGAGGGGAGCCAGGGGAGGCCCAGGCGGCCACCTGGCGCGGCCCGACCCCTGGCCGCGCAAGGGGGGCGCCTGGGGCCCCTGCTCCGCCTCTGGCTACCCCCCTTCGCCTATATATCCCTCTTGTCCCGAAACCCTCGAGGGCAGAACCCTTTTTCGTGATCTCGCCTCTGTTCCGCCGCCGCAGCGCTTCCAAGATCGGGAGCATCAGGAGAACACTTCCCGGCACCCTGCCGGAGGGGAGAACCACCACCGAGAGCTTCTCCACCACCAGGGACGCTTCCCGAATGAGTCGTGAGTAGTCCACCTTGGACCATGGGTCCATGATCAGTAGCTATGTGATGTTCTCCTCCCCTCTTTGCTCTTCATGGTTTAGACCTCGTGAGCTGCCCTACATGATCGAGGCATGTAACACCCCAAAATTTTAACCACTTTTTCAGTAAATAAAATTTGGCTAGAAATAAAATTTTGAATTCTTTAATAATTTTCAGAGCCTTTTCTATTCCTGTCTTAGAAAATTTTCTTTTCATATAGTAAATTTTTGGAAATAATTTTGTGGGCTCTGGTTGTATCTTGGGTCTTTTCATTATTTGTTTGATAACATTAGAAATTATTTTCATAATAAAATTTTGTCTTAGAAAATTCTTTTAATAGCTTTTGCAGTATTTTAGATGCTTCTGTTGCACTACTACTATTTTAAATAATCCTCTAAAAATTCCACCATAATTCTGAGAGGTCCTATGATGCCTATATGTCACTTTGGTGCAAGAACCCAACTTGGTGTTTTGCAAAACTTGAGTGAACCATCCTCTTTTCTATTTCTGTCCATTCACTAGGTTTCAACTACAACTCTATTTTTTCTTGCTCCAAAAATTCTGAGCCTTGGCCATCTTCTAGTTCCTCCTACCAAACCGTTAACTCCAGAAGATCAGATCCATTAGCACCTTTTAGACCCACCAAACACCCCTCTGAATATTCTGTCCAGAACTGAATTCCAGTACAACTTGCACTAGCAAGTATTTCCTTTTCCCAAACTGACTCCACCATCATCTCTATCATCTAAAGAGACACTATCCTGCCAAGTATCACATCGAGCAAACTCTTCTAGATAGACCTAGCATTTCATCAAACAGGTTGTGGGCATGACAAAAACTTTGCCACTTCCTAAACCATTATGGACACTTGATTATTTAACCAAACCAGCATGTCCATCATTCCTCTCATGCCCTAAAGCACCATTCTGTTAATTTGCAGCTCTTGTGGGTCACCCTAGATGCCACTGGCATTGCGTCGAACACCTTGTGAGCACACACAAAGCGCGGCCAGAGCGTGCTAATTGCACGCGGTGGCATCAAGCTCCTGTCATTGCCCTGCTGCTTCCCCTGCTCGCCCGAGCCTCCCACCGGATCAACTCGACCACCAATAACTTCCCCGACACCTTCCCTTGGCCGCTTGCGCCGGCCACCACCGTCCACGCCGACCGGAGCCGCCGCCCGACGAGTCCCGCATCGCCACGTCGCACCGACCGTCAACGCTCTGGACGCGTGGCTCGCCCCCGAGCCAAACAAGACCCCCGCCATCACTGCAAGCCGCTACCATCCTCACCAAACCCCGCCGTCCATCACCGGCCTCGCCACCGGCCGCGTCTGCCATTAATGGCCACCGCCTCTGTCCGCCCGTGGACGGTGCCGTCCAGGCTACCTGGCGCCTCCCGGGGCAGCCAGGTCGCCTGGGAAGTAACTGCGGCCGGCCACGTCCTCGCCAACCCTCATCGGCCACCCAACGACCTCGCCTGCCGGAGTAATGGTGATCGCCGCCGTGTCCGTTTTCTGGAACCCGCCGAACCGCGTCGCTCCGCCTATAAATACCCAACCCCAAGCCCCCTCAGTCCCTCACTACTTTCCCCCCACTCCTCTAGAATCTCCCCGTGCACCCAATCGACCGGAAACGGTTACCTCCTCCGCCTCCGGCAACCTCTGCCGCCGCCACTCTTTCGAAGCTCACCACCCCTCCAGTGCCTCCCCTCCCTACCATCTACACCAATGGCCTCCCTGAGCATCCACCGACCCATCCCCATCTTCAATTCCACGGGAGTTGCACTCTACCCGGAGTTCCCATCTCGTCCGACGCCGCCGTCCGCCGGAAGCAGCCTCACCGGCGACACCGTCCATCTGTCCGACCATGGCGGATACCGGAAGGACCGCCGTGACTCCCTGGTCACACAGGTGGCCTCAGATCACCGAACGGTGCCACCGTTCGCCGGCGAGCTCCGCCGGAGTCCCGCCCCGTTCTGTCGCCAGGAAGAAGGGCGGGTGGACCGTGGTCAAACCTGACCAGTGGGCCAGGCGGGCCCACTGTCAGCGACCCACAGCACGCTGTGTGTGTGGACACGGGTTCCGCAAAGCCCGTCTCCGCGTGAGGGAAACGTACTTCCCCTTTTCGCCTTCGACGTCAGCTCTTTTACCCGCAGCCAGATGACTGGGCTCGGCCCGGTGACGCCGTTGAACTAAACAGCGCTCAGAGCGCAATTCTATCCCTTCTTTTATCATTTCCAGCTACTTTCAAATAATTCCATAGTAGCCTTTTCTACTCTAAATTTGGTAATTAAAATTTCTGTAGGTTTCTAAAATCATGCTCTGCTTATTTAAAATTAGGTGAACATTTTTTTTTTCTATATATAGTTTCTGTTAAATAAATTTAAATATTGCTTTTAATCATGTTTTCTATATTAGTAATTCCATAACTAATTCATATGAACACTAAATAAATTAATTCTTTTTCTGTTATTCTTTAAATATCCTCTAGTTTATTTTAGTATTTATTACAAAAATATTTTTGAAATACTTTTTAATGATGTTTCTGAATTGTGTGGTAATTTAGATATTTTTGAAAATAGGAAGTGAAGGGGAGAGGATTCTTTGCAAAGTAACCAGCACCTTTTCATATCTAAGGCAAGCATTTTTTAACACTTGATATGGTGAATGTTTGATAATTTGCTGGCTAGAATATTTTGTGCATGGTTTGATACTATTAATAAAGATTGCATATGAGTAGAAATATTTCATGCATGCATGGTCATGTAGATATTTTCTCTTGCATACATTTTTCTACATACTTAAGATATGAGAATCCAGGAGTGTGCTCCTGCTTTGGACGTGCCGGTGGGCACGGGCCATTTTTGACACGGTGGTGTCAAGAGATATATGTGGAGACAGGCAAGGGTTGTGGCCCTGTCCTGATGATATGGTGAAAAGAATAATTTTGTTGTGCTAACCACCGCAGGGAACATAAGCCTCCTGAGTCGACCATAGATCGAGTCTTGTTCCGGTAACCCCCATACTTGTTTCGTGCTACCACTTGTCCCTGCCTCGGGTAAGGTATGGTTTAGTAAGTTGTTAACCCCTTTCCGTGCACACACCGTACAGAGGACTACGATGAGGGTTTCCAGGGCCCTGGACTAAACCCAGTCATCGGGTCAGGGAGCATGGGTGTTTCCGGTTGTAGCCGAGAGGGAGTGTACCCTTGTAATCCGCGCGTTTGAATAGTGATCCCATGCTCATGGAGGTTGTAGCCTCTCCGACTTAGAGTTTTACTTAACTGTTGTTTTGGGTGACTCCTGGCAGCAGAAAAGTTAAGCTGGTGTGTGCTGGTTAGGTGTGTTTTCAACCCAAGGACCATAATGGGAATTAGTCAGTGTCCCGATACTGATTAAAGAAATCCTATACTTGTGGGTAAAGAGTACACCCTCTGCAGAGTCGTATCTATTCGAATAGCCGTGTCCGCGGTTAAGGACTACAGTCTGGGTTGGTCAAGTGTCGGTCTTAGAGTCGGTCTCCGGAGGAAATAATTTAAAATTTAGCATGGTTATTTTGCAGGATAATTATCGTTGCTACTAGTGTTACCATTAGTATATCTGATGATATGACAATATTTGTGAACTAACCCCCTGCTCTTATTTTACGTTCCAGAGTGTCTCAGGGGCTGGCTAGACTACCCCGGACGCTCGTTTTTATTTTAAAGTCCTTTTGTGGTGTCCCTCGAGTGTCAGGCGGTTTATCACGCCACTACTCTTGTGGATACCCAACTGGCATTTCTCTTAAAGTCCTTTTGTGGCGTCCCTCGAGTGTCAGGCGGTTTATCACGCCACTACTCTTGTGGATACCCAACTGGCATTTCTCTTAAAGTCCTTTTTGTGGCGTCCCTCGAGTGTCAGGCGGTTTATCACGCCACTACTCTTGTGGACACCCGACTGGCATTTCTTTTCAAGTCCTTTCGTGGCGTCGCCTGAGTTCTCGGATGGTATCGTCCGATTTCTCTTTTAGACACCCGACTGGCATTTCTTTTCAAGACCGACCGTGGTGTCACTTGATTCTCGATCGGCATTTCTTTTATATTTTATTGATGCTATTATTTATTTTCTGCACTAAATATTATTCATCATGCCATGTTTTGATTCCTGTCAGCATGCATTTAATATAAGTATATCATGAGCATGTGCATATAGTTTAATTCACCATGACCATATAATTGTTTGCTGCATTTGTTATATCATGTGTCCATGATGTTTGCGAGTACATTCAAACGTACTCACAGGCTTGTCCCTGGCTATTTACTTGGCCAGGTTAGAAGTTCTACGGGAAGAACCCAGCTACGTCCGTGCGAAGCCTAGGAGTGCAGCCACGCAAGATAGGAGTTATCCGGGTCAGCTGTTCCTATGGGAATGGAGCCCCATCGATGTGGAGATCCACAAGCCAATTCCTTCATCCACCACCGGAGTCTTTGTTATATCAGTAGACCTTTATGGTCTTGTATCAAATTCTTGTAAATGCTTGGTAATCTGTAACAAGGATGTGTCCACCAGTAACATCAATCCTGGGCTGGTGATGACACTAGGGGTTAATTTCTGGAATATTATGTTCCCGAATTCCGGCCCCGACAGCCTTGGTATCAGAGCCAGGCTGACCATTGGCTAATCCTATCCTAGACTGGTCACCATCCCTAGGTTTCCACACCATCCACAACTTCTCCTGTCCACGGTCAAGTCTATCCCATCCACAGTGGCAACCGACATCTTTTGATAGCCGGTGCCCAACCTATCAGTCTATCCATAGGCCGTGTGCCTGTGCCAACACCTGAGTTTTCCCATCCACAAGCGTGCGATGGAAGACTCGGCTGACTTATAAAGGAAACCTTACCCCAAACTCAGCACATCACAGCCTCAGTCACAGTTCAATAACCAACCACCAAGATGCCAGGCCCCATCGTGCACAACGAGACCACCGCAGTCGAGCTTGAATGCTTCGTAACCATCCTCGCCAATCTCACCCGTCGTGCTTTTAGCATCGACGAGCCACCGGAATATGTCGTGTACCAAGAGCACACGAGTAATTCCATCCATCACTTCTGGGCCACGGTGCACATCTACGGGAGGGGCACCACATCGGAGCGTCCCTACCGATTCACCGGGAGGACAACCTCCGACGAGCCCCAATCCATCCAACTTGCAGCCCGAGAGGCTATAGTTCAACTCCGGCACCTGTCGCCGAGGGTTAACTGCCGCCCTTTCTACTACTACCCTAGTCGTGAAGGCTATGGTAGCCCGACCCAGGTCGCCAACGGAGACCATGAGTCGGATCCTGCCCTGGTGCATCTGGTGCGCTACTTGAGAGCGCAAGAGGCACTGTTCGATCAGGTCACTCTTGATCTGATTGAGACCCACAGGACGCTCGCTCTCCTGACCCCAGCAAGGAGTGAAGCTGCACCCTCCACCGACGCCCCGATAGTGCTGCTTGGAAGGCCGGTTGAGCCCCCAAGCTCTGACCATGTCACCTACCCGGGCAATGCTTTCGCCTCACCCGGAAATCTCCGTCGTCTCTTGGAGGCCTACTCCAATGGGACGGTGACCTCGACACCCCGCGAAGGTCACCACCGCTACTCCAGCCCTGTAGCTCCCCATCCTACCCCGGCCAGCTCCGACGTGGAAGCACCCGGAGAGGACTCGGCATCCGCAAGACGCGCCAGGATAGATATCAACCAGGTGGAATGAGTCCACCAGAATGGTTATCAAGCCCTAGTGGCTCGGTTTTTCCTTTAGTTCCGCAGTAGCTGGTGTGTGGCGTAGTGAGTTTGTAGACCCCCTGTGGGTCACCATCTAATAGTATGTGTGATCTATTGCTTGATGAGTGGTTGCAGAGTAAATTCTAGACGTGACCCCTAACCGACACGCACAATAACATGTCACTTTTCTTTTGGGGATTGAGGCCTGAGACTTTGACTCAGACAGCCCCGCGCCGGATTCGGTGTCTCAGTTGTACAGGCACCATTTCATGTTTCATGACCCAGGCTCTCTATAAGAGGCCACTCTCATTTTTCCACACCAGCAACCATCAGCATCAAGCACTGCCCTTTCCCCATTCATCCACACATGTCTCACCCCGGAGCTTATCTGAGGAACCCCGAAGCAAGACCTGGTAGTTTTGTTATGTTATTGTGGGATTTTACCCGCAATACTCTTGGCTCCACCCATCCACCCCTGTATGAGCTCTTCAAATCGAGAATCACTCCTGATCTCTCGAAATACTGGGCGGCTGTACATATTCCACCAGCAGATTTAAACCAAGGCCCTCCCTATGTGATTTTCATCGGGAGATCCATGCCAACGCCAGGCATGGCCATTGAGTCTGCTGCGTATGAAGCAGTCACCCGTCTTCGATTTGCGGTACCTTGTACCAACACAAGGGAATACTGCTATTTCCCTAGCCGCGCTGCTTTTGGAGCAGAAGCTACGTTCCGCTGTGGGCGTGCGGAGAGCGATCCAGCCCTGGTCTATCTCAGTCAGTATGTGATGGCCCAGGAGCGTTTCACCCAGCAAATACTGGAGTATCTCCACTACCTTGCTGTTCTGAATCCCCGGATCGCCATTGGCGGACCCCCTCTGCCAACCCAGGAGGGACACGTCCTTCGTTTGCTCCCTCCACTTCCTCCACTCCCTCCGGAAGAAGAAGGGTGTGTTCCAACACCGGGAAGCCTTCCGCTTGACCCCGTAGATCCCGCTTTCGAACCATAGACGGTCGTGAGTGCGTTTGTGTAGCGTGTAGTGTTTGTTTGCATGATGTGCTTTGTTTGTTTGATTGTATGTCATGAATGTACTGCCCTGTTGTTTTTTTGCATATGAGTGTTTTGTTTGTGTGGTATGCTTTTTAATTCTCCCGCCCTTGACAAATCTTGAGGACGAGATTTTCTTAAGGGGGTTAGAGTTTGTAACACCCCAAAATTTTAACCACTTTTTCAGTAAATAAAATTTGGCTAGAAATAAAATTTTGAATTCTTTAATAATTTTCAGAGCCTTTTCTATTCCTGTCTTAGAAAATTTTCTTTTCATATAGTAAATTTTTGGAAATAATTTTGTGGGCTCTGGTTGTATCTTGGGTCTTTTCATTATTTGTTTGATAACATTAGAAATTATTTTCATAATAAAATTTTGCCTTAGAAAATTCTTTTAATAGCTTTTGCAGTATTTTAGATGCTTCTGTTGCACTACTACTATTTTAAATAATCCTCTAAAAATTCCACCATAATTCTGAGAGGTCCTATGATGCCTATATGTCACTTTGGTGCAAGAACCCAACTTGGTGTTTTGCAAAACTTGAGTGAACCATCCTCTTTTCTATTTCTGTCCATTCACTAGGTTTCAACTACAACTCTATTTTTTCTTGCTCCAAAAATTCTGAGCCTTGGCCATCTTCTAGTTCCTCCTACCAAACCCTTAACTCCAGAAGATCAGATCCATTAGCACCTTTTAGACCCACCAAACACCCCTCTGAATATTCTGTCCAGAACTGAATTCCAGTACAACTTGCACTAGCAAGTATTTCCTTTTCCCAAACTGACTCCACCATCATCTCTATCATCTAAAGAGACACTATCCTGCCAAGTATCACATCGAGCAAACTCTTCAAGATAGACCTAGCATTTCATCAAACAGGTTGTGGGCATGACAAAAACTTTGCCACTTCCTAAACCATTATGGACACTTGATTATTTAACCAAACCAGCATGTCCATCATTCCTCTCATGCCCTAAAGCACCATTCTGTTAATTTGCAGCTCTTGTGGGTCACCCTAGATGCCACTGGCATTGCGTCGAACACCTTGTGAGCACACACAGAGCGCGGCCAGAGCGTGCTAATTGCACGCGGTGGCATCAAGCTCCTGTCATTGCCCTGCTGCTTCCCCTGCTCGCCCGAGCCTCCCACCGGATCAACTCGACCACCAATAACTTCCCCGACACCTTCCCTTGGCCGCTTGCGCCGGCCACCACCGTCCACGCCGACCGGAGCCGCCGCCCGACGAGTCCCGCATCGCCACGTCGCACCGACCGTCAACGCGCTGGACGCGTGGCTCGCCCCCGAGCCAAACAAGACCCCCGCCATCACTGCAAGCCGCTACCATCCTCACCAAACCCCGCCGTCCATCACCGGCCTCGCCACCGGCCGCGTCTGCCATTAATGGCCACCGCCTCTGTCCGCCCGTGGACGGTGCCGTCCAGGCTACCTGGCGCCTCCCGGGGCAGCCAGCTCGCCTGGGAAGTAACTGCGGCCGGCCACGTCCTCGCCAACCCTCACCGGCCACCCAACGACCTCGCCTGCCGGAGTAATGGTGATCGCCGCCGTGTCCGTTTTCTGGAACCCGCCGAACCGCGTCGCTCCGCCTATAAATACCCAACCCCAAGCCCCCTCAGTCCCTCACTACTTTCCCCCCACTCCTCTAGAATCTCCCCGTGCACCCAATCGACCGGAAACGGTTACCTCCTCCGCCTCCGGCAACCTCTGCCGCCGCCACTCTTTCGAAGCTCACCACCCCTCCAGTGCCTCCCCTCCCTACCATCTACACCAATGGCCTCCCTGAGCATCCACCGACCCATCCCCATCTTCAATTCCACTGGAGTTGCACTCTACCCGGAGTTCCCATCTCGTCCGACGCCGCCGTCCGCCGGAAGCAGCCTCACCGGCGACACCGTCCATCTGTCCGACCATGGCGGATACCGGAAGGACCGCCGTGACTCCCTGGTCACACAGGTGGCCTCAGATCACCGAACGGTGCCACCGTTCGCCGGCGAGCTCCGCCGGAGTCCCGCCCCGTTCTGTCGCCAGGAAGAAGGGCGGGTGGACCGTGGTCAAACCTGACCAGTGGGCCAGGCGGGCCCACTGTCAGCTAACCACAGCACGCTGTGTGTGTGGACACGGGTTCGGCAAAGCCCGTCTCCGCGTGAGGGAAACGTACTTCCCCTTTTCGCCTTCGACGTCAGCTCTTTTACCCGCAGCCAGATGACTGGGCTCGGCCCAGTGATGCCGTTGAACTAAACAGCGCTCAGAGCGCAATTCTATCCCTTCTTTTATCATTTCCAGCTACTTTCAAATAATTCCATAGTAGCCTTTTCTACTCTAAATTTGGTAATTAAAATTTCTGTAGGTTTCTAAAATCATGCTCTGCTTATTTAAAATTAGGTGAACATTTTTTTTTCTATATATAGTTTCTGTTAAATAAATTTAAATATTGCTTTTAATCATGTTTTCTATATTAGTAATTCCATAACTAATTCATATGAACACTAAATAAATTAATTCTTTTTCTGTTATTCTTTAAATATCCTCTAGTTTATTTTAGTATTTATTACAAAAATATTTTTGAAATACTTTTTAATGCTGTTTCTGAATTGTGTGGTAATTTAGATATTTTTGAAAATAGGAAGTGAAGGGGAGAGGATTCTTTGCAAAGTAACCAGCACCTTTTCATATCTAAGGCAAGCATTTTTGAACACTTGATATGGTGAATGTTTGATAATTTGCTGGCTAGAATATTTTGTGCATGGTTTGATACTATTAATAAAGATTGCATATGAGTAGAAATATTTCATGCATGCATGGTCATGTAGATATTTTCTCTTGCATACATTTTTCTACATACTTAAGATATGAGAATCCAGGAGTGTGCTCCTGCTTTGGACGTGCCGGTGGGCACGGGCCATTTTTGACACGGTGGTGTCAAGAGATATATGTGGAGACAGGCAAGGGTTGTGGCCCTGTCCTGATGATATGGTTAAAAGAATAATTTTGTTGTGCTAACCACCGCAGGGAACATAAGCCTCCTGAGTCGACCATAGATCGAGTCTTGTTCCGGTAACCCCCATACTTGTTTCGTGCTACCACTTGTCCCTGCCTCGGGTAAGGTATGGTTTAGTAAGTTGTTAACCCCTTTCCGTGCACACACCGTACAGAGGACTACGATGAGGGTTTCCAGGGCCCTGGACTAAACCCAGTCATCGGGTCAGGGAGCATGGGTGTTTCCGGTTGTAGCCGAGAGGGAGTGTACCCTTGTAATCCGCGCGTTTGAATAGTGATCCCATGCTCATGGAGGTTGTAGCCTCTCCGACTTAGAGTTTATTTAACTGTTGTTTTGGGTGACTCCTGGCAGCAGAAAAGTTAAGCTGGTGTGTGCTGGTTAGGTGTGTTTTCAACCCAAGGACCATAATGGGAATTAGTCAGTGTCCCGATACTGATTAAAGAAATCCTATACTTGTGGGTAAAGAGTACACCCTCTGCAGAGTCGTATCTATTCGAATAGCCGTGTCCGCGGTTAAGGACTACAGTCTGGGTTGGTCAAGTGTCGGTCTTAGAGTCGGTCTCCGGAGGAAATAATTTAAAATTTAGCATGGTTATTTTGCAGGATAATTATCGTTGCTACTAGTGTTACCATTAGTATATCTGATGATATGACAATATTTGTGAACTAACCCCCTGCTCTTATTTTACGTTCCAGAGTGTCTCAGGGGCTGGCTAGACTACCCCGGACGCTCGTTTTTATTTTAAAGTCCTTTTGTGGCGTCCCTCGAGTGTCAGGCGGTTTATCACGCCACTACTCTTGTGGATACCCAACTGGCATTTCTCTTAAAGTCCTTTTGTGGCGTCCCTCGAGTGTCAGGCGGTTTATCACGCCACTACTCTTGTGGATACCCAACTGGCATTTCTCTTAAAGTCCTTTTTGTGGCGTCCCTCGAGTGTTAGGCGGTTTATCACGCCACTACTCTTGTGGACACCCGACTGGCATTTCTTTTCAAGTCCTTTCGTGGCGTCGCCTGAGTTCTCGGATGGTATCGTCCGATTTCTCTTTTAGACACCCGACTGGCATTTCTTTTCAAGACCGACCGTGGTGTCACTTGATTCCCGATCGGCATTTCTTTTATATTTTATTGATGCTATTATTTATTTTCTGCACTAAATATTATTCATCATGCCATGTTTTGATTCCTGTCAGCATGCATTTAATATAAGTATATCATGAGCATGTGCATATAGTTTAATTCACCATGACCATATAATTGTTTGCTGCATTTGTTATATCATGTGTCCATGATGTTTGCGAGTACATTCAAACGTACTCACAGGCTTGTCCCTGGCTATTTACTTGGCCAGGTTAGAAGTTCTACGGGAAGAACCCAGCTACGTCCGTGCGAAGCCTAGGAGTGCAGCCACGCAAGATAGGAGTTATCCGGGTCAGCTGTTCCTATGGGAATGGAGCCCCATCGATGTGGAGATCCACAAGCCAATTCCTTCATCCACCACCGGAGTCTTTGTTATATCAGTAGACCTTTATGGTCTTGTATCAAATTCTTGTAAATGCTTGGTAATCTGTAACAAGGATGTGTCCACCAGTAACATCAATCCTGGGCTGGTGATGACACTAGGGGTTAATTTCTGGAATATTATGTTCCCGAATTCCGGCCCCGACAAGGCACATATGTAATCTTTCTGCTGTTGCTTTGCTGAGTTTGATGGGATCTGATGGATTATGAGACTATGTTCAGATTGTGTTTGAGTAATATATTTGATTCACCTATTTTATATCTTTGTTCTTGAGTAATTCTTGCATGTTCTCCGTTGCTGTTTATTGCTTTGGCCAAGTAGTAGGTAGTAACTCCAAGAGGGAGCGTTATGCTTGATTGTGGGTTCAAGCCCCCTGATGACTAGCTTGAGTGACAGAAACATGAGTCTAGGGGATGTGTTGTTGCCACAAGGGAGAAAACAACGGTGCTTGTACTTGCGGGTGCAAGGATTGTTTACTTTACGCAAAGTTCTTTTAATGCAGTTGTCTGTTGCTTTGAGTTTACACTTTGGGTGGGATTCGCAACTTAATACCAGCGAGATGTTCTGGATAGATATCTCAAGGTGGATGATTAGTAGTAGATGCAGATGGATTTTGGTCTACTTGCCTTGGCGTACCGCCAATGCTTTTGAGCCTCTACCTTTCTTTGCAGCATAGTTAGAATTGGTTTGCGCACATAATACTGTCAATTGCCCAGCTGTAATTCGTTTACCTCACTTTGCTGTTTTATCGTCTTTTGGGAGAGAGACATCACTAGTGAACATCATGGGACCCCGGTCCATATTACCACCGCTGATCACACCTTCTATTTACTTCCTGTTTTATTTCCTAGTTGCAGTCATAGCTATCATTATTATCTCTTGTGTTTGATCCTTTGTAAACAACAAGGCCGGAGGGATTGACAACCTCTCTGTACTCGTTGGGAGCAAAGTTATCTGTATCTGTGTGCAGGTCCCGTCAACCGCTAAGTTTCTGGCGCCGTTGACACCTACTTGTCGACCCTCGGAGTCTCACGGGATTCGATCCTTGGTACCTTTGCCAAGGGAAATTTGCCTCTACGCTACATCTCAACCTTCCACTTGGGGTAACCAACGAGGGGCGAGAAGCCATCAAGCAAGTTTCTGGCGCCGTTGCCGGGGACTCCACTCTTCAAGATAGGGGAGTTGCACGCTATCTTTTATCTTTGCTTTTTAGTCTTGTTAGTTTACCTTTCAGTTTTTGTTTTAGTGTCCTTTATCAAAAATCACAAAAAAATTATTTGCTTTTCTGTTAGTAGTCCTTTCTGTTTAGTCAAGCATGTTAGGACTTGGTGCTTTGAGGGAATAAGAAGTTCTAGATTTCCATCAAAGGGATGGAGAAAATATGAAGAAGGCATGGGACAGAATTTCTGATGCACATAGGAGAATTATGCCTTGGATACCTATAAAAATTGTGCTTAGAACTTTTTACCATGGTCTTTTTAAATGGTGTAAACACTCTCTTGATATTATAGCTGAAGGAGATTTCCTAGAGTGTGATGAAGCTAGAGCTCTTGAAATTATACATGGTCTATCTAGTTACTTTGTTTATGATCATAGTTTTGATACTATCATAGATAGACTTGCTACTATTGAGATGAGAATGGATGCTCTAGACTTGATGAAGGTAGAGAAACCCAAACCCAATAAGAGAGATATTTTGGAAATAGACAATGATTGGGAGCCTTTTGTTAGGATTAGCATCTCTAATCAAGACTTCCTTGCTTATTGTGATATTGGATCTATGGTTTCTACTATGCCAAAAATTGTTCATGATTCTTTAAAATTTAACATGGACAAATTATCATCCTATCATGAACATGCTAATGGAGATATTTCTGAGATCCAGGGAAGAATAAAAGACGTACCAGTTACATTCCTTAAAGGGATTGCAATGGTTGATTTCTTCATCATGAAGTAATAACCAAGGAAATATAGTGCTTGGAAGGGACTTCCTCCCAGCCGTAAAAGGCTTCATCGATATAGGTAAGGGACAAATCCGCCTGCGCGGGAAGGCAAAAGGTACGTACCCCTTTCCTAGAAGGAACAAGGATGAACTTGTTGAGGAACCATTTGAAGCAATTTATAACTCCGATTATTATGATGACTTTTGATTCCTCCTTTTTGCATCATGCCTAGCTTAAAGGCATAAAAGAAAGCGCTTTTGGGAGGTAGCCCACAACGAATTAGGTTTTATTTTGCTTTTGTTGTTTCTTGATGTTTGTTACTACAGTAGCATCATCATTGTATCTTTCTTTTTAGCTTTGTGCCAAGTTTAGCCTCCGATTGCAAGAAAGTTCAAAAGTTGTGACGTGCTGTCCAGAAAACAGATTCTGTCCTTGGACAGAAAAATTCGAATAAAATCACCAGATCATCTTTTTGATCTGAATTGTTTTGACAGCATGCTCTATACAATTAGCTTTCGAGTGTCTGTTCTGAGTTTTTTTGATTTGAGTGGCAGAAGTGCCCCGAAAAAATTATTTACTACCTGCTGGTCTGTTTTTCACAGATTCTGTCATGTTTTGCCTTTTCTTCATTTTGCAAACCTTGAGCTTGCTTTTTCTTTGCAAAAACCTTTTGGCAATCTTGAGAAACAGTAGCTCTTCAAGATTATCCTTATTTCCAGTAGGGAAAAATTATTTTATTGTGGGTACTAACCTCGCTAATCAGATTATGATGAGTTATGTATGAAGGGAGTTTTCAAGTGTGCGAGGGAAGATGATAAAAGAAGATTCAGGAGGGTCAAATGCTCAAGCTTGGGGATGCCCCCATGCACACCCAAGAAATATTCAAGAAGACTCAAGCGTCTAAGCTTGGGGATGCCCCCATGCATCCCCTTCTCCATCAACAATTATCAGTTCGTCTTTCGTTCCACTAGATTTTTATCACTTCATGCGTTATGTGCTATGCTTGGAGCGTCTTGCTCTTAGTTTCCTTTTTTTAGTTTTCTTTAGCTTTGCTTGTTGTTCATAACAAGTTAGAACCCAGCTTTCTTTGTGTGGGAGAGAAACACGCTCCACTTCAACCTAGAACGCAACATAGGATTTTCATGCTTATATTTGTTGTGTGTGTTCTTTGTCTTTCCATAGCTGCTGTCATGTTTAGCTCTTAGTTTTCATGCTTTTCTTTTTAAAGAGCTTTTGTTTAGTTGGTTGCTAAACTCTCTTGAGTTTTCATGTTTATCTTGTTAAGAGAGTTTGCCTGTTGCACTGGGTTGTGTGTCTTAACTTAAAGTAGGTAATTGAGGTTGCTATTTAATTTTAGTACTAACTTGTAATAGTTTTGAGGTATTGCCATGAGTAATGTCTGAACTTTTGGTGTCAAGAGCTTTAGCCTATTAGTGATAGATGTCGTATTTTGGGCAATCCGTGCTTATTTTCGAAAACCTACAAAATAGTTGAGAACTTTAGCTACTAGATGGATCACTAATCTTTGGATGGATCGAATATTAGAGTACACTCATGTACCATGAGTCGAGGATGCGCAAGGATAACCAAACCCCCATACACTCCTCCTCGGGGTACTTGTCTCTTTGTGAACCTCCTAATTAGATTGAGAGTTACCGATAATAAGTGCATGAGTTCTTCGGACTAATGTGAGTATTCGAAAGTTGACACTTCCACCTAGCCATATTTTTCTAGCCTCTTCGGTACCGTGCATTGCCCTTTCTCACCTCGAGAGTTGGCGCATACTTCGCCGGTGCATCCAAATCCTTGGCACGATACGCTCTGTCATCATAAGCCTCATTATATCCTTCCTCAAAACAGCCACCATACCTACCTATCAAGGCATTTCCATAGCCTTTCCGAGATACATTGCCATGCAACATCCATCTTCTTATGACTTGATATTCATGTCATACATGCCTTTTGCTTGATCGATGAGCCGCATGCTAGTTGGGCCTTGCCCTAATCATTGCTACATGACGCGCTAGTATCATTGCATATCCTGCTACACTAGCAGAGGCATACATTTGCATACATCATGATAGTTTCATCTTCTTTATGTTCAGTACTCTTGTAAAGTGTGAAAGATCTTCTATACTTGTAATTTATAGAGTGTTGCCCCTAAAGTGAGGAAAAGATCCCAAAGAGGACAAAATCAAAAGATCCCAAAGAGGACAAATGAGAGTTAAATAGAAAGAGCCATTGAGGCCACAAAAAATTAAAAAAATATATAGAGAAAAGAGAAAAAGAAATAAAAATAGAGAAGGGGGCACACTACTATTCCTTTTGAGAGATCCACGCTCGTACTCCATCTTATACCTTGTACTCCATAGAGATTATCATTCATGCATATAGCTATGTGGGGACCTTCACACTATAGAACTTGGCTTGTATATTCCAATGATGGGCCTCCTCAAAAGAGCTCTAGGTCTTCTTGAGCGAGCAAGTTGGATGCACCCCCACTAGTTCCATTGGAGAGCTTACCTTAGCTCATATGTGCATCCGTTGCATGGCAATCCCTACTCCTCACATCATATCTATCATTTGGCTTTCTCTCGCCTATGATTGTCCTCATTGATGTGAGCCTTTCACACCTTTTTTGTCTTCCCCCTTCATCATTTTTCTCTCTTTGCCATCCTAGGTGTCAACTTTCTTGCTTACGCTCATCCATTGCATGAGTGCTCAAAATATCGAAAGGGAGTGGATCATTTTGACTTGTACCTGGCTAGTGGTCTGGGGATGAGTCAAGATAAGATTCCAAAGAAGACCAAGTGTGAAACTTTAGTAGATTATGTTCTCAACAATACAAAATCTATGTTTTACTCTCTCGTATATCCCTATCCCCTTTCTTGCACGCAAACACCATTTGGAGACATTCGAGCCACGGACAGCGAGAGCTCTTGCACCTTTATGTTCTTATGTTGCTTGTTACAATGCTAATATAGAATCTTTCTTGTTATGAATTGAATTGAATTACATGCCTTGATTGCTTTACTTAAAAAGTTCTTATATGGTTGGTAGCATGTCACCACAGAAATTATGCTTGTTATCATTTACCTACTCGAGGACGAGCATGAATTAAGCTTGGGGATGTTGATACGTCCAAAACGTATATATAATTTCTGCTTGATCCATGCTTCTTTTGTGTGATAATGATATGATATTGATGCACTTCCACACATTTTTGATCATATTTGGACTAACCTATTAACTCAGTGCACCACAGTGCCAGTTCCTGTTTTCTGCTGTTATTCTATTTCAGGTTTCCCCCATATTAAAAGTGCTCCAAAAATTCCAGGAAAAATATAGGAAAAATCAGCGTACAGGAAGCTTCGCGAAGAACCAAAGATGGGCTAGAGGGGAGCCAGGGGAGGCCCAGGCGGCCACCTGGCGTGGCCCAACCCCTGGCCGCGCCAGGGGGGCGCCTGGGGCCCCTGCTCCGCCTCTGGCTGCCCCCCTTCGCCTATATATCCCTCTCGTCCCGAAACCCTCGAGGACAGAACCATTTTTCGCGATCTCGCCTCTGTTCCGCCGCCGCAGCGCTTCCAAGATCAGGAGCATCAGGAGAACTCTTCCCGGCACCCTGCCGGAGGGGAGAACCACCACCGGGAGCTTCTCCACCACCATGGACGCTTACCGGATGAGTTGTGAGTAGTCCACCTTGGACCATGGGTCCATGATCAGTAGCTATGTAATGTTCTTCTCCCCTCGTTGCTCTTCATGGTTTAGACCTCGTGAGCTGCCCTACATGATCGAGGCACGTATGTAATTTTTCTGCTGTTGCTTTGCTGAGTTTGTTTGGATCTGTTGGATTATGAGACTATGTTCAGATTGTGTTTGAGTAATATATTTGATTCACCTCTTTTATATCTTTGTTCTTGAGTAATTCTTGCATGTTCTCCGTTGCTGTTTATTGCTTTGGCCTAGTAGTAGGTAGTAACTCCAAGAGGGAGTCTTATTCTTGATTGTGGGTTCATGCCCCCTGATGACTAGCTTGAGTGACAGAAACATGAGTCTAGGGGATGTGTTGTTGCGATAAGGGAGAAAACAACGGTGCTTGTACTTGCGAGTGCAAGGATTGTTTGCTTTACGCAAAGTTCTTTTAATGTAGTTGTCTGTTGCTTTGAGTTTACACTTTGGGTGGGATTCGCAACTTAATACCACCTAGATGTTCCGGATAGATATCTCAAGGTGGATGATTAGTAGTAGATGCAGATGGATTTCAGTCTACTTGCCTTGGCGTACCGCCCATGCTTTTGAGCCTCTACCTTTCTTTGCAGCATAGTTAGCATTGGTTTGCGCACATAATCCTGTCAATTGCCCAGCTGTAATTCGTTTACCTCGCTTTGTGGTTTTATCGTATTTTGGGAGAGAGACATCACTAGTGAACATCATGGGACCCCGTTCCATATTACCACCGCTGATCACACCTTCTATTTACTTCCTGTTTTTATTTCCTAGTTGCAGTCATAGCTATCATTATTATCTCTTGTGTTTGATCCTTTGTAAAAAGCAAGGCCGGAGGGATTGACAACCTCTATGTACTCGTTGGGAGCAAAGTTATCTGTATTTGTGTGCAGGTCCCATCAACCGCTAAGTTTCTGGGGCCGTTGACACCTACTTGTCGACCCTCGGAGTCTCACGGGATTCGATCCTTGGTACCTTTGCCAAGGGAAATTTGCCGCTACGCTACATCTCAACCTTCCACTTGGGGTAACCAACGAGGGGCGAGAAGCCATCAGATGCTGGAGCTGACGACTGGCATGATCATGCCGGCGGAGCAGACGACGCTGGACCATCGATGGGCTGGGTGCAGGACCCTCATATTCAAGAGCTGCTTCTCAAGCAGACGGATAACGCAAGAGCTGCCGCCCAAGAGAAAGCCAAGATGGATCAACTAGAGATAGACGCGGTTACTCCATTGTATGAAGGATGCAGGCCCGAGGTGTCGGGGGAAACTGTCCTCCCACGAGAACCTATGGGACCGGAGCCCCTTTCTACGTTGCGGTAAGGGAGCGGAGGGAGCACGGAGAGCGGATCGAGGAGCGCACGCGGGCAGTTTACCCAGGTTCGGGCCGCGAGGACGCGTAAAACCCTACTCCTGCCTTAGGTTGTATTGAGTTCTTGAGCTCGGGAGCTTGAAGAGCTACAGTACGAGCTACACCGAGCGAGAGAGTTGTCTAGGTTTCGAACCCTTTCTACCTTGTGCATGGGCCTCCTTTTATAGCTCAAGGGGTCACCGACAGGTGTCAACGTAGAGGAGGGTAAAAGTGTAATTCTGGTGGTAGTTGTAAGAGTGCGTGAATAGTGCATGAACAGTGGATGAACAGTGGTCTTCAACAAACTTTGACAGTGGGGGACAAGGGCTTTAAATGCCCGTCGCCGTCGACCCCAAAAGTGTCCGTCCATGCTTCTCCGTTCGCCACGGCGGTAGCCTCGTCACCGTGGCTTGCCACCGTGTGCCCCAAGCTGCTCAGCCATCTGCCACGTGCCCCTGGAAGGGCCCCAGGGTGACGCGTGGGCCGATGAGCTCGAGCGCGGGCACACAGCATAGGTTTCCCCAGCAAGCACCTTGCCGGGGTAGTGATCTTGCCGGGCCCGGAAGCTTGTCGCTCTCCGGACCCTGCCGGGGCGCATGATGCGCCGAGGCATCTCTTGAGGTATGTGTTCCTTGGCCTTCCTGGCAAGCTCCTCTTGCCAGGGTCTCGTGCTAAAGTGATAATCTCGAACCTGGTGCGGCCTTCCCGGCAAGCTCCTCTTGCCGGGGCCTTGATCCTTTATCTTGCCGGGGCCTTGATCCTTTATCTTTGTATACTTTGTTCTTGAATGGCTTCATAGGGACCATAAAGGTTTCCGGCGAGCACGTGGTAAGCCCTGCCGCGGGAAGCTGCCACTGCCCGTGCACAAGTTGGGGTACTAAGGTACCCCTATCTTAGTACACCGATAGGAGCCCCCGGGCCTGGGCCACACACGGTGCCGAGCGCTGTTGGGCCAGGCCCAAGACAGTGCACGGGCTCGCGCGGCCCACGGCAAGCCGTATCTCCTTCCGTATCCGCCGCATCCCTCCCTAACGGCACGCGTCGATTGCGTCGTCATGGGAGAGATCGTGGCCTGTTTCTTTAATGGGAAATGCGGAACGTCCCCCACTCCCCCCTTAAAAGCAAAGGAAGCAGGGGTAGTTCCCCTCCTTCGTCTTCATTGCGTCTTGATTCTCCAGAAAACTTCCGCTCCTTCTTGCCTCCGCCCCTCCTCCGCCGTCTTCCGCATCCGCGGCGCCGTCGAGCTCCTCGCCTCTTCCCTCGCCGCCTCCGCCATGGCTCCGAAGAGCGACAAGGAGAAAAGCGACAAGGCCAAGAACGACAAGGCCAAGAAGGAGAAGTCCGAGCAGGCGGCGAAGCTGGCCGCCCTGCGGAAGAGGAGCATGGTCTTCGCGCCGAGGCTTGGCGCGAGGGAGCTGCGGAACAAATATTATTTGTTCTGGTCGAGGGAGACCAAAGCTCATCCCCGCACCAGAGCCTTCCCCGCCGTCGCCAAAGATATGTTTCCCGGCGGGTACTTCTTCTTCGATGCATTTTTCCACTATGGTCTGTGCCCTCCGTTCTCGGAGTTCTTTTGTGATATCATGAACACATATGGCCTCCACCTCCTAGATTTCACCCCAACGCCATCCTTACGATGGCCGTTTCCGTACACCTGTGCGAAAACTATGTTGGGATTCATCCAAACGTAGCCCTTTTCCGCCACTTCTTCATGCCTAGAGTAGAAGCTGGCGCTCCCCTCTCCGGCGGCATCTCCTGGATCTTCAGGCTGAACAAGAAGGACTCATACCTGAAGGGAGAGCTCCGCGGCAAGTGGGAGGAATGGAGAGCCGATTGGTGCTGGGTGGCGTAGGATAAGCCGGAGCCCTTCACCGCGCCGCGCACAACTGCCATAGTGCGCGGCAGGGATTGGAGCGAATTGTCCCCGGAGGACAACAAGCTTAGCATCGCCCTCATCAGGATTATTCGTCTCCGGGTCACCAATCTGACTAACGGAGAGGTTCGGGCAGATTTCCTCCGCCGCCGCATCGCCCCCTTACAAGAAAGGAAAAGGGCCGCCTGGGAATTCGGCAATGCGGCGGATATCATGAGGCTGCACCCTGGATTAAACTATAACTTCACTTCCTTGGAGTTGAAGGGGATGGTCCGAGAGCTCTTCAAGCATGACCCGGCCCATCCGGAGTGGTTCAAACCTTCCCGGGGAGTGGTGCCGCTGTGCAACAGCACGGCCCGAGATTCCTTGCGCGCGATGATGCATGCGTGCGACTCCCATGGCGTCGTCCCCACTTGGATTGAGCCTCCGCCGGACACCGTGCTGAGCTTCTTTGACAACTTGGTTGAGACGCCCCGCAATGCCGAGGAGAACAGGGGCCTCACCCGGGCCACTACGGCACAGGATATAGCCTACATCGCCACCAGGATGGAGGAGGCCGCCGCAGCTGCGGCGGCGGGTAACTTTGGGTATACTGTGGAAGAGGCGCAGGCCGCGGACGCAGTGAGACAAGCAGAGGAGGCGGAAATCCTCAAGCTGCTGAAACTTGCGCCCGAGGAGTTTGCCGGGGAGCCTTCTGTGCAGTTTGCCGGGACGAGCGAGGTCGCCGGGGGAAGCGAGGTCGCCGGAGGGAGCGAGGCCGCTGGGCATGGTGCTGAGTCCAGCGGGCCTGCCGGGGAGGAGGAGGACGTCGAGGCTGACGAAGACTCTGGTGGATCTCTGAATCTCGATGACGACGCCTCCTCATCTTCAGAGAACTCCCCGCCTCCGGCAAGCCCTACGCAACAACCGAGGAAGCGCCTTCGCAAGGTGGCTACGGCGACAAGGCCGCAGGCGCCTCGACAGCAGCCGGCGCGCCGGGCGACGCGCGCCACCAGGACGAGCGAAGTCGTCAAGGAGGCGCCCCGTGCCCGTGCGTCAAGCGGGGGAGGATCTTCCCGGAGTGGAACGGGTGTTCCGTCTGCTCCTCGGGCCCCGGCGACGACGGGGGCTGGGTCTTCGCAGCCCACAGCCCCGGAGCCCACCAAGCGCCCGAGGGAACCTTCCCCTCCAGCTCCTCGCGCGGGAGCAAACCAGGCGGAGTTTGACTTCTCCGCCCTCAGCTCCGACGACGACGAAGAGGAGTAAGTACTTGTACTTCTTTAGTTTCTTCGATTTTGTCTTGATTTTCCTTGTTGATTCTGATCTTGTTATTGTTTTGCTTTCAGGACCCTGACCCAGCGGATGGCGAAGAGGGCCAAGATCCCTGTGGTCGAGGTTGAGGACGACTCGCCCGCCGCGGCGACCGGAGACGTGCCAGCGGCAAACTTGCCGGATCAACCTGCTGCTCCGAGGAGCAGCCCCCAGCGCAGCCCCCGGCGTAAGTCTGGTTTTTAATTTTCTGCTTGACGGGCGCGCTTGAGATTGTTGCTTGTACTGATATCTTGATGTCTTGTTGTCTTGTGCAGAAGTGGAGCCGCAGCCGCAGGAGCACCAGGAGGTCGCCCCCGACGAGCCACTTGCTCCAACCTCCCTGCCAAGGGTGAACTCCCCGGCAAGGGAGAATGCTCCGCCAAGGACGGGCACTCCGCCAAGGGCGAGTACCCCGCCAAGGGTGAGCACCCCGCCAAGGGAGGGCCCGGGCGGCCCTCCGCCAGCAGGGGCCACCACTCCGCCGCCAAGGGTGGATTCCCCGGCGAGGGAGCCTGTCGTTCAAGAAGTCCGCGAAGGTAAATCTTGTAGCTTCTTCTTCTTGGACTTGTATTTTTGGATATTTGCTTGACTTTTTCTTTTCTTTTTTTTTCCGCTAGATCCTCCTGCACCGGAGCGGATGGAAACGGAGGCCACCGGCGAGGAGGGCGCGCACGGCGACGGCGGCAACGCCACTGCTCCCGAGGGAGGGGCTGGACCCGACGAGTCTGCCGCTGAAGAGACCGCCCCGCCCGTAGACGCCGCGGCTGGGGAAGGGACCGGCGACCACACTGCTGGCCCGGAGGCAGCAGGAGCATCAAGCGCTGCACTGGCCGCCGACCCTTCCACCTCTGCGGCTGGGCAGGGCGTCTACCTGGAGGCCCCCAACGGGGTTTTCATATAAGTCCCGTGGGGGTCCTCGTCTCGAGCCCCCGTGGAGGGAGAGACCTTTGACGGAGAGGTCCTCGCCTCCGCGGGGTTTAAGGTTGTTGAAGCGCCCGGCGGTAGCGACGAGCCCGAAGAGGAGAAGCTCCTTCGCCGGCTTCTGGCTCTGTCCCGGGCCAGGCAGGCGAAGCTGGAGTCTCGGGAAGCTCTCACCGCCAAGGCTGGAGCTGACTTGGAGAAGCGCGCCGCGGAGCTCCGCGCCGCCAACCAGGCGGCCCTCCGCAACTTGGCGGAGGAGCGCGAAGGGCTTGCCGAGGAGCAGCAAGCATTCCTCCTTGAGAAAGCTGAGGCCGAGGAGCAGCAGCGACTGGCCGCCGAGGAGCTGTCCCGGCGAGAAGGAGCACTCAACCAGCGGAAGGTCGACCTCGACGCCCACGAGGACGACCTCACCGCCCGGGAGCAGGACATTGGCGGGGCTCTGAAGGAGGCGAGGAGCGCTATAGCCGCCGCAGAGACCGCCAAGAAAGATCTGGAGGCCAAGGTGGAGCAGCTGGAGCTGTACCTGAAGGCGAGCTAGGACATAGTCACTGCGCTCAATGTGGAGCGGGAGAAAGATGCCCACACCAACTCTGACTTGCAGGTACGTCTCTCCAAGAAAGGCGACAAACTCACTGCCGCCAAGGATTCCATTGCTGACTTAGAGTTGAAGGTCTCCACACTGACTGATTCGCTCGACGCCGCCCAGGACCGCGAGACGAAGCTGAAGGATGAGCTCCGCAAGGAACGAGGCCTGGTGAAGAGCGCCGCCGTCTCGGCGAACCAGTTCAGCCGGGCAGTGGAGCAGTGGATTGAGGAGCTGGTCACCTCCGCCGCCAATATTGACGCGGAGATGATGGCGCTAAAAGCGGAGCATCTCGTTTACTCTCCGGACGAGAATCTCCCCCACAGCGCCAAGTTGAGCCTGTTCTTCCGGGGAATTGCGCCGGTGCTTGCGCGGCTGCGGGAGAAGATCTCCGCGCAGCTGGCCGACGAGGCGCGTCGGCTCTGCATGGGCACCCTGGAGCGTGTCTTGTCGAGGATCGTCTACCGCAACCCCGGCATCAACCTCGTCAACGTCCTCCGCACCTTGCCGCCCGAAGCTGACCAGGAGGCGTTGAAGGCGCAGGTTGCCCACATTGTCGCCAAGGTGAGCAAGATCACGAGGCGTGAAGGCGATCGCGTAGACTAGATTCTTTTCATTTCTGCTTTCCTTGCCGCTGCCAATTTAGTCATAGGCAGTAGTTGATTAGAACAGCGGCAAGCTATCTTTGTAATATGCAATCTTATTTCGAGCAAACAATGCAGTGTTATCTCCCTTGCTTTTGGTCCTCCACTTTGTATGCTCTTTACCCTACGCTTTTAGGGGACTTGCCGGCAAGGGGCCCTTGCAGCGAGCGCTGAGTGCTGGACTCTAAGCAGCCTGCTGGCAAAGACCTTGTCGGCAAGCAACCTTGCCGCAGCTAGTCGCAGCACACTTAGACTGCTGAGCGAACTCGAAAACGAAGTAAGGGCGCGACACTTGCCGCAGCTCACTTAGGCCGTTGAGCGTGCTCTAAACAGAATAAGGGCGCGGCTAGCCACGGGTAGGTTCCTCCGCGCACAGGTTTTCCATACAAAGAGTGGTTGTTCAAGGAAGATAACTAAAATTTAAAAAATTTGAATTACTCAAACTTTGGTAACTTAGCTTTCATAGATTGTTTGCTCCCCGATAAGGCTTCTCTTTCTTGAACAGCACTTGGTTCATCCTGGTTCATCCTCCATCTCCTTCTCCCCCCGGCAAACTTGTGCGCGAGGAATATTCCTTCTGCTTAAGAGGGAAAGAAAAAGAGGAGGAAAAACAAGTATAGGGCCTCACAGCTTGCTAATGCTTACCGGGGTTGTGCGTTGCACAAGGTGTCAATCAATGCATGCAAATAACAAAGAAAAGCATGAAAACGACAAATAGCGCGAAGCACAAAAGCTTTACTGATGCACGGGGTCTGCGCCCGGCTTTGTACAAAGTTTACATGCAACAGCGGCAAGACTCGTACAAAAGGTGGTTGCCGGAGCGGATCACGGCAACCGCGCCTTACGGGTGAAACTTGCGAAGATGCTCTATGTTCCAGGAGTTGCTCACCGGTAAGCCTTCTTCGGTCTCAAGGCGAACAGCGCCGGGCCTTGTGACTTGTCTCACCCGATAAGGGCCTTCCCACTTCGGCGTCAATTGTTGGAATTCTTGGCGGACTGAACACGCCGAAGAACAAGGTCGCCTTCCTCGAGACTCCTGGCCTTGACCTTGCGGCTATGGTAGCGATGCAAGGCTTGCTGGTATCGAGCAGCTCGTACAGCAGCCTGGAGACGTTCCTCTGCAAGGAGCAATGCATCATCTTGTCGCAGTTGCTCTTGCTCGAGCTCATCATAAGCGAGCACTCGAGGAGATCCGTATACGAGTTCCGTGGGGAGAACTGCCTCTGCTCCATAGACAAGAGCAAAGGGTGTTTTTTCGGCTGCTCGATTTGGTGTCATCCTGATTGACCAAAGAGCCGCCGGCAACTCCTCTATCCAGTTTCTTCCGCACGTTTGCAGCCTGTCGAAGGTTCTTGTCTTGAGCCCGCGCAGCACTTCAGCATTGGCCCTCTCCGCTTGACCATTGCTCCTCGGGTGAGCAACATAAGCGAAGCAGACCTTGGCGCCAAGGTCTTGGACGTACTGCATGAAGGTGCGACTTGTGAACTGCGTGCCGTTGTCGGTGATGATCCTGTTAGGGATTCCGAAACGGCAAACAATCGCTCTGAAGAACCTGACTGCTGACTGTGCTGTCACCTTTCTCACTTGTTCTACTTCTGGCCACTTTGTGAACTTGTCGATTGCAACGTACAAGTACTCAAAGCCCCCGACAGCACGGGGAAAGGGGCCGAGGATATCGAGCCCCCAGACCGAGAAGGGCCAGCACAAAGGAATCGTCTGGAGAGCTTGAGCTGGCTGGTGAATTTGCTTGGCATGGAACTGGCACGCTTCACACTTGGTTACTTGTGCAGTTGCATCTTGGAGGGCTTCTTGCCAGAAGAACCCTTGCCGGAACGCCTTCCCGGCAAGTGCCCTTGCGCCAATGTGGTGGCCACATATGCCTCCATGTATCTCTGCCAACAGCTTCTGTCCATCTTCCCTGGAAATGCACTTCAACCTGACACCGTTGAGTCTTCCTCTGTACAATTCATTGTCAACGAACTGGTACATACTTGACTGTCTGGTTATCTTCTCTATTTCTTCTGGCTCATCGGGAAGTTCTCCAGTTTGCAGAAAACGGACGATCTGCAGTGCCCATGCCGGAGCCCGAGGCTCAATGGCAAGGACTAAAGGCATGAGGGCTGCTGCGGGAACCCCAGCTTCTATGGCAAGAACCTCTGGCTCTGCCGGAGCTGATGGTCCCCCGGCAAGCCTGCTGGGGCAGGGCTTGTCGGGAACGCCTGCTTCAACTGTACAGACCCTTGGATCTGCAGGAGCAAACTGTTCCTCAGCATCTTGGCCGTTGATCTTGGGGACCTTGGCGGCGGCTTCGGGAAGATCCGCCGGCAAGTAGTCGCCGGAGACCAACTTTCTCTTCTTGTTCTGCCCAACTGATGGTGTAACGGATGGTTGAGTTAACTTGAGCAGGAAGGTCCCTGGTTCCACAGGTAACTTCATTGCAGCACACTTTGAAAGGCCATCCGCAATATCATTCTGAGCTCTTGGGACGTGCTCCATTTGCAGACCTTCAAAGTGCTCTTCAAGCTTCCTCACTTCATCAACATAAGCTTCCATCAAAGGGCTCTGATAACTCTTATTCACTTGTCGGACCACCAACTGTGAATCTCCCCGCACAATCAACTTCTTGATCCCAAGCTCGGCCGCAATTCTGAGGCCGGCAAGCAGACCTTCATACTCAGCAGTATTGTTTGTCGCTTGTTCCTTGGGAAAGTGCATCTGGACAACATACTTGAGGTGCTCTCCGGTGGGCGCTATGAGTACCACACCGGCACCGGCGCCTTGCAGCGAGAAAGCACCATCAAAGTACATCATCCATTCGTTGCTCACTTCTTGGACGGGGATGCTTATCTCTGGAACTTGTTCGTCTGGCGTTGGGGTCCATTCCGCTATGAATTCTGCCAAAGCTCTGCTCTGTATGGTTGAAGTACTCTCAAACTTGAGACCAAAGCTTGACAGCTCTATTGCCCACTCGACGATCCTACCTGTTGCCTCAGGATTCTGCAATATCCTCTTCAACGGAAAGCGAGTGACCACTGTTATCTCGTGTGCTTGGAAGTAATGGCGCAGCTTTCTTGAGGCCATGAGGAGGCTGAACAGCAACTTCTGCACCCCAGAGTATCTTGATCTAGCCCCCTGCAAGAGGGAACTTACAAAATACACTCGGCGCTGCACCATCTTCTTTCGCACTTCTCCTTGTTCCTGCGCAGACTTGTCCTTGTCGGGGCCAGAGCTTGTCGGAGTAGCCCCCTGCTTCTCACTGGATTCGCTTGCCGGAGGTGTGGGTTCCTCATCTGCCTCCCTCTCCGCTACCAACGCAGCACTAACCACTTGATTGGTTGCCGCTAGATACAGCAGCAACTTCTCTTGTGGCCTAGGTGCGACAAGTATCGGAGTAGAGCACAAGTATCCTTTCAAGTCTTGCAGCGCTGCCTCCGCTTCCGGAGTCCATTTCATAGGACCTGCCTTTTTCAAGATTTTGAAGAAAGGCAGGGCGCGTTCTGCAGACTTTGAAATGAACCTGCTGAGGGCAGCCACACAACCAGCAAGTCTCCTTATGTCCTTGACGCGCTTCGGGGCTTCAATCTGCTCGATGGCTTTTATCTTGTCGAGATTGGCTTCAATCCCCCTCTGGGACACAAAGAACCCGAGAAGCTTGCCGGAGGGGACTCCGAAGACGCACTTCTTGCGCAGATTCTCAAAGGTTTCTTCTAAGTCTTGGATCAGGGTATCTTTGCTCTTACTCTTGACCACTATATCATCCATGTAGGCTTCCACGTTTCTGTGGATCTGTGGCTCAAAAGTAGTGTGCACCACCCTTGCAAATGTCGAGCCTGCATTCTTCAATCCAAAGGGCATGCGTATGAAACAATATGTGCCACATGGAGTAATGAATGCAGTCTTCTCTTCATCTTCCTTGGCCATGAAAATCTGGTGGTAACCTGAGTATGCATCAAGGAAGGAAAGCAGCTCACATCCGGCGGTGGAGTCAACAATCTGGTCAATACGCGGCAAGGGAAATGGATCCTTGGGACATGCTTTATTCACATCAGTGAAGTCTATACAAAGTCTCCACTTCCCATTGGCCTTGCGTACGACAACTGGATTGGCCAACCACGTGGGATGGATCACGCCTCTAACCAGGCCTACTGCTTCCAACTTCTTTATCTCCTCGGCGATGAATTCTTGGTGCTCCACGACTTGCTTTCTGACCTTCTGCTTGACGGGCCGCGCATGAGGACAAACAGCAAGCTTGTGCTCAATTACCTTCCTGGGAACGCCGGGGATGTCAGATGGTTGCCACGCAAACACATCGACATTCGCCCGCAGGAAGGCAACGAGCACGCTTTCCTATTTGTTGTCGAGCGTAGCACTGATGGTGAAGGTACCACCAGTGCCGTCCTCCTTGGCGGACACCTTCTTGGTTGCCGGTGGAGCTGCCATTCCTTTCTTGCACTTGCAAGTGGAGCTCGATGGTGCGTCCTCGACGGCAGCGCAGCACTCCGAAGAGGTGCGTTTGCCGGTGTGGGCTCCAGAACTCTTGCCGGACTTGGTCTTGGTCTTCCCCTCGGGAGCTTCAGCGGCAAGTGTGTTGCTTTCTTCTGCGGCTGCTGCATCTCGGTAGATCTTGTCGGCGCAGATAAGCGCGTCCTTCTTGTCGCCAGGGACAGAAATGACGCTTATCGGCCCCAGCATCTTGAGTATGTTGTAGGCATAATGGGAAGCTGCCATGAACTTGGCGAGGGCAGGACGTCCAAGTATCCCATTGTATGGTAATGGGATATAGGCAACATCAAACGTGATCCTCTCCGTCCTAAAGTTGAGCTCCCCGCCAAAGGTCACTGGCAGCGTAATCTTCCCCTTCGGTTTGCTCCTTCCCTGGTTGATCCCTTGGAATGACCCGGTTTCTTCGAGGTCGCCGTCTGGGATCTGTAGCTTCTTGATCACAGCTGAGGAGATCAAGTTCAGGCCGGCCCCGCCGTCAACCAACATCTTGGTGACCTTGAGGTTGCGGATAGTTGGTGAGACCAACATCGGCAAGCACCCGACCGCCGTGGTGCGGTCAGGGTGGTCCTCAAGGTCAAAGATGATGGGCGTGCCGGACCACTTCAGCAGCCTGCGTGACTCGACGGGCGGCTCTGCTGCGTTCACTTCTCGCACCCACTGCTTGAGCTGGCGGTGGGAAGTGTGTAGAGAGGCGCCTCCGTCGACACACAGAACCTCTGTGGCCTTCTGGAACTCCTGCTCGCTGTTGTCTCCTTCTTCCATGTCATCATCGTCGTCTTCTTCCTCATCGTTCTCGCGGCCCCGGGGAGGTCTATCACCTTGCCGCTGCTTGGCCTTGCCGCGGCGTCCTCCCCGGCCATTGAACGGCCGCTTCTTGCTGGGCTCTCCTCCGCCTCCTTGGACCTTCTCCTTGTCGCGACGCTCGTATTCAGCCTTCTGTTGTTCTACGAGGTACTCGACTCGTTTGCAGTTCTGAAGATCGTGGCCCTTGGTGCAGTGGATCTTGCAGTACTGCTTGTCGGAGCCGTCCTGCTTGTCGGCTGCCGCTACAGGGGCAGGCTCCTTGCCGGAACCGCCAGCATGTGCCTTCTTGGCGGGAGCCTCCTTGCCGGACTACTCGACAACCAGCACCTCCTTGTTCTTCTTCTTTCTGTTGTTCCGCCGCCGGCTCTTCTTTGCCGGGGCGGCATCCTCGCTGTCGCTTCCTCCTGCACCGGTATCCTCTCCGGGGAGTTTCCTCCCCTCTTCGGCGCGCGCGCACTTGTCAACCAGAGCGTAGAGCTCGCTGACATCCCGGATCTTGGTCATGGCCATCTCTTCCCGCATGCGGCGGTTACGCACGTTCTGGTGGAACGCGCTGATAACCGCGGCAGGGTGGACGTCGGGAATGTTGTGTTGCACGCGGCTGAACCTCTGGATTTACTTGCACAGGGATTCTCCCTCCTTCTGGGCTAGGATGTGGAGATCGCTCTCCTGGCCGTGGGGTTTGTGGCCGCCCGTGAAGGCGCCAACAAACTGGTGGCACAGATCCGCCCACGAAGAAATGGAGTTCTCCGGCAAGTGCATAAGCCAAGAGCGGACGTTTGGCTTAAGCACTAGCGGGAAGTAGTTAGCTAGTACCTTCTTGTCGCGTCCCCCGGCAGCCTACACCGCGATGGTGTAGATGCTGAAGAACTCCGAGGGGTGTGTCTTGCCGTCGTACTTCTCGGGTACGTCGGGCTTGAAGTTTTTCATGCTGGGCAACTGGACTTGCCGCAGCTCACGGGTGAACGCGGGGCAACCTCCCGCGTACGGCAAGTCCCCTGGTCCACCGGGCGCGTGCGCGTCGACAGCGGTCCCAGCGCGCTGATCTGACTGTCTTCGGGCTTCTCGTCGACGCTTGATGCGAGTCCGAGCGTCTTCTTGCCGCCTGTTGTCTAGGACTTGGCGCTGATCGCGGCGAGCCCGCGGATCCGACGATGCCGTGGAGTCGTCGTCGACGTTGATTCGGCGGGGCGGCGATTTCTGCTTCCGCGGCGGGGAGTGCACGGTAGTTGCACCCCCGGCGGTCTTGTCGCCATCGGCCTTCGCTTGATCGACTTGCCGCGGCCGTGAGGTCGCCGGCTGCTGTGGCGCGTCATTGTTGGCGAAGGCGATGAGGCTCTGGATCGTCGCCCTCCAGTCTTCGGCCTTGTCTGCCGCTGGAGGGAAATCGAGGAGCAGCTGTGCTCTTGCTAGAGCTTCTGCTGGAGAAGAGGGGAACGGCGGCGAGCGGTGCGAGGAGCGGGACACGCTCGGACTTCTAACAGCGTTAGAAGGAGCATGTTCCCGTCCCGGCGACCGCGCCTTGCTCGTGCCAGCACGCTGGCCTTGAGCATCCCGCGATCCTCCGGCTTGGCTTCGCCCCAGCAAGCGTATGGTACCTCCTGTACCACGCCGCTGCGGGTCTTGCACGTCCCGAGAGAGACGTGGCGCGTCCACGGACACCGAGGCCTTGGAATTCGCCCGGTCGTCCGTCTTGTCCTTGGACTTGGTGGCGTCATGAGTTTCCTCGCCGGCGACCACCCTTCCGCCGGCATCTCCTCCACCAACCGTTGGTTCTGGTGGCGGTGGAATCGACGCAGACGGGCCTCCGGCCTCCGAAGCCTTCTTCTTCGGAGGCATGTCGTTGTTGCTGATGAAGTTGACGAAGCTGGAGAGGTTGATGAAGAATGCGCCCGCGTGAGCGCCGGATCAGGTTCGCACAACCTCGATGCGCCCCTACCTGGCGCGCCAAAGATGTCGGGGGAAACTGTCCTCCCACGAGCACCTATGGGACCGGAGCCCCTTTCTACGTTGCGGTAAGGGAGCGGAGGGAGCACGGAGAGCGGATCGAGGAGCGCACGCGGGCAGTTTACCCAGGTTCGGGCCGCGAGGACGCGTAAAACCCTACTCCTGCCTTAGGTTGTATTGAGTTCTTGAGCTCGGGAGCTTGAAGAGCTACAGTATGAGCTACACCGAGCGAGAGAGTTGTCTAGGTTTCGAACCATTTCTACGTTGTGCATGGGCCTCCTTTTATAGCTCAAGGGGTCACCGACAGGTGTCAACGTAGAGGAGGGTAAAAGTGTAATTCTGGTGGTAGTTGTAACAGTGCGTGAATAGTGCATGAACAGTGGATGAACAGTGGTCTTCACCTTACTTTGACAGTGGGGGACAAGGGCTTTAAATGCCCGTCGCCATCGACCCCAAAAGTGTCTGTCCATGCTTCTCCGTTCGCCACGGCGGTAGCCTCGTCACCGTGGCTTGCCACCGTGTGCCCCAAGCTGCTCAGCCATCTGCCACGTGCCCCTAGAAGGGCCCCAGGGTGACGCGCGGGCCGATGAGCTGGAGCGCGGGCACACAGCATAGGTTTCCCCGGCAAGCACCTTGCCGGGGTAGTGATCTTGCCGGGCCCGGAAGCTTGTCGCTCTCCGGACCCTGCCGGGGCGCATGATGCGCCGAGGCATCTCTTGAGGTATGTGTTCCTTGGCCTTCCTGGCAAGCTCCTCTTGCCAGGGTCTTGTGCTAAAGTGATAATCTCGAGCCTGGTGCGGCCTTCCCGGCAAGCTCCTCTTGCCGGGGCCTTGATCCTTTATCTTGTATACTTTGTTCTTGAATAGCTTCATAAGGACCAGAAAGGTTTCCGGCGAGCACGTGGTAAGCCCTGCCGCGGGAAGCTGCCACTGCCCGTGCACAAGTTGGGGTACTAAGGTACCCCTATCTTAGTACACCGACGGGAGGATACCCGCCTGAAAGTAACGCTCATGGCTCTGGACATGAAGGTAAAACACAAAATGACTGACGCATGCTTCGATGAGAACATGTCATTCTGGCACGAACGTCTTCCCAAGGGGAACAAGTGCCCGACTAGTTTCGAGGAGGCAAAGAAAATTGTGTGTCCTCTGGATTTACCGCATGTCAAATACCATGTGTGCATGAACAATTGCATCATTTATAGGGACGAGCACGCGGAGTCTACCATATGTCCGGTGTGCGGCGTCACTCGATACAAGAAGAGGAAGAAAGCTCCTCGAAAAGTGGTGTGGTACTTTCCGATCACTCCTCGTCTATAGCAGTATTTCGCGGACCCTAAGGTAGCAAAGCTCCTGCGTTGGCATGCGGATAGGGAGGAGAAGAAGCGAGAAGATAACGCAAATGATCCAGAGATAAATAAAAAATACAAGATGCTGAGTCACCCTAAGGATGCGAGCCAGTGGCAAGCGTTGAACTTCGAAGACGCAGAATTTGGGAACGATCCAAGGAACATCGTGCTGGGCGCGAGCACCAATGGAGTCAATCCGTTTGGCAGCCAGAGAAGCACACATAGCACCTGGCCTGTGTTTGTGTGGATGTACAACCTTCCCCCCTGGTTGTGCATGAAGAGGAAGTACATTCACATGAGTATGCTAATTAAAGGACCGAAACAACCAGGGAACAACATCAATTTGTATCTAGGGATGCTGAAAGAGGAGCTAGACATGCTGTGGAAAACGCCAGCCAATACATGGGACGCCGCAGAGATAGAATATTTCCCTATGAGAGCCGCACTGCTCACGACGGTGCACGGCTATCTCGGTTACGGATATGTCGCGGGGCATGTGGTCCACGGATTTTCTGGATGCGTCAGGTGCATGGATGCCACAACGTATCGCCAGCTAGATAGAGATCCCGGGTCTTCGAAAGCCGTGTTCATGGGACATCGAAGGTAGCTTCGCGGCGATGACCTATGGAGAAAACGCAAGGATCTGTTCGATGGTGCAACCGAACCCCGAAGACGCCCGCGTACGAGGAGCGGCGAGGAAATAGACGAGATGTTGAAAAATTGGAAAGATTTCCCACTGCCGGGAAAGAAGCAAAAGGCGCCAGAGCCGGGAAAGAAGCGAAAGGCGCCAGAGCCGCTGCTAAAGGTATGGAAAACAAGGTCTGTTTTCTGGGACTTGCCGTACTAGAAGATCCACCGTGTGCCTCACAGCCTTGATGGCATGCATATCACGAAGAACATGTGCGAGAGTCTGCTTGGTACCCTGCTCAACATGCCAGAGAAGACCAAAGATGGGCCGAAAGCAAGGGCAGACTTGAAATCAATGGGCATTAGGGAGGAGCTTCACGCTAGTGATGATGATGATGATGAGGCGAAGCAGGACACACAAAGTCGTCGCAAAGGCAAAAAGGCCATGAAGACTGGAAATGACTACCCTCCCGCGTGCTTCACTCTAAGCCATGAGGAGATCGAGCAGTTTTTCACCTGCCTCGTAGGAGTAAAACTTCCTTACGGTTACACGGGGAAGATAAGCAGATACCTAGACCCAGCGAAGCAGAAGTTCAGCGGGATGAAGTCTCACGACTGTCACGTGCTGATGACGCGTTGGTTCAAGCAGAAGCTTCTGTCGTACCCTTTACATGAGGAACAACTCATATTCGCCTTGTCACAGGGCGCCGAGCACAACTTGATGACCTATGAGACGTACGATATCAACGGCTACACATTCTACACCGAGGCCAAGGACATGAAGAGCGATGGTTATCATAACTTCGGGGTAATGATGGAATCCTACACTGGTAACGACAAGGACAGATACTACGGAAGGATCGACGAGATCTGGGAGCTGAGCTACGCTGGAGAGAAGGTCCCGATGTTCCGTGTCAGATGGGCATAGAGCGTCCTAAAAGAAGACCGGTATTTCACCACCATGGTTATACCCGAAGCCAAATCCAAGACCGCGGGCGCAAACGTCACCGCGAAAAATGAGCCATGGGTACCGGCTTCCCAAGTTGACCAATGCTTCTTCATTACCGACCTGTCAAAGCCCAGTTGTGTTGTCATGAGGAGAGGCAAAAGGAAGATCATCAGAATGGATGGAGTAGCCAATGAGCAAGACTTCGACAAGTACGGCGACCCGAAGATCGAACATGACGGCGATGACGAAGTAGCAGCATACACCACAAGAAGAAGCAGGACCACCCTACCTAAAGGACGTCCGTTCCACAGAAGAACTCCATTTGCGAAAAAGAAGGGCAAGAAGATTGTGAATCGAAAGCTAGCTAAGATCGATTGTATTTAAATCGTAGCCTTCATTTCTCGATTGTATTTTATGGGCACTTTTTGAACTCTTGAATGTTTTTAAATTTCATGGACACTCGATCTCGATCCCCCTCCATCTCGATCGCTATCCCACCTCGCCAGATCTGGTCCCCCTCGCCGCCGAGCACCCCCCGCTCCACCGGCCGCCGTCGCCGACCCCCCGCACCCTCCCCTACTCCACTGCCGCCGACGACCCACCGCACCCTCCCCCGCTCCACCGGCCGCCACCGCTGACGCATGAACTCATGATATTTTCAAATAATAAATTTATGATATTTTTTCATATTCATAAATATTTTCAAATAACAAATTTGATGATATTTTTTAAAAAAATATTACTGTTTTATAAAAAATATTACTGTTATGATTTAAACAAGTTTGAACATATTTGAACACAAATAAGTATCAAACAGCATTTTAAATGCATAAAAACAAAAATTGGGGAGCCTGGGAATCGAACCCAGGACCTCCCTGGTGGGTGTGCTGCGTGCTGACCAGTCGGTCTAGTACATGGGGTTTGATGTAGATGGAGTCTGGTGGTAGATAACCTGTGGGCTCGAACAGAAATAAAAAAAATACTAATGGCGCACCAGGGGGGAGGTGCGCCATTAGTATAGATGTACTTATGGCGCACCAGGGGGTGGTGCGCCATTAGTAAGCCTCCCCCACTCTACTTGATCCCCCCTCTCCCTCTCTGCGCCATATCCCCTCCCCCCACTGCGACAGATCCCGCCTATGCTCTGCCGCTTCACTGCGCCGCCGCCCCGTCCACTCCTCGGACTCCACTACGCCGCCGCCCCGGCCTCCACTGCCGCCCCTCCACCTCACACGCTCGCCGCCACATCGCTCCCCTGCCCTCCCCACAAACCCTAGCTGCCCCTCCTGAGCCCGTCGTCGCTGCACCATCGTCACCATCGCCACCGGCCCCGCCTACCGCTCCGACCTCGACCTCGTCGCGCGCGAGGCCTCTTGGACACCGTCGCCGCCGCTGCCTCTTCGACACCGCCGCCGCCCGCACCTCTTCGATGCCAGCGCCCTCAACACCGCCGCCGCCGCCGCCGCCTCTTCGACACCGCCGCCACCCGCACCTCCTCGACGCCAGCGCCCATGACATCATCATCTTCTCCAAGTCCTACTACCCGTAAGCACCCCTTTCCCTTCTCTCCTCACCCCTCCATCTTTGAGGCCACTGATTCCATATCCACCTATTTTCAATTGCAAAATGAAGCATAGTTGGTTTACTTGCACCTCCTTGCTTGCCATGGATGATTAAGAAAGAAAATTCAGGGCTGAAAACATTAGTTCAAAAATGCTATGCTAGTTGCCAAATTAAAAAAGATCCAGAGTAACAAATTCTAACCAAAAAGAAACATATTCGCAGAAAAGGTGAGAAGTAAGGTTAGGCTCCTTGTTTGCAAATCTCAGCCCCCTTGTTTATTTTTCCGTTAAGTGTTTGTTGGTCATGTCTCGGAGACACTATTGTTGTAAATTTTGGAATTGTATTTGTATGGCATGGAGACTAGATGTCAAGGAGTATTTTGGTCACCTATTATTTAGTGAACAAAGAGAGTGTCCATCTAGTGGAATGAGTTTATGTATGTTCTATTTGTGACATCCATGAATTTGAGTATATAATAACTAGTATTGGTTGGTTCTGTCTTGAAACAAAGGATTTCCCCTCTCTGCTCCTCTAGTATCTAGTATCTTCGTTAATTGGTTGATGAAATCGGCTACTGAGCCTCTTGCAAAGCAAAAACCTTGCTACTCCAGTCCAATCATTTGGGTGTTTTTTTAATCCAAATTGAATGAAATTTGAACAAAAACATGAGTTATTTACCACATATCCTCAACTTTACAAAATTTGAGAAACACATGAGCTTTCTGGTTTTGAAATTCCAATTTTTTTAACAAAACAAGTGTTTTTCACGAAACTGAATCATTTTCATGAGAATATGTTTCTTTTTTGTTAGAATTTGATTTGAAGACAAATGAATTGACAGAGTAAGAAATGCTATGGATTCGTTAAATGGATAACTCAGGCTTCCCGTGTTTCATGAAATCAACCACCTTTAGCTTTACTATTTGTGACATCAGATCAAAGGGACTATTACCATGGATATATATATAACCATCTTAAGATCATCGAAATAAAACAGGGGAAAATGAAGATATATATATAACTGTCTTTACTATTTTAAATATCCTTTTAGTTTTCTCTTAGTTTTGTTCCTTTCGCTTTGGTGTTTGTGCATAGTGTGTGCAAACTGCTATCCTCTTACCAATGAAAAAGCTAACACTTGCCGGATATTTCAAGAAAATAAGAAGCCGGACATGAAGGTGTAGTCTCACAAGTCACAAGGTCACTGGATATAGCCATTTCATATCATCATTGTGGGAAGTCAAAGAGAAGTTCGTAATGATATGACATTTAGCAATTTATATGGAAATTGTTTCTGGCGCCTTCCCTATAAACTTCAACGATTTATTGCAATATGTGTAAATGAAACCATCTTTAACGCAGTACAAGCATGTAGTTTACTTTGTTTTCCAACAGTTTGATCATATTGGATTGGATGCTCCTATTCTTTTTGTGTGTGCTTGCTCTTGGCTGATCCTTAATTCATTTTGCTATCATGATCTGGTTTTGTATGTTAAATTTTAGATAATTGTGCTGCCACACTGATACACTCTTATTTAGCACAGTTTGGGTGAGCCCTGGTCAAAACTAGGTACTATTCACAATTGTCCTCTTCTGCAAGGATGGTAGTTCTCTTTTTGATTGATACTGGTAGAGCATGGCTGCGAATATATCATATAGGATCATTACAAGTCACCTAAGAGAGTGGTCTTACGTGGTAGTGTCAAAATGCTAACTTGGTTGTAGAAGTCTCGATAGTCTTGTAGTTATTTCAATTTTTATTAACTGATCCATCCAGTGTTGGTGCTTATATTTTCTCTTATTGGATTATTGTTATTCCAATATGTCCGCTTTTATTTTCTCTTATACAATGTTGGTGCTTGTCTTTATGAAGCTTCAGTACCAGACAATATATGCTTTTGCCAGCTATACCCAGCTATTTGAAATGATATGCTCAAGCCTATGCAAACTGGAATTTGAATAGTCTTAAGTGGAGTTGAAAGCCCGATGCACTCCATCCAGATTTTTGCTGGGTTTTGTCTCCGACCATCGTGTCGTGATGATTTTGCAGGTACCCCGAGAGGCCCTTGAGTTTGCTGGAATGTCGATTAACTTCCGTTCCGGCAAATTCGGGTACTCCATATGTCCTATTTTCAGCAAAGGTCATGCTGAAATTTTCCGTGAATTTTAGCATGACTTTGCTAAAACTAGGACATATGGTGTACTTGTGACTAATGCATGGGCCGGGTTATCTTAGTACTTAATTAACTAGGATCAACTGCCCCTTTATTCTTGCCGCATTAAACCATAGGCGGCAATAGAGCCAAGTGATTAGGCCCAACTTAGAATTCTCCTTCCCAGCTTAGCTTTTAGGATGCCTTGGTGTCGAGAAACCATAAATTATAAAACCTTGGCTTTTAGGGTGCCTCGGTGTCGAGAAAAACCTAAATGATGAAAGCTTAGGCTTTTAGGGTGCCTCGGCGGCGAAAAACCCTAAATGATAAAAGCTTAGCTCTTAGGATGCCTCGGTGTCGTCAAACCCTAAATGATGAGACCATGATCTAGTTCCTTGACAATAACCAACTTTTTGACCAAACTTGTTCCTATTTAGAGAGAAACATGGCCCACAACGATGAGGCCGGCGGTTCGGGTGACAAGGCATTTTGGGAGCTATCCCAAGAGATGGAGGAACAACCTCATTTCTATGAGGACGCCGCGAAAGACACCGATCCCGAAACCACTGATGGTGCCGCCGAGGATGACTCCACTGATGGTGCCGTCAGGGATGACACAACTGATGGTGCCGCAGAGGATGCCACCACTGATGATGGCGGCACACGCACAGATGGCAGCCAACCAAAGAGGCAACGGAAGGACAAGCGCCCGACCGTGCTCCGCACCGTCAAGGAGGAATTTACTGAAGTGGACTCCGACGAGAATCCAACGACGCCCGAATAAATAGTCAAGGGGTACTCTCTTCAGCTCGGGTGCATTCTCCGGAGCACCGTCTCGATCAACACCGAGAACCTAAGGCATAAAGACCGAGGGAATTTGCGCAACATCCTCTTCACGAAGCTGCACGAACGATAAAAGTTCCCCGCTGAATTTGAAAACACACGCCTCACAGGGAATAAAGTGAACAATGCCGCCCTCACGAGGATGAGCACGGCCCTGTCTACTTGGAGAAGCTCGGTGAAGAGAATGATTGACAAAGGTTTTAGTTATGAGAAGATCAAGGAGAAAAATCCTTTGATCACCGAAGATGACTACAACGACTTCAAGATCAAGTGCGAGAGCACCGCAACCTCCGAATCAAGTCAGTGGGGGACAGAATTGCGAGAGTTGAACTTAGGGGAACACACACTCGGTCCCGGCGGTTACAGAGTGATGGAGCCTATATGGGACAAGGAGGAGGCGGAGCGTGCCGAGCAAGGCCTACCGCCCCTCTTTGATAAATACGGTGACAAGCAGACCAGGAACTTTGCAGGGCCCGGTACAAGAAGGACCCGAAAACAAAGGAGCTTACCACGGATCCGAAGACCAGGGCGCTTGAGCTTGTTCTGGTAAGGAATACACCCCCGCGTAATTAGCTCCATATGGTTGCATTCTAATTAATGAAGCCAAATTTCTAAATGGTTCACATTCCTTCCGCAGGCGACTGAAAGCAGTAGCGCGGGGTCGACTCCGAGCACCCCTTGGGACACCACTCTATATAGGGCGTTGAATGTATTGAAAAAAAAAGGATAAGCTCAATAAGCCGTCGTCAGCTGGTCGTGTGGCCGGCAAAGGCTTGTCCACAAAATGGTCGTCATACTATAACGCTGGTGGGCGAATGGAGAAAAAGACCAGCTCGGAAAGCCAATCGCGCGAGGTTCAAGAACTGAAGGCACAAGTGGCGCGGATTCCGGAGATTGTCCAAGAGCAAGTGCAACAACAACTGGGATCGACGCTCACCGGCATTATGCCTACCTTGATTCAGGGGCTGACGACGTGGATTGCGGGCGGCCAATAGGGGCCGCCCCCGATTACCAGCTGCATGGCTAGCAACTCGCAGAACGCGCAGGCGGGGCCATTGGTGTCTCCGGTGGAGGCGGCATTGGTGTCTCTGACGCCGGCATGGGCATTGGAGCTTAATGCACCCGGGTGTACGCCGGCTGGCAGCTCTGCAGCAAGCGGCTGATGGGCCTCTAACCCCTCGTTGGTTACCCCAAGTGGAAGGTGAAAGATGCAGTGTTGTGGAAGTGTTTTCCCTTAGCAAAGATGCCAAGGATCGAATCCCCAGAGACTCCTAGGTTCAACAAGTAGGTGTCAACTGCTAACGGCGCGGATTAGCAATCAACATGGACCTGCACACAGATACAAATAACTTTGCTCCCAACGAGTACAGAGAGGTTGTCAATCCCTCCGGCCTTGTAGTTCACAAAGGATTAAACGCAAATGATAGTAGTGATAGATAATGTTTGCAATAGTAAATAATAGCGAAAAGTAAATAGCGGATGTGATCAATGATGGTAATATGGACAGGAGTCTCATGATGTTCACTAGTGATGTCTCTCTCCCAAAAGACGATAAAACAGCTATGTGAGGTAAACAAATTATAGCTGGGCAATTGATAGGACCACGAACGCAAACCAATGCTGATTACATTGCAAGAAAGGTTGAGGTTCAAAGCATGGGCGGTACACCAAATTAAGTAGACCGAAATCCATCAATATCTGCTACTAATCATCCACCTTGAGATATCTATCCAGAACATCTCGCTGGTATTAAGTTGCGAGTCCCACCCATAGTGTAAACTCAATGCAACAGACAACTGCATTAAAAGAACTTTGCGTAAAGTAAACAATCCTTGCACCCGCGGGCACAAGCACCGTTGTTTTCCCCCTTGTGGCAACAGCACATCCCCTAGACTCATGTTTCTATCACTCAAGCTAGTCATCGAGGGGCATGAACCCACAATCGAGCATAACGTTCCCTCTTGGAGTCACTACGTATTACTTGGCCAAAGCAATAAATAACAACGGAGAACATGCAAGAATTACTTATGAACATAAATATAAAAGAGGTAGATCAAATATATTACTCAAGATCAATCTGAACATAATCTCATAATCCATCGGATCCCAGCAAACTCATCATAGCAACAGCATAAGGATTACATATGTGCCTCGATCATGTAGGGCAGCTCTCGAGGACTAATTAGTGAAGCACAAGAACGGGAGGAGAACATCACATAGCTACTGGTCATGGACTCATGGTCCACGGGAGACTACTCACAACTCATCCGGGAGGCGTCCATGGTGGTGGAGAAGCTCCCGATGGTGATCCTCCCCTCTGGCAAGGTGCCGGGAAGAGTTCTCCTGGTGCTCCCGATCTTGGAAGCGGCGGCGGCGGCGGAATAGAGATGAGATCGCGAAAAATAGTTCCCGTCCCGAGGGTTTCGAAGGACGCTCTAAATATATGCCGAAGGGGGGAATGAGACGGGGCTCGGGGGGCCCAGGCGCCCCCCCCCAGGCGCGGCCCAGGGGGGGGGCGCGCCGCCAGGGCGCCTGGAGCCCTGGTGCCCCCCCCCCCCCCCCCC
>LR738713.1:600558766-600610270 GCA_902687465.1 Secale cereale | reverse complement strand
CCTCTCCGCGCCGACGACTCCATCCGCCTCTACGACCTGCACACCGCGGGCGACCTCGGCCCACTCCTCGACCCCTCCGCCGCCGTCTCCGCGCTCGCCTTCCACTCCATCGGCCCCGTCCCACGCAACCTCCTCGCCGCCTCCGACGACGGCCTGCTCCACCTCTACGACGCCGACCCCGTCGTCGTGCACCCCTCGGGCCGGGTCGCGCTCGCCGTCGGCCGCGCTGGGGGGCTCTCCATGGTCAACCTCCTCCGCATGAAGCTTCTGTAGGAGGTTAAACCTCCACCCGCAGGATTTGTGTGCTGAATGCTTTGTGTGAGGTGCCATGGCATGACCAATTTGTTCCTGCATTGTCGTGTTCAGGTCTTCAGGACCCTACGTGACTCTAGGCAGTATGAGGATTTCGCGAGGGAGTTCGACGCGGCGCTCGAAGAGCTTGCCTCACCCCCGGGTTTCCCCAAGGTGATTCCGATTGACCGTTTCTTGTATGATATGTCCCGACTATGATTATGTGGGTGCTGATGTTCTGCTTTGTGGATCTGTCTGGTTTGACTCGGACCAAGAGCGGCGGTGAAGTCGGAGTTCCCACCACGGGTCATTCGCGGATTCTAGTTAACGAGCTTCTGGAACGGCTAGACTCAGCATCATGTATTTCTCTGGCTGAGAGAGGACTGGGCACACTTCTGGACAGCGTGAAGAAGAACATCTTCAGTGATCCAGGCAGCCCAGTGATCTCTAGGTACATAAGCCCTTAAACACTCTCAAGCTTCTGTGTTGTGCCCTTCGGTTTTCATGGTAGCATGCTATGGTTTGAACTCATTAGAAATTTTACGATGCACGGCCATGGTAGCATGCTATGGTTTTTTGTAGCTTCTGTTAAAAATAACTTATTCTCATGAAGCTTCTGTAGGAGGTTGAACTTTCAAGATGCACAACAATACATTTCGGAAATGAAAATGATCAAATGGAGTAGTACAACATTCATGCATACTTTGTTTGCACTATTCTCTTGCTTGCACTGCTTGTTTAACATTAAATGATCAAATGGAAATGGAAATGATCTTGCAGTAGTTTAGTGTAGGACTTGGAGTAGTACATGGAACTTTTTGATTTACTGCTGGTAATTACTAGTATTAGAGTGCCGCTGGTTTATTAGGATGTGACTGAAACCATTGGATGTCCTTCCTGGACATGTTATCCAAAATTGGTACTTGTTCCATTTTTTGTTTCCTTGCTGGACATGTTATGGATCAAGTGTCGATGATGTCTAGTACTCCCTCCATCCGAAAATACTTGTCATCAAAATGGACAAAAGAGGATGTATCTAGAACTAAAACACATCTCGATACATCCTCTTTTATTCATTTTGATGACAAGTATTTCCGGACGGAGGGAGTAGTAGTTTGCTAGCTATACACCTGCTGCTGATTGATGCTCTTGTGGCCTCGATACTTAGCTTGGAAGAATGATTACACACGTAAGCATTCTAATGATCACATACATGTATCTAGTTATCCTCATAAAATATTTGCATGCATGACAAAGCTCCAACACGTACACTCTCATGCTTACTTATATTAGAAGCATTATGTAGAAGACGAACTACTATATGCTAGTCTTACTTACACTGTGTGTGTGGGGCACTCTCCTTTAATTTTCTAGCATGTTAAATTTAACATTCTAGTATATTTTGCTGCTAGTGTCCATTTAGCTATTTTTTTACTATGTTTCTACCAAGATGGTTCAGTCATTTGTTTGTTTTACTGCAGTGAAGTGCGGCTGGACTATCAAGGCTGCTATTCTGCCTTGATGTGCACACAAAGAGTTCCTGGACCTGACTTGAAGCAAGTGTGGCTGCAAGCCAACAATAATTGAAGACATGTGCTGCTTGTCTATGTTCTCAGCATAGCTATAGGCTGCCATGTCTTTTCCAGTTTCCTTTTCGCTTTCTGTAATGCTAACTTGACGGTTAGCCTATAGTTATGTGAAGAACATCGGCTAGCAGCACCTGTCTTCAGACATACACTGCCATGTCTTGTTCCATTAATCACCTAGTGCTCCTGTTAGTGACATTCATCTAGTATCTTATTTTACAAAGCATGTAATGGTTTGGAGTACTTGATCATAGCCTGATGGAACCTAGATGTCGTTACTACAGCAGCTAGAAGCAATCCATTTTATTAAAAGCATTCTGGTTAGCATTTAGTCATGGCATCACCTTGATGTTCTGTTTGTTTTAAATCTGGTTGCAAGTTTACTATTTTTCCATAACCATTATCTTAGATTTTTGGCATTGAGCATTGGTGGATCTCAACAGCTATATGATGAATACACATCATGATATATACTTGATGAATCTGCCTGCTACATCTCAACTTGTGTATCTATTTTGGTATCTCTTCCACTTTGTATCTGTTTTCTTGTATGAGTGGGTATCTCATTTTAACTACTTGGAGAACAAAAAGCATGGTACTAGCTAGCTTAATTTGTGTTATCATTCTTAATAAATGTCATTTTCTTGAATGGTTTGTTCATAATATATTTGCCTCAGTTTTTCTAATTCTTCTCTCATTCATGTAACAGGGTGACAGAGGAAGCCTTGTTGCCGTGTTGTTTGTTCCCAGCCTTGACTATGTGTCGGGGGAAACTGTCCTCCCACGAGCACCTATGGGACCGGAGCCCCTTCTACGTTGTGGTAAGGGAGCGGAGGGAGCACGGAGAGCAGATCGAGGGGCACACGCGGGCAGTTTTACCCAGGTTCGGGCCGCGCGGACGCGTAAAACCCTACTCCTGCTTAGGTTGTATTGAGTTCTTGAGCTCGGGAGCTTGAAGATCTACAGTACTGGCTACACCGAGCGAGAGAGTTGTCTAGGTTTCGAACCCCCTCTACGTTGTGCATGGGCCTCCTTTTATAGCTCAAAGGGGTCACCGACAGGTGTCAACGTAGAGGAGGGTAAAAGTGTAATTTTGGTGGTAGTTGTAACAGTGCATGAACAGTATATGAACAGTGGTCTTCACCTAACTTTGACAGTGGGGGACAAGGGCATTAAATGCCCGTCGCCGTCGCCCCCAAAAGCGTCCGTCCATGCTTCTCCGTTCGCCACGGCGGTAGCCTCGTCACCGTGGCTTGCCACCGTGTGCCCCAGGCTGCACAGCCGTCTACCACGCGTCCCTGGAAGGGCCCCAGGGCGACGCGTGGGCAGATGAGCTGGAGCGCGGGCACACAGCGTAGGTTTCCCCGGCAAGCACCTTGCCGGGGTAGTGATCTTGCCGGGCCCGGAAGCTTGTCGCTCTCCGGGTCCTGCCGGGGCGCATGATGCGCCGAGACATCTCTTGAGGTTTGTGTTCCTTGGCCTTCCTGGCAAGCTCCTCTTGCCAGGGTCTTGTGCTAAAGGGATAACCTTGAGCCTGGTGTGGCCTTCCCGGCAAGGTCCTCTTGCCGGGGCCCTGATCTTCTGACTTGTATACTTTGTTCTTGAATGGCTTCATAGGGACCAGAACGGTTCTTGGCGAGCACCTGGTAAGCCCTGCCACGGGAAGCTGCTACTGCCCGTGCACAAGTTGGGGTACTAAGGTACCCCTATCTTAGTACACCGACAGGAGCCCCCGGGCCTGGGCCACACACGGTGCCGAGCGCTGTTGGGCCAGGCCCAAGACAGTTCACGGGCACACGCGGCCCACGGCAAGCCGTATCCCCTTCCGTATGCACCGCATCCCTCCCTAACGGCACGGGTCGATTGCGGCGTCGTGGGAGAGATCGTGGCCTGTTCTTTAATGGGAAATGCGGAACGTCCCCCACTTCCCCCTTAAAAGCAGAGGAAGCAGGGGCAGTTCCCTCCATCGTCTTCATTGCGCCTTGATTCTCCAGAAACCCCCGTCGCCCTCCGCCTCCCAAAGGTCGACAGAGAGCCCAGCCCCTCCCTTCCTCCGCCATCTCCCGCATCCGCGGCACCGTCGACCTCCTCGCCTCTTTCCTTGCCGCCCCCGCCATGGCTCCGAAGAGCGACAAGGCGAAGAGTGACAAGGCCAAGAAGGAGAAGTCCGAGCAGGCGGCGAAGCTGGCAGCCCTACGGAAGAAGTGCGTGGTCTTCGCGCCGAGGCTTGGCGCGAGGGAGCTGGGGGACAAATACTATTTGTTCTGGGCGAGGGAGACCAAAGCTCATCCCCGCACCAGAGTCCTCCCCGCCGTCGCCGCTGACATGTTCCCCAGCGGGTACTTTTTCTTTGCCACATTCTTCCATTGTGGTCTGTGCTCTCCGTACTCGGAGTTCTTTTGTGATGTAATGAATACGTATGGCCTCCAGCTCCTAGATTTCACCCCAATGCCATCCTTACGATGGCCGTTTTCGCACATCTGTGCGAAAACTATGTTGGGGTTCATCCAAATGTAGCTCTTTTCCGCCACTTCTTCATGCCTAGAGTAGAGTCTGGTGCTCCCCTCTCTGGCGGCATCTCCTGGATCTTCAGGCTGAACAAGAAGGACGCGTACTTGAAGGGAGAGCTCCGCGGCAAGTGGGAGGAGTGTAGAGCCGATTGGTGCTGGGTGATGGAAGCTAATCCTGAGCCCTTTACCTCGCCGCGCAAGACTGCCATAGTGCGCGGCAGGGATTGGAGTGAATTGGCCCCGGAGGACAGCAAGCTTCAGATCGCCTTCATTAGGATCATTCGTCTCCGGGTCGCCAATCTGACTGTTGGAGAAGTTGGAGCAGATTTCCTCCGCCGCCGCATCGCCCCTTTACAAGAAAGGAAGAGGCCCGCCTGGGAATTCGGCAATGCGGCAGACATCATGAGGCTGCGCCCTGGATTGAACTACAACTTCACCGTCTTGGAGTTGAAGGGGATGGTCCGGGAGCTCTTCAAGCATGACCCGGCCCACCCGGAGTGGTTCAGACCTTCCCGGGGAGTGGTGCCACTGTGCAACAGCACTGCCCGCGACTCCATCCGCGCGATGATGCCCGAGTGCGACTCCCATGGCGTCGTCCCCACTTGGTTGGAGCCTCCACCGGAGACCGTGCTAACCTTCTTCGACAACTTGGTCGAGAAGCCCCGCAACGCCGAGGAGAAGAAGGGCCTCATCCGGGATACTACTGACCGGGATGTAGCTTACATCGCCTCCAGGATGGAGGAGGCCGCCGCAGCGGCTGCAGGTGAATTTGGATACAGAGTGGAAGAGGCAGAGGCCGCAGACGCAATGAGTCAAGCAGAGGAGGCGGAAATCCTCAAGCTGCTGAAGATTGCTCCCGAGGAGTTTGCCGGGGAACCTTCCCTGAAGCTTGCCGGGACGAGCGAGGTTGCCGGGGGGAGCGAGGCCGCCGGGCATGGCACTGAGTCCAGCGGGCCTGCCGAGGAGGAGGAGGACGCCGAGGATGGAGATTCCGATGAAGACTCTGCTGGATCTCTGAATCTTGACGACGATGCCTCCTCATCCTCGGAGAACTCTCCGCCCCCGCCAAGCCCTCCGCAGCAACCGAAGAAGCGCCTCCGCAAGGCAACTGAGACGGCGAGGCCGCAGGCGCCTCGACAGCAGCCGGCGCGCCGTGCGACGCGCGCCACCAAGACGAGCGAAGTCGTCAAGGAGGCGCCCCGTGCTCGAGCGCCAAGCGGAGGGGGATCTTCCCGGAGCGGAACGGGTGCTCCTTCTGCCCCTCGGTCCTCGGCGACAACGAGAGCCGGGTCTTCACAGCCCACGGCCCCGGAGCCCGCCAAGCGCCCGAAGGAATCTTCTCCTCCAGCTCCTCGCGCGGGAGCACACCAGGCGGAGTTTGACTTCTCCGCCCTCAGCTCCGACGAAGAGGAAGAGGAGTAAGTACTTGCAATTCTTTTAGTTTCATTGATTTTGTCTTGATTTTCCTTGCTTGGTTCTGATCTTGCTTTTGTTTTGCTTCGCAGGACCTTGACCCAACGGATGGCGAAGAGGGCCAACATCCCTGTGGTCAACATCAAGGACGACGAGCCCGTCGCGGCGACGAGCGACGCGCCGGCGACGAGCTTGCCGGATCAGCCTGCTGCTCCGAGGAGCAGCCCCCAGCGCATCCCCCTGCGTAAGTCTGGTATTTATCTTTCTGCTTGACGGGCGCGCTTGAGGTTATCATCTTGGTTGATGTCTTGTTGTCTTGTGCAGAAGTGGAGCCGCAGCCGCAGGAGCGCCAGGAGGTCGCCCCCGACGAGCCACTTGCTCCACCCTCCCCGCCAAGGATGAACTCCCCGGCAAGGGAGAACGCTCCGCCAAGGACGGGCACTCCGCCAAGGGCGAGTACCCCGCCAAGGGTGAGCAGCCCGACGAGGGTGAGCACCCCGCCAAGGGAGGGCGCGGGCGGCCCTCCGCCAGCAGGGGCTACTACTCCGCCGCCGAGGGAAAACTCCCCGGCGAGGGACCCTGTCGTCGAAGAGATCCGCGAAGGTAAAGCTTTTGATTTCTTCTTCTTCCCGGATTCGTCTTTTTGGATATTTGCTTGATTCTTTCTTTTCTTTATCTTCCACTAGATCCTCCTGCCCCAGAGCCGATGGAGACGGAGGCCACCACTGAGGAGGAGGTGCATGGCGACGACGGCAACGCCACTGCCTCTGAGGGAATGGCTGGAGCCGACGAGCCTGCCGCTGAAGAGACCGCCCCGACCGCAGACGCCACGGCTGGGGAAGGGACCAGCGACCGCACTGCAGGCCCGGAGGCCGCAGGAGCGCTGGACGCTGCACCGGCCGCCGACCCTTCCGCCTCCGCGGCTGGGCAGGGCGTCTACCTGGAGGCCGCCAACGGGGTTTTCATACAAGTCCCGTGGGCGTCTTCATCAAGGGCGCCCGTGGAGGGAGAGACCTTCGACGGAGAGGTCCTCGCCTCCGCCGGGCTGAAGGTCGTGGATGCGCCCGGCAGCAGTGACGAGCCCGAAGAGGAGAGACTCCTTCGTCGGCTCCTGGCCTTGTATCAGGCCAGGCTAGCGAAGTTCGAGTCTCGGGAGGCTCTGGCTGCCAAGGCTGGAGCTGATCTGGAGAAGCACGCCACGGAGCTCCGCGCCGCCAACCAGGCGGCCCTCCGCAACTTGGCGGAGGAGCGTGAAGAGCTTGCCGGGGCGCAGCAAGCCTTCCTCCTTGAGAAGGCTGAGGTAGAAGAGCAGCAGCGACTGGCCGCCGAGGAGCTGTCTCGGCGGGAGGGAGCGCTCAACCAGTGGAAGGTCGACCTCGACAGCCACGAGGACGACCTCACCGCCCGGGAGCAAGCCATCGGCGGGGCCCTGAAGCAGGCGAGGGACGCTGCCGCTGCCGCGAAGACTGCCAAGAAGGATCTGGAGGACAGGGTGGCGCAGCTAGAGTTGTTCCTGAAGGCGAGCGAAGACAGGGTCACCGCGTTCAACGTGGCGCGGGAGAAAGACGCCCATACCAATTCGGATTTGTAGGTACGCCTCTCCGATAAGGGCCAGGAACTCACTGCCGCCAGGGACTCCACTGTTGATTTAGAGCTGAAGGTCTCCACTCTTACTAATTCGCTCGACGCCGCCCGGGACCGCGAGACGAAGCTGAAGGACGAACTCCGCAAGGAAAGGGCCTTGGTGGAGAGCGTCGCCGTCTCGGCGAACAACTTCAGCCGGGCAGTGGAGCAGTGGACTGATGAGCTGGTCACCTCCGCTGCCAATATTGACATGGAGATGATGGCGCTGAGGGCGGAGCATCTCGTGTACTCCCCGAACGAGAGTCTCCCCCACAGCGCCAAGTTGAGTCTGTTCTTCAGGGGAATTGTGCCGGCGCTTGCGCGGCTGCGGGAGAAGATCCCCGTGCAGCTGGCCGACGAGGCGCGTCGGCTCTGCATGGGCACCATGGAGCGGGTCTTGTCGAAGATCGTCTACCGCAACCCCGGCATCAACCTCGTCAATGTCCTCCGCACCTTGCCTCCCGAAGCTGATCAGGAGGCGTTGAAGGCGCAGGTTGCCCACATCGTCGCCAAGGTGGGCAAGATCACGAGGCGTGAAGGCGACCGCGTAGATTAGATTCCTTTCTTTCTGCTTCCTTTGCCGCTGCAAAGCATGTTACGGACAAGAATCTGTTAGCATTGCGGCAAGTTATCTTTGTAATATACAATCTTATTTTGAGCAACCAATGCAGTGTTATCTCCCTTGCTTTGGTCCCTTCACTTTGTATGCATTCCACCCTACGTTTTTAGGGAACTTGCCGGAAAAGGACCCTTGCCGTGAGCGCTGAGTGCTGGACTCTTAGCAGCCTGCTTGCAATACCTTCGCCGGCAAGAAACCTTGCCGCAGCTAGTCGCAGCACACTTAGATTGCTGAGCGAACTCGAAAACGAAGTAAGGGCGCGACACTTGTCGCAGATCACTTAAGCCGTTGAGCGTGCTAGAAACAAGGTAAGGGTGCGGCTAGCCACGGGTAGGTTCCTCCGCGCACAGGTTTTCCATACAAAGTGTGGTTGTTCAAGGAAGACAACTAAAAAAATTTGAAAAATAAAAATTTGAATTACTCAAACTTTGGTAACTTAGATTTCATAGGTTGTTTGCTCCCCGACAAGGCTTCTCTTTCTTGAACAGTACTGGGTTCATGCCTCCATCTCCTTCCCCCCGACAAACTTGTGCGCGAGGAATACTCCTTCTGCTTAAGAGGAAAAAAGAGGAGGAAAAACAAGTATAGGGCCTTATGGCTTGCTAGTGCTTACCGGGGAGGTGCGTTGCACAAGGTGCCAAACGATGCATGCATATAACAAAGAAAAGCATGGAAATGACAAATAGTGCGAAGCACAAAAGCTTTACTAATGCATGGGGTCTACGCCCGGCTTTGTACAAAGGTTTACATGCAACAGCGGCAAGACTTGTACAAATGGTGGTTGCCGGAGCGGATCACGGCAACCGCGCCTTACGGGTGAAACTTGCGAAGATGCTCTATGTTCCAGGAATTGCTCACCGGTAAGCCTTCTTCGGTCTCAAGGCGGACAGCGCCGGGCCTTGTGACTTGTCTCACCCGATAAGGGCCTTCCCACCTCGGCGTCAACTTGTTGGAATTCTTGGCGGACTGAACACGCCGAAGAACAAGGTCGCCTTCCTCGAGACTCCTGGCCCTGACCTTGCGGCTATGATAGAGACGCAAGGCTTGCTGGTATCGAGCAGCTCGTACAGCAGCCTGGAGACGTTCCTCCTCAAGGAGCAATGCGTCATCTTGTCGCAGTTGCTCTTGCTCGAGCTCATCGTAAGCGAGCACTCGAGGAGATCCGTATACGAGTTCCGTGGGGAGAACAGCCTCTGCTCCATAGACAAGAGCAAAGGGTGTTTGTCCGGTGGCTCGATTTGCTGTCGTCCTGATTGACCAAAGAGCCGCCAGCAACTCCTCTATCCAGTTTCTTGCGCACTTGTGCAGCCTGTCGAAGGTCCTTGTCTTGAGTCCGCGCAGCACTTCAGCATTGGCCCTCTCCGCTTGACCATTGCTCCTCGGGTGAGTAACAGAAGCGAAGCAGACCTTGGCGCCAAGGTCTTGGACGTACTGCATGAAGGTGCGACTTGTAAACTGTGTGCCGTTGTAGGTGATGATCCTGTTAGGGATTCCGAAACGGCAAACAATCGATCTGAAGAACCTGACCGCTGACTGTGCTGTCACCTTTCTCACTGGTTCCACTTCTGGCCACTTTGTGAACTTGTCGATTGCTACGTACAAGTACTCAAAGCCCCCGACTGCGCGGGGAAAGGGGCCGAGAATATCTAGTCCCCAGGCCGAGAAGGGCCAGGACAAAGGAATCGTCTGGAGAGCTTGAGCTGGCTAGTGAATTTGCTTGGCATGGAACTGGCATGCTTCACACTTGGTTACTTGTGCAGTTGCATCTTGAAGGGCTTCTGGCCAAAAGAACCCTTGCCGGAACGCCTTCCCGGCAAGTGCCCTTGCGCCAATGTGGTGGCCACATATGCCTCCATGTATCTCTGCCAACAGCTTCTGTCCATCTTCCCTGGAAATGCACTTCAACCTGACACCATTTAGTCTTCTTCTGTACAGTTCATTGCCAACGAACTGGTACATACTTGACTGCCTGGTTATTTTCTCTATCTCTTCTGGCTCGTCGGGAAGTTCTCTAGTTTGCAGAAAGCGGACGATTTGCTGTGCCCATGCTGGAGCCTGAGGCTCAACAACAAGGACTAAAGGCATGAGGGCTGCTGCGGGAACCTCAGCTTCTACGGCAAGAACCTGCGGCTCTGCCGGAGCTGATGGTCCCCCGGCAAGCCTGCCGGGGCAAGGCTTGTCGGGAACGCCTGCTTCAACTGTACAGACCCTTGGATCTGCAGGAGCAGACTGTTCCTCGGAATCTTGGCTGTTGATCTTGGGGACCTTGGCGGCGGCTTCTGGAAGATCCGTCGGCAAGTAGTCGCCGGAGACCAACTTTCTCTTCTTGTTTTGCCCAACTGATGGTGTAACGGATGGCTGAGTTAACTTGAGCACGAAGGTCCCTGGTTCCACAGGTAACTTCATTGCAGCACACTTCGAGAGGCCATCTGCAATATCATTCTGAGCTCTTGGGACGTGCTCCATTTGCAGACCTTCAAAGTGTTCTTCAAGCTTCCTCACTTCATCAACATAAGCTTCCATCAAAGGGCTCTGGTAACTCTTATTCACTTGTCGGACCACCAACTGTGAATCTCCCCGCACAATCAACTTCTTGATCCCAAGCTCGGTCGCAATTCTGAGGCCGGCAAGCAAACCTTCATACTCTGCAGTATTATTTGTCGCTTGCTCCTTGGGAAAGTGCATCTGGACAACATACTTGAGGTGCTCTCCGGTGGGCGCTATGAGTACTACGCCGGCACCGGCGCCTTGCAGCGAGAAAGCACCATCAAAGTACATTATCCGCTCGTTGCTCGCTTCTTGGATGGGGATGTTTGTCTCCGGGACCTCTTCATCTGGCGTTGGGGTCCATTCTGCTATGAATTCTGCCAAAGCTCTGCTCTGTATGGTTGAAGTACTCTCAAACTTGAGACCAAAGCTTGACAGCTCCAGTGCCCACTCGACGATCCTGCCTGTTGCTTCGGGATTTTGCAATATCCTCTTCAACGGAAAGCGAGTGACCACTGTTATCTCGTGTGCTTGGAAGTAATAGCGCAACTTCCTTGAGGCCATGAGGAGGCCGAAAAGCAACTTCTGCACCCCAGAGTATCTTGATCTAGCCCCCTGCAAGAGGGAACTTACGAAATACATTGGGCGCAGCACCATCTTCTTTCGCACTTCACCTTGTCCCGGCGCAGACTTGTCCTTGTCGGGGCCCGAGCTTGTCGGGGAAGCCCCCTGCTTGTCGCTGGATTCGCTTACCGGGGATGTGGGTTCCTCATCTGCCTCCCTCTCCGCTACTAACGCAGCACTAACCACTTGATTGGTTGCCGCTAGGTACAGCAGCAACTTCTCTTGTGGCCTAGGTGCGACAAGTATCAGAGTGGAGGACAGGTATCCTTTCAAGTCTTGCAGCGCTGCCTCCGCTTCCGGAGTCCATTTCATAGGGCCTGCCTTTTTCAAAATTTTGAAGAAAGGCAGGGCGCGTTCTGCAGACTTTGAAATGAACCTGCTGAGGGCAGCCACACAACCAGCAAGTCTTCTTACGTCCTTGACGCGCTTCGGGGCTTCAATCTGCTCGATGGCTTTTATCTTGTCGGGATTGGCTTCAATCCCCCTCTAGGACACAAAGAACCCGAGAAGCTTGCCGAAGGAACCTTGAAGACGCACTTCTCAGGGTTCAGCTTGAGTTGGATCTTGCGCAGATTCTCAAAGGTTTCCTCTAAGTCCTGTATCAGGGTATCTTTGCTCTTGCTCTTGACCACTATATCATCCATGTAGGCTTCTACATTTCTGTGTATCTGTGGCTCAAAAGCAGTGTGCACCACCCTTGCGAATGTCGAGCCTGCATTCTTCAATCCAAAGGGCATGCGTATGAAGCAATATGTGCCGCATGGAGTAATGAATGCAGTCTTCTCTTCATCTTCCTTGGCCATGAATATCTGGTGGTAACCTGAGTATGCATCAAGGAAGGAAAGCAGCTCACATCCGGCGGTGGAGTCAACAATCTGGTCAATACGCGGCAAGGGAAATGGATCCTTGGGACACGCTTTATTCACATCAGTGAAGTATATACAAAGTCTCCACTTCCCATTGGCCTTGCGCACGACAACTGGATTGGCCAACCACATAGGATGGATTACGCCTCTAACCAGGCCTGCTGCTTCCAACTTCTTTATCTCTTCGGCGATGAATTCTTGGCGCTCCACGGCTTGCTTCCTGACCTTCTGCTTGACGGGCCGCGCATGAGGGCAAACAACAAACTAGTGCTCAGTTACCTTCCTGGGAACGCCGGGGATGTCAGATGGTTGCCATGCAAACATATCGACATTCGCCCGCAGGAAGGCAACGAGCACGCTTTCCTATTTAGGGTCGAGTGTAGCACTGATGGTGAAGGTACCACCAGTGCCGTCCTCCTTGGCGGACACCTTCTTGGTTGCCGGTGGAGCTTCCATTCCTTTCTTGCACTTGCCGGTGGAGCTCGATGGCGCGTCCTCGACGGCAGCGCAGCACTTCGAGGAGGTGCGTTTGCCGGAGTGGGCTCCAGAGCTCTTGCCGGACTTGGTCTTGTTCTTCCCCCCGGGAGCTTCAACGGCATGTGTGTTGCTTTCTGCTGTGGCTGCTGTATCCCGGTAGATCTTGTCGGCGTAGATAAGCACGTCCTTCTTGTCGCCAGGGACAGAGATGACGCTTATCGGCCCCGGCATCTTGAGCATGTTGTATGCATAGTGGGAAGCTGCCATGAACTTGGCGAGGGCAGGACGGCCAAGTATCCCGTTGTATGTTAACGGGATATCAGCAACATCAAACGTGATCTTCTCCGTCCTGAAGTTGAGCTCCCCGCCAAAGGTCACTGGCAGCGTAATCTTCCCCTTCGGCTTGCTCCTTCCCGGGTTGATCCCTTGGAACGACCCGGTTTCCTCGAGCTCGCTGTCGGGGATCTGTAGCTTCTTGATCACAGCTGAGGAGATCAAGTTCAGGCCGGCCCCGCCGTCAACCAACATCTTGGTGACCTTGAGGTTGCGGATAGTTGGTGAGACCAACATCAGCAAGCACTCGACCGCAGTTGTGCGGTCAGGGTGGTCCTCAAGGTCAAAGATGATGGGCGTGCCGGACCACTTCAGCAGCCTGCGTGACTCGACGGGCGGCTCAGCTGCATTCACTTCTCGCACCCACTGCTTGAGCTGGCGGTGGGAAGTGTGCAGAGAGGCACCTCCGTCGACACACAGAACCTCTGTGGCCTTCTGGAACTCCTGCTCGCTGTTGTCTCCTTCTTCCATGTCATCATCGTCGTCTTCATCCTCATCCTTGTCGCGGCCCCGGGGAGGTCTATCACCTTGCCGCTGCTTGGCCTTGCCGCGGCGCCCTCCCCGGCCATTGAACGACCGCTTCTTGCTGGGCTCTCCTCCGCCTCCTTTGGCCTTCTCCTTGTCGCGACGCTCGTATTCAGCCTTCTGCTGCTCTACGAGGTACTCGACTCTTTTGCAGTTCTGAAGATCGTGGCCCTTGGTGCGGTGGATCTTGCAGTACTGCTTGTCGGAGCCGTCCTGCTTGTCGGCTGCCGCTACAGGGGCGGGCTCCTTGTCGAAACCGCCAGCCTGTGCCTTCTTGGCAGGAGCCTCCTTGCCGGACTGCTCGACAAACAGCACCTCCTTGCTCTTCTTTTTCTGTTATTCCGCCGCCGGCTTTCTGTTACTCCGGGGCGGCGTCTTCACTGTCGCTTCCTCCTGCGCCAGTATCCTCTCCGGGGAGTCTCCTCCCCTCTTCGGCGCGCGCGCACTTGTCAGCCAGAGCGTAGAGCTCGCTGACATCCCGGATCTTGGTCATGGCCATCTCCTCCCTCATCCGGCGGTTACGCACGTTCTGGTGAAACGCGCTGATAACCGCGGCAGGGTGGACGTCGGGAATGTTGTGATGGACGCGGCTGAATCTTTGGATGTATTTGCGCAGGGACTCTCCCTCCTTCTGGGCGAGGATGTGGAGATCGCTCTCCTGGCCGTGGGGTTTGTGGCCGCCCGTGAAGGCACCAACATACTGGTGGCACAGATCCGCCCATGAAGAGATGGAGTTCTCCGGCAAGTGCATAAGCCAAGACCGGACGTTTGGCTTAAGCACTAGCGGGAAGTAGTTGGCTTGGATCTTCTCGTCGCGTCCCCCGGCAGCCTGCACCGCAATGGTGTAGATGCTGAGGAACTCCGAGGGGGCGATTTATGCTTCCGCGGCGGGGAATGCACGGTGGTTGCACCCCCGGCGGTCTTGTCTCCATCGGCCTTCGTCTGGTCGACTTGCCGCGGCCGCGATGTTGTCGGCTGCTGAGGCGCGTCGTTGTTGGTGAAGGCGATGAGACTCTGGATCATTGCCCTCCAGTCTTCGGCCTTGTCTGCCGCTGGAGGGAAATCGAGGAGCAGCTGTGCTCTTCTAGAGCTTCTGCTGGAGACGAGGGGAGCGGCGGCAAGCGGTGCGAGGAGCGGGACACGATCCGACTTCTAACAGCGTTAGAAGGAGCATGTTCCTGCCCCGGCGACCGCGCCTTGCTCGTACCAGCGCGCTGGCCTTGAGCATCCCGCGATCCTCCGGCTTGGCCACGCCCCAGTAAGCGTATGGTACCTCCAGTACCACGCCGCTGCGGGTCTTGCACCTCCTGTGAGGGACGTGGGGCGTGTACTGACACCGAGGCTTTGGAATTCGCCCGGTCGTCCGTCTTGTCCTTGGACTTGGTGGCGCCGTGAGTCTCCTCACCGGCGGTCACCCTTCCGCCGGCGTCTCCTCCACCAACCGTTGGTTCTGGTGGCGGTGGGATTGACGCAGACGGGCCTCCGACCTCCGAAGCCTTCTTCTTCGGAGGCATGTTGATGATGTCGATGTGGTTGATGAAGCTGGTGAAGTTGCGGAAGGTTGCGCCCGCGTGAGCGCCGGATCAGGTTCGCACAACCTCGACGCCCCCTACCTGGCGCGCCAAAGATGTCGGGGGAAACTGTCCTCCCACGAGCACCTATGGGACCGGAGCCCCTTCTACGTTGCAGTAAGGGAGCGGAGGGAGCACGGAGAGCAGATCGAGGGGCACACGCGGGCAGTTTTACCCAGGTTCGGGCCGCGTGGACGCGTAGAACCCTACTCCTGCTTAGGTTGTATTGAGTTCTTGAGCTCGGGAGCTTGAAGATCTACAGTACTGGCTACACCGAGCGAGAGAGTTGTCTAGGTTTCGAACCCCCTCTATGTTGTGCATGGGCCTCCTTTTATAGCTCAAAGGGGTCACCGACAGGTGTCAACGTAGATGAGGGTAAAAGTGTAATTTTGGTGGTAGTTGTAATAGTGCATGAACAGTATATGAACAGTGGTCTTCACCTAACTTTGACAGTGGGGGACAAGGGCATTAAATGCCCGTCGCCATCGCCCCCAAAAGCGTCCGTCCATGCTTCTCCGTTCGCCACGGCGGTAGCCTCGTCTCCGTGGCTTGCGACCGTGTGCCCCAGGCTGCACAGACGTCTGCCACGCGTCCCTGGAAGGGCCCCAGGGCGACGCGTGGGCAGATGAGCTGGAGCGCGGGCACACAGCGTAGGTTTCCCCGGCAAGCACCTTGCCGGGGTAGTGATCTTGCCGGGCCCGGAAGCTTGTCGCTCTCCGGGTCCTGCCGGGGCGCATGATGCGCCGAGACATCTCTTGAGGTATGTGTTCCTTGGCCTTCCTGGCAAGCTCCTCTTGCCAGGGTCTTGTGCTAAAGTGATAACCTTGAGCCTGGTGTGGCCTTCCCGGCAAGCTCCTCTTGCCGGGGCCCTGATCTTCTGACTTGTATACTTTGTTCTTGAATGGCTTCATAGGGACCAGAACGGTTCTTGGCGAGCACGTGGTAAGCCCTGCCACGGGAAGCTGCTACTGCCCGTGCACAAGTTGGGGTACTAAGGTACCCCTATCTTAGTACACCGACACTATGGTTGTCCAGCGAGTCCGGCATGTCATCATTTTCTTCTAAAGTAGTATTGTATCACACTTGTAGAGCTCGTTACACATGTTGATCTTGTGAAGTACTGTATTACACATGGTCATATGTATTGGCAACGTGATCTGGTTGCTCTTATTTGAAGTAGCATGTGTGCTTTTGTCTGCCAAGTTAAATACTAGTTGAAATATGAAGAATATGAGCCTGATAGATGGGACTAACTTACCAGACCCAAACCTGATAACTGGGACCCATCTTACTGGTGGACCCATTTAATAAAAAAAGTAAATTAAAATTATTTAGACGAAAAGGCCAAGCCCGATAATAAAAAAGGCCTGGCCCAAAAATAAAAAAGCTATAATGTTGAGAAAAATAAAAGAAGAAAAATAAAAATTGTTGAGAGAAAGGCCAGGCCCAAAAATAAAAAGGCTATAATGTTGGGCCTGGCCCATATGTCTGTCCAGAATTAATAGGGAAAAAATATATAAAAGGCTGAATTATTGGGGTCGGCCCATGTAAAACAACGAATTGGACCGGGCTGAATCTTGTGCCACATCAGCTTGCCACGCTGGATGCCTACGTGGCCTGGGGAGGCTCCTAGTGACCAAAACACGACAATAGGCATATTTTGGTCATAAACGTCTATGACCTGCTCACAGAGAAGGTCGCTATAGTCAGTTTATGACGGCCAGCTTTTGACCTTATGTTTTTGGTCACAAAAAGGTCACAAATGGAAATTTGTGACCATTCAGTGACCAATAGTGGTGGTCACAAGTTGACATATTTCTTGTAGTGAAGTGATGAAAAACCGATATGGATAAGAGTGTGGAAGTTAAAATTTCCCCGAAAGAATTTTTTTTGGGTGGCGTGTTACTAATAACTTTATACACGTGCATGCAAACTTCTTTTAAAAGACATATGGACTCTCAAAGCACATCCCTTGAGTGTGGTGCCGACGATGAAACTTCTTATCATTAATCTCCCAAATTTCATCCTCTTACTTAGTGTCCAGATTTATTATATGAAGCGACTTGCCAGGCTAAAGATTGTGGTCCCATTGTTTGTGGTATGTGGGCTATCTTGACTGCTAGGAATCGAAGGCGACATGGTGAAAACCCAATGAATCTCAGACAAGCATGTAGATTGGCTAAATAAACAACATCCGACCTAATCTATGCGACAAGTGCTGCCAAGTGCTGCCAAGTGCGAAGATGTCAATTTTCAGGTGCGTAAATGGACTCTCCCTCCAGCTAGTTATGTTAAAGTTAATGTTGATGCATATTTGTTTTCAGAGAACTAGCATGTGCTACAGGAGTGGTGATGAGAGGTGAACAAGACCAGGTTATTGCAGCTGTGTGTTATGTATGAGATAGCATTATAGCTAAAGCTTTTGCTTGTCGAAATAGAGTTATATTGGATAATAAGCCGAAGCTAGAAGATGATCTGTTGGAGACTGATAACCTGGAGCTCGTGGCGTCGAGGAACTCTAGAACAAGTAACCCATCTTCAATCCTACCAGTTCTTCGGATTCAAGAGCTTTGTGGGAGTTTTTGTTCTTCTGTACTGAACCATGTAAAAAAGGAGGATAATATTGCCGCATATCATCTGGCCAAACTTGCTTCTCCCAGTATTGTTGGTTGTATTGGATGCACAATGTACCAAATGATGTACTCCCATGTATTTAGAATGACTATCATGTTGTTTTGTTATTTTATATAAGCTCTTGATTCTCAAAAAGCAAGGATGAGAAATTGATGGTAAACCAGGTAAAGATGGTAGTAAACAAGTAGGATTTTCTAATTGGAATCACATGTAGTAGTTACACATACATGTGAATTTCCAAACTAACTAGTATTACTATAAAATGCGACGATATTATTGTAATGATGTATAACTCTTTACAGCTAGCCTAATTCTAATACCATATAGATTTCTATTTGATATATTTGTGGTAGTATAAACATGGCTTATAATGGTTGACAAATATTAGAGTAGAGTTTTTTTTACTATGTACTACCACAATGCCTTTAACTATAGAGATAACATATTGCTATCAGCTAACAGCGACCTAGCAGTTGAAGACCGTAAAGCTTATTACTACTAAGTGCTTGATGGCTTCTCGCCCCTCGTTGGTTACCCCAAGTGGAAGGTTTGAGATGCAGTGTAGCGGAAGTTTTCCCTTGGCAAGATACCAAGGATCGATTTCCCTGAGACTCCCAGTTCCAACAAGAAGGTGTCAACTGCTAACGGCGCCAGATATTAGCAATCAACGTGGACCTGCACACAGATACAAATAACTTTGCTCTCAACGAGTACAGAGAGGTTATCAATCCCTCCGGCCTTGTAGCTTACAAAGGATCAAACGCAAGTGATAAAAGTGATAGGTATTGCTGCAACAGTAAGTAAAAGCAGAAAGTAAATAGCGGATGTGATCAATGATGGTAATATGGACCGGGGTCCCATGATGTTCACTAGTGTTGTCTCTCTCCCAAAAGACGATAAAACAGCTATGTGAGGTAAACGAATTACAGCTGGGCAATTGACAGAATTATGTGCGCAAACCAATGCTAATTATGTTACAAGAAAGGTAGAGGTTCAAATCATGGGCGTTACGCCAAGGTAAGTAGACCAAAATCCATTTGCATCTACTACTAATCATCCACCTTGAGATATCTATCCAGAACATCTCGCTGGTATTAAGTTGCGAGTCCCACCCATAGTGTAAACTCAAAGCAACAGACAACTGCATTAAAAGAACTTTGCCTAAAGTAAACAATCCTTGCACCCGCGGGCACAAGCACCGTTGTTTTCCCCCTTGTGGCAACAACACATCCCCTAGACTCATGTTTCTGTCACTCAAGCTAGTCATCGAGGGGCATGAACCCACAATCAAGCATTACGTTCCCTCTTGGAGTAACTACCTACGACTTGGCCAAAGCAATAAATACCAATGGGGAACATGCAAGAATTACTTACGAACATAAATATAAAAGAGGTAGATCAAATATATTACTCAAACACAATCTGAACATAATCTCACAATCCATCGGATCCCAGCAAACTCAACATAGCAACAGCATAAGGATTACATATGTGCCTCGATCATGTAGGGCAGCTCACGAGGACTAATTAGTGAAGCACAAGAACGGGAGGAGAACATCACATAGCTACTGGTCATGGACCCATGGTCCAAGGGAGACTACTCACAACTCATCCGGGAGGCGTCCATGGTGGTGGAGAAGCTCCCGGTGGTGATCCTCCCCTGCCGGCAAAGTGCCGGGAAGAGTTCTCCTGGTGCTCCCGATCTTGGAAGCGCGGCGGCGGCGGAACAGAGAAGAGATCGCGAAAAAGGGTTCCCGTCTCGAGGGTTTCGGGACACGATATAAATATGTGCCAAAGGGGGGCATCAGCAAAGGCCCGGGGGGCCCAGGCGCCCCCCCCCCCCGGCGCGGCCAGGGGGGCGTGCCACCAGGGCGCCTGGAGCCCTGGTGGCCCCCCTCCGGTTGTACTTTGGCTGCTGGGAAGCTTCTGGAACGCTGATTTTTTATATACTTTTTCCGGGATTTTTCTGGCAGTTCTCGTAATGGGAAAACCTGAAATACAAAAACAACAGAAAACAGAAACTGGCACTGGGGTGCACTGAGTCAATAGGTTAGTCCAAATATAATTAAAAGTGTATGGAAGTGTATAAATATCATAGCAATATCATCCAAAAGAGGCATGGAGCAAGCAGAAATTATAGATACGTTTTGGACGTATCAACATCCCCAAGCTTAATTCATGCTCGTCCTCGAGTAGGTAAATGATAGCAAGAATAATTTCTGTGGTGACATGCTATTAACCATATAGGACTTTTCATAGTCATATGACAAAAGCTTACTGAGACAATGAATCTGTAGTAATTAAGTTGCCTCATGAGAAAATCACAAAGAACTGAAAGTTTTACAATATGGTATTGAAACATCAAATAGATTTGTAAGGAGCATGGTGTGCAAATATGATAAAGTGATATCTCGCTTGCCCCCTTTAGTGAAGCAAAAAATAAATGCAGGGGCACCTTCAAGGTTTAAGTGATGACTAGATACAATGATTTCAGAATAAACGATATCATAATCATGCAAAAGACAGTGCTACTTTGGGACAATGCACATTACACTCAGAATGACAATCATGCTCTCAGTAGTTGGTGCTTTAAAAGAAGGTGGAGACTCTCGAACCGTGGCTTTTGTTGGCAAGGTTGAAAAGACAAAGCATGTACCAGAGCTCTTGGTTTTAAAAACAGAGGTAATAATAATAAAAAAATTTCTTAGATCATGCATGTTTCGTCAACGAATGCTAGCAGATAACTCAATTACTTCTTGAGATGGACAAGTTTCGAGGAACGGCTACCGAATGAGGACGATCACATCCTCTTAATCTCCTTTGTTTATCACTGCCAAAGTTTTCTGATTTCTCATGAACAAAGCGTGAAGGAGGGTTTGTTTGTTATATTAATTTTGAGCCGGGCGCACTCAATGCCAGTTCCTTCTCGTATTATGGGTTTGCACATTATACATGCAATCCCGGGGTGAAGCTTGTCCAACTTAAAAAGTTCATGAATTAACTACTACTTCCTCATGAACTTAAAACAGAGGCACAAAATAGGAATGCATTTTTTTTCTTTTTGAATAATTTTGAGATGGTACATGAAAGTCTCCGTTAGGAATGGCAGGTAAATACTATGTAGGAAGGTATGGTGGACTCATATGGCATAACTGGTCTAAAAGAATTTGGATGCACAAGCAGTCAGTCCGCTTAGTACAGGCGAAGGTTAGCAAAAGACTGGGAGCGACCAACTAAGAGAGCAATGACGGTCATAATCATGCAGAGCGACAAAGCAACATTGAATCAGGCACGGTAGTTATATCGCTACTCAGAAATAAAAGATCATCAAGGCTTGACAGACTTTCTTTACAGTCTTAAATATGCGTGAGCATACGCCAAGTCAATCAAAATAAATTCTTGAAGGAAGATATTACTAAACCATACCACATCATAGGCAAACAAATCATGTTGGTACTCCAATAACACATTGGAAACCCCCCAGCTATTTGAGACTAACCATAAGAAAACATGAAATACTAAGCACCATTATGCACGTAGCATTTTTATCATAGACATACCAACCAATGCAACGGAAGCAAACTCTCTTAATAAGATAATCATGATAAATAAAGAGAGTTCAAGCAACCAACTAAACAAAAGCTCTTTAAAAAGATAAGCATGAAAACTAAAAGCTAAGCATGATAGTAGCTATTGAAAGACAAAGAACACACACAGCAAGATAGACATGAAAATTCTATGTTATGTTCTAGGTAGAAGTGGAGCGTGTTTCTCTCCCACATAAAGAAAGCTGAGTTCCGACTCGTTATGAAAAGCTAAAGAAAACTAAAAAGGAAAACTAAAAGCAAGACGCTCCAAGCATAGCACATAACACATGAAGTGATAAAAATATAGTGGAACGAAAGACGAACTGATAATGTTGATGGAGAAGGGGATGCACGGGGGCATCCCCAAGCTTAGACGCTTGAGTCTCCTTGAATATTTCTTGGGGGTGCACGGGGGCATCCCCAAGCTTGAGCGTTTGACACTCCTGAATCTTTTTATCATCTTCCCTCGCACACTTGAAAACTCCCTTCATACATAACTCATCATAATCTGATTAGCGAGGTTAGTACCCATAATAAAATAATTGTTCCTTGCTGGAAATAAGGATATTCTTGAAGGTCTACTGTTTCTCAAGATTGCCAAAAGGTTTTTGCAAAGAAAAAACAAGCTCAAGGTTTGCAAAATGAAGGAAAGGCAAAACAGGACAGAATCTGTGAAAAACAGAACAACAGGTAGTAAATGATTTTTTAGGGGCACTTCTGCAACTCTAATCAAAAAACTCAAAACAGACGCACGAAAGACAATTATATAGAGCATGTTGTTGAAACAATTCAGACCAAAAAGATGATCTGGTGATTTTATATGAATTTTTCTATCCAAGGACAGAATCTGTTTCCTGGACAGCACATCACAACTTTTGAACTTTCTTGCAATCAGAGGCTACACTTGGCACAAAGTTGAAAAGAAAAGATACAATGATGATGCTACTGTAGTAACAACATCAAGACACAGCAAAAAGCAAAATAAAATTTTTATTCATGTGGGCTGCCTCCCAAAAGCGCTTTCTTTTATGCCTTTAAGCTAGGCATAATGCAAAGAGGAATCAATGACCATCATAATAATCGGAGCTATAAATTGCTTCAAATGGTTTCTCAACAAGTTCACTCTTGTTCCTTCTAGGAAAGGGGTACACACCTTTTGCCTTCCCGCCTTAGCGGATTTGTCCCTTACCTATATCGATGAAGCCTTTAACTGCTCGGAGGAAGTCCCTTCCAAGCACTATATTTCCTTGGTTTGGCTCCATGATGAAGAAATCGACCATTGTAATCCCTTTAAGGAATTTAACTGGCACGTCTTTTATTCTTCCCTTCATCAAGTCTAGAGCATCCATTCTCTTTTCAATAGTAGCAAGTCTATCTATGACAGTATCAAAGTTATGATCATAAACAAAGTAACTAGATAGACCATGTATAATTTCAAGAGCTCTAGCTTCATCACACTCTAGGAAATCTCCCTCAGCTATAATATCAAGAGAGTGTTTACACCATTTAAAAAGACCATGGTAAAAATTTCTAAGCACAATTTTTATAGGTATCCAAGGCATAATTCTCCTATGTGCATCAGAAATTCTATCCCATGCCTTCTTCATATTTTCTCCATCCCTTTGATGGAAATCTAGGACTTCTGATTCCCTCAAAGCACCAAATCCTAACATGCTTGACTAAACAGAAAGGACTACTAGCAGAAAAGCAAATAATTTTTTTTTGTAATTTTTGATAGAAGACACTAAAGCAAAAATTGAAAGGTAAACTAACAAGACTAAAAAGCAAAGGTAAAAGATAGCGTGCAACTCCCCTATCCTGAAGAGTGGAGCCCCCGACAACGGCGCCAGAAAACTTTGCTTGATGGCTTCTCGCCCCTCGTTGGTTACCCGAAGTGGAAGGTTTGAGATGCAGTGTAGCGGAAGTTTTCCCTTGGCAAGATACCAAGGATCGATTTCCCTGAGACTCCCAGTTTCAACAAGAAGGTGTCAACTGCTAACGGCGCCAGATATTAGCAATCAACGTGGACCTGCACACCGATACAAATAACTTTGCTCCCAACGAGTACAGAGAGGTTGTCAATCCCTCCGGCCTTGTAGTTTACAAAGGATCAAACGCAAGTGATAAAAGTGATAGGTATTGCTGCAATAGTAAGTAAAAGCGGAAAGTAAATAGCGGATGTGATCAATGATGGTAATATGGACCGGGGTCCCATGATGTTCACTAGTGATGTCTCTCTCCCAAAAGACGATAAAACAGCTATGTGAGGTAAACGAATTACAACTGGGCAATTGACAGAATTATGTGCGTAAACCAATGCTAACTATGTTACAAGAAAGGTAGAGGTTCAAAGCATGGGCGGTACGCCAAGGTAAGTAGACCAAAATCCATCTGCATCTACTACTAATCATCCATCTTGAGATATCTATCCAGAACATCTCGCTGCTATTAAGTTGCGAGTCCCACCCATAGTGTAAACTCAAAGCAACAGACAACTGCATTAAAAGAACTTTGCGTAAAGTAAACAATCCTTGCACCCGCGGGCACAAGAACCGTTGTTTTCCCCCTTGTGGCAACAGCACATCCCCTAGACTCATGTTTCTGTCACTCAAGCTAGTCATCGAGGGGCATGAACCCACAATCAAGCATAATGTTCCCTCTTGGAGTCACTACCTACTACTTGGCCAAAGAAATAAATAACAACAGGGAACATGCAAGAATTACTTACAAACATAAATATAAAAGAGGTAGATCAAATATATTACTCAAACACAATCTGAACATTATCTCACAATCCATCGGATCCCAGCAAACTCAACATAGCAACAACATAAGGATTACATATGTGCCTCGATCATGTAGGGCAGCTCACGAGGACTAATTAGTGAAGCACAAGAATGGGAGGAGAACATCACATAGCTACTGGTCATGGACCCATAGTCCAAGGGAGACTACTCACAACTCATCCGGGGGGCGTCCATGGTGGTGGAGAAGCTCCCGGTGGTGATCCTCCCCTCCGGCAGGGTGCCGGGAAGAGTTCTCCTGGTGCTCCCGATCTTGGAAATGCGGCGGCGGAGGAACAGAGATGAGATCACGAAAAAGGGTTCCCGTCTCGAGGGTTTTGGGACACGATATAAATATGTGCCAAAGGGGGGCATCAGCGGAGGCCCGGGGGGCCCAGGCGCCTCCCCGGCGCGGCCAGGGGGGCGCCACCAGGGGGCCTGGAGCCCTGGTGGCCCCTCTCCGGTTGTACTTTGGCTGCTGGGAAGCTTCTGGAACGCTGATTTTTTATATAAATTTTCCAGGATTTTTCTGGCAGTTCTCGTAATGGGAAAACGTGAAATACAAAAACAGCAGAAAACAGAAACTGGCACTGGGGTGCACTGAGTCAATAGGTTAGTCCAAATATGATCAAAAGTGTATGGAAGTGTATAAATATCATAGCAATATCACCCAAAAGAGGCATGGAGCAAGCAGAAATTATAGATATGTTTTGGACGTATCACTAAGGTATGGCTTGATTACTATTGAGGGCAGCCAGATTACGTTTGATTGGTAATCCAACGTGCGGTGGTTATGTGTGTGTGAATAAGGGACCCGCGTTGGTTTGGGCAAAGCGTCGTAACTCGCTCGCGGCCGACCAACAGATAAAATAAAATAGTTTAATTTACATTGAGGCTCACTTTAGCAGTGCTATAGATAGATAGATAATGACGAAACCATAAATTTATTTCATTAACCATATAAGACAATGCATGTGATCGTAATGCGTCCTATTATTGCGAAAATACTATATCTGTAATGTTGCTTACCTCTATTGGAATATCTTGGGGAACATTCATGTATATAGATTTTTTTTGCTTTTCGTTCTGTCATGTTTCAACACCAAAATTGATCCAGAATGCAAGAAACAGTGGATCTGTAAAATCCAAATACTATTAGAGTTACTCACCAACTTGAAGTACTATAGTTTGTCCACCCATTGCCGCCACTGTTGCTACTTTTGTATTTGTTGAATCAATTTGTATAATGGGGCTCTCACCATTCGGACCCACCGCATAGACATCATTCGTAGCCCTGGAGGCTTCAAACTTTCTTTTGCTGTTTTTCTCAAGTCTGCTGGCTCTGGACTTCTGGACCTTGTGGCTGCTTTTAGCACCAATTGTTTATTTACTCTGCTTTGGAGTTGACACCTTTTTAATTGTTTTTTCTTAAACATGTTATTCATGTCTTGCACTTCAACATTTCCATCAAAAGGCCATTCCATGAACCATGTCAAGTGTTAACTTTACCATCACGCCTAACAAGTTCCATCATCCTACTTCCACAAATAAATAACCAAGGACAAATCTTATTTACCTCTTCAGGAGTTCAAACAGAATCTCCATATATGAAAGAATGTGATAGTACTCAACATCACATGTTGTTTTGGCGAACGGAACATTTACACATACTGGACCAGTTATACTATCAAAGGGAAAAAACTAAAAAATGTCAGTATTGTTGAGAAATAGCTAAAGCTACTAACAATCACACAAACGTTAAACAAAACATCGTCACTTTAGACGACAAAGGGTAACAAAAATAAACATGATTTATTTAATCATGAGGAAAGTAACATCTCATATGCATGGAATGCAGTACTACCAGAGGGGATAAGAAGGTAAGAGCTTTATCAAAGCTACTTATACCGGCATACTATCTAATAAAGGTCCTATTAAGCAAGAGCCACAAATTCTAAAGGGCGACACTTTCTATCAATATGTAACATATGATGGTCTTATTTTATAAACTAAGTAGTGATTGATCAAAAGGAAGTTTAACCTAAAATCATAATCCTATCTAGTAGATAAAAGCAAACCTGCTAATCAACTCTTCTAGAGACATTTCCACAAGGTTGCTTTTCATGGTTTGCAGCACATACTCCAGAATAAACACCTTGGTTGTTGTCCATTCTTTAGTTAATGAGTATGCCAACTTTTGGCCAAGAATAGGGAAGTTTGAGCCCTTCATAACTATTGACAAACAAAAAATGTACATACAATTAACAAAATCAAATTCATAAATTACACTCTTCCCACTATTATATTTACAGAACCAAATAAATAGAGTTCTCTAGCGAACAGTCAACTCATGCGCAAGGAAAATTAACCATTATAGTGTCCCAAGTATTTTCTCGGACTAGCAGAGCACTTGAACACAACCAAGAAATGTGTGAGGTACATTTTTGTGTACATTCAGGACCGTTCTTGCTTTCTACATATAAAGCAAATGTACAACACAAACACGAACACAATTTTTTCTGGATTGTCTAGCAGTTATAATTTAGGACAGTTTGCAACAATAACTCTAGTTTACACAATTACCATAAAGTCTGATCCACGTCCTACTTCTGGTTTTGGTCAGTATATTTAAGGCATAAAAATTCTGGTTGGTAACACTAATAGTAATCTAATCCAAGGAAGGAAACTATGGAGATATGTCTTTAGAGACACAAAGACTGTATGATTATCTCTTGATGCTCTAGGATGAAACTTAATAAAACTGATAGTTTATATCGGATAAAGGCAATAGCTTGTCATCTAACAAAGGGGAACCAACAGACATGGATACATACAATTATGGACAGTAATGATAAAATTTGACTTATTCTACGCTCCACCTCTGAAAATGCTAGTTTCTGAAAAATATATGGTACAACCAAAGCTGAATTACTAGTTTATGTATCAATTTCTTTCTCTATGGTTGACCAGACACCCTTAGTATTAGCACTACACTCCATCAAACACCTTTTTCTTATTCATTCAAGAAGAAGCACATCACCTTTAGATATTGGCCACAATGCCATTTCTAGAGAATCTTTGCTCGCATCTAGTCCCCGAGCAATCTCACAAGCCTGCATTGTCGCTCTCTCAAAAATAGTTTAACTCACATGCTTGCCAAACTTGTTTTGCTGCTCGTGGTAGTGCGTGAGCATATCTTCAATAAAATGTGAAGGACACACAAGAAATAGTTTGACATCAGCAAACGCAAGGTATGGGAACATCTTCTTGTGGTATTATTTGTACAAAATGATAGCCGTATGAATCTGCAAAACCACAAGTTGGCGTTACAGATTAGACGATGAGTGGTTTTGTGTTATGTATGTAAAGAGGAACAATATTTTGGATGTGTCAAAGCTGAAACATATTTTTTTGGAATATGCATAAACAAAGTGTGACATTCATTTCATGAATACAATAGGAAACTGGACCAATACAATCACAATAGTAAATTGACAGGTGGAAATGTAAGCATGAGCTATCAAGAGCTGCAATCCAACAAAGCAGGCTAGCTTCCACCCATTGAGCCACTGTCGAACCATTTCCAATAGTGATGGCGATGGGCGCATAGAAGAGATGATCTTTGTTGTCACAAGGGTTGCCCAGATTGACCCAAGCTCTATGAGGCTCCTTCCATGCAAACCATGCCCATATCAGGTGCATCACTCTAGCAAATTAGCGGAGGTCGAGAACTCCCAGCACACCAAGCCTTTTTAGTCTACATACCAAGTTCAAACTCACTTTGCATTGAGCACTAGAAACCATGTCATAGCCAGACAGAGGAAGGCCCGCTCTATCTTCTCGAAGGCATCGAGGGTGCTCGAACCAAAGCAGTGATGTGGTAGGCTGCAAGCGAAATGAGAACAACCTTAACAAGGGCCATCCTGCCTACCGCAGCCATGAAACGCCCCTGCTAGGGGACAAGCTTCCCGTAGCTCTATCCGAAAAATATTATAGATCGATCTTCCTGAGGAGGTGGATAGGTAGGGGGAGGACAAGGTGTCTCAGCGTGGTCGTGAAGCTTTGACGAAAAGAAGTTTGACGCCCGCACAACGGATTAGAGCCACAAGACATTTCTCTAGGTTTGTCACCAGGCCCGTGACTGAACCTCGGCAATAAGTGTAACGAAATCTACTACCCCAAATCCACATCAGCACAACACACACCATTCCCAAGAGAAATCAAATCGAAAAACCACTGGGCAGCCTAGCAATCGTTCTATGCACGTACTGGAGTCATCTCACCTGGTTCGTAATGGCGCTCTTCTTCTCGGGCGCCATGTAGCGCCGCTCCAGGCCCTGCGACACCATGGACTTCACCAGGCACTCAACGAGCAGCTCCACTACCTCCTCCATCTGCTTGACCCCTCTTCTATCGTTGCATAGCCGATTTGAATGCCCCACCTCCACCGATTTGATATCTAGGGTTTGGTGTTGGTGGTGGGTGGCTGGCGTTTCGGTGGGCTAGGGGTTTTGTATTGGGAGAGATATCGAAAGAGGGAGGGAATGCGGTGGAAGCAGAAAATGGAATAGGGACGAGATTGGTCTCCAAGACGATATGTGTGTGGAATTTTTTGTGAGGCAACGATATGTGCATGGATGGATATCGTTACCAATTTGCTTCCCTAGGCTGCTATTGCATGCTACGACGCGATGATCTGAGTATACAATTTTTTTCATTGAGTCTAGGTTGATGTTTATTTTCTTTAAAACGTGAATAGTATGAATTGTTCCTACATAGGAATAAAATTATATTCCTACAAACCTAATGACTCTAGGAATTTTTCCTATAAGAATGCTATCCTATAGAATTCTTCCAAATCAAAGGAGGCAGAAAAGATTATAGCTCTACATGTTTCTCTTCTTGACTCATGTTTCCACTTCTGTTCCACTCATCATGTGACACCAATGGAACGAGCATGAGAGCATCTACAATTAGACCTTTCACTTCTCCCAATCGTTCGAATTAAAAAATGACAGCCAACTGGACCTCCAAAGCCATCCATACACATCGGTTGTCTGACACCACTTAAACTCAACACATATATGTGGGGCGGATCCACCCGAACGTGACAATCTCCCCATGAACTACTCTAAACCCCTCTAGATTGACCAAGTACACTAAAATAGCCACCCTCCCTTCCTCCTGCCTCTGTCCCCCCTTTACCGCAACTAAGTTACCGCCCTTTAACACCCTTGCCCCGCTTCCAAGCCGTCGCCCCCACCGCCATGGACAACGGCTTAGCGGATTCCGTTGATGTCCCTATTTTTGCAAGGCATAGACCGTCGCCTAGTGGGAGAAGCGTGCCCTTGAAGTTGCATTGAATGAGGTCGTCAACATGGACTTCGCCGTGTCTGCACCGTGCACCCTGCCCGTGAGACCCTCCCGTCCTCACCATGCACCTAGCCCATGAGGTCCACTCTCAGCCACGCCTTTGGACGACACTGTTTCGGCGTCGCAATGGTTGTGCATCCCGGATGGCTGGATGTAGACAGAAGAGGATGACAGGGAGGACACGACATACAAGTCACCACAACTCCAATCACTACTAGGAAAAGGGCTATAGATGATATGACCACTAATGGCGCACTAGACATGTGGTGCGCCATTACTATATACTAATGGCGCACCATGTGTTAGTGTGCCATTAGTGTCCAAATACTAATGGCGCACCACATCCACGGTGCGCCATTAGTAACAATTTTTTTTAATTTTTTTAAACTAGTAATGGCGCACCAGTGGATAGTGCGTCATTACTAGTTAAACTAGTAATGGCACACCACATCCACGGTGCGCCACTAGTAATTTTTTTTTCAATTTTTTTTAGTTTTTTTCAAAAAAATTTAAACTAGTAATGGCGCACCAGTGGATAGTGCGCCATTACTAGTTAAACTAGTAATGGCGTACCACATCCACGGTGTGCCACTAGTAAAAAAATTTCAAATTTTGTTTCAATTTTTTTTCAAAACTAGTAATGGCGCACCGTGTGTGTGGTGCGCCATTACTAGTTGAACTAGTAATGGCGCACTACTCCCACGGTGCGCCATTACTAACTTGGTCCAAAAATTCCACCGAATGCACCCCCTTGTGGACCGCCTTTCAGTTTAAAAATAAATAAAATAAAATGATGGAAATGTCAAAAAAATAAAAGAAAATAAGTTTCCATGTGATATGTGGTCTACTTGTTGGGAAAATTTACAAATATGTATTTTGACTTTATTTGCAAAATATCTCTGGAATTTGTAAAATGGGCATAACTTTTGCATACGAACTCGGATTAAAAAGTTTTTTATATAAAAAATCATATACTCGAATAGGACTGCGGGTTGAATTCTCTGAAGTAGAGGGACTTTTCTAAAAAATGCCATGACGAACGGGAAGAAACCCAATTTTCTTTATTATTAGGTAAAGATATATATATATATATATATATATATATATATATATATATATATATATATATATATATATAGGGTGGGTCTATTATGATAACACCCCTTAAGACCCTTATTCTGATAACACCCCTACCTAACCTGACTGCCTCGAAAAAAAGCCCCTGCCCCACCTGCCTCCTTCTGCCGGCAACAGACCCCGACTCCTGACCCACCTTCTCCCACCTCCGACCCACCTTCTCCCACCTCCCTCTGTCGCTCCGATTCCAACCAGCCCGCCACCCACCCCCGGTCTGATTCCTAGCCGCCGGCCCGCCTCCCCTTCTCTTCTCCCCCCTACTGCCAGCGTCAGCGCGCCTCCTCGTCTGCCCGCGCATGGCGCTTTGTGCGTGCCGAGCTAGGTGGGCCAGGATGCCGCGCTTCGGAGGTGCGCGATGATGCAGCGGATTTCCACCCGGTGACGGCGGCCGGCATGCTCCACGGCATGGTGGGATGCTGGATGGCGGGGCGTGCCTCCTGGAGCCATGGGTGCGGAGCTGGAACCTCAAATCTGGCTCCCAGTTCAAGGTTGCGACGCGGGCCGGCTACCGCTGCAGCTCCGGTGGCAGTGGTGGCTGGTGGAGGTAGGCTGACAACCTTGGGTCTGGTGGCGTCGTGTTGGCATCCGACGGTGGCCGGGGCTCCGCGACTCTCTGCGGGCGTGTCGACGAGGTTGGCGGGCTCGATTTCGGCATGTGGTTGGTTACGGTGGGGGCTAGCGCGGGCGTGGAGATGTGGAGATGGCCGTGGCAGGTGTGTCCGAGGTTGCCAGGTGTCCGGAGCTGCCGGTGCCCATCGGCTCCCTGTTGTGATCTGGAAAATGGATCTGGAGAGATCCGTGTCGTGCCGGGCTTCAACCGACGGATCTGGCCCGCCCCGCAACGCCGCCCACCATGGTCGCGACTGCAGAACCGCCCCGCGGCGGCCACGACCATAGCTCCACCCCGCGTCGGCCGTCCTCGACCACGAATCCAGCTCTGTCCCGGTCGGCGTCCACGGTCCCGCCCCGCTTGCAGCTTGGGAGTCGGTGAGGAGCTCGATCTGAAAATCGATTGCTTGACTATTTGCAGTACACGCCGCTAGCGATGGAGTCCGATGATTTTTTGTCTCTTCCCGAGCATTTGTTATTTTATTTGGGCTGGTCGGAGAACCATCGCATCTCCCTCCCCTCGAGCCTTTTCCTTTGCTCCCGCCTAGACAGGCAACCACGCAAGGTGGGGCTGCTATTGCAGTTCAATCTATTGATTTTTGGGATGAAAACCTCCACCGCACTGCAGTTTCCTATTGTTTTTTCTGGATTTTTGGTGTGCAGTGCAGCCGGATCCAACGAGCAGTGTGCATCGGGCCCTCCTGTGGTTCATTCACGACCACCATGGCCACCGTGAAGCGCCAGGCCCATGTAGTTTGGAGTTCATCGGCGTGTCTGCTATTTCGTTCACATGTGCTTCACTTTGATTGTCTTCCCAATCTCTCATTCACTTGTCACCAGCAGATGCATCTCAGAGCACCAGGTTTATTAAAATAAATGTGCTAGATAAAGAGCCAGTGCATACACTTCGGGTCATTGCAGTTCTTTTCTGTTTGCGTGTAGTTTTTTATTTATTTTGTTTTTCATTTTAAAGAAAAGTTCGTGGCCGGTGGTTCACTGCTCACCGTTTTTGTTTGTAAAAATGTTGGCAAACATATGTAGTTCATTGTAAATTACGGCCAAACTTGCTTCATCTCAGCAGCCGGGACGCATTTAAAAATGAGGAGAAAAAAACATGTGGTTCGAAAACTACAAGCAAAAGTCACGCGGTCCACTTTGATTCGTATCACATTTCCCTTGACATGCAGTGCACTCGCTTCGTAGAAAAAAGAAAGTAACAAAAAATCGAGTGCAATCCCCTATAACGATATTGCGGTGTGGTTCTCGGTTGGATGCAGTGCGGTCTTTCATCTATAGGAGTGCGTTTTTCTGGTGTAGTGTCGTGGTTCAAGTAGTATCAAAGGTTCACTTACTCTCAATAGTGAAGTGCAGAAAAAATGTTACACAAACGACCAAAAAAATAATGTGATTCACTTCCCGAGAGCGTTGTGGTTGTTCAGAACGTGATTGTTCAAAAGTTCATATTGTTCTTTTGAGAAACGCAATATTCAATGTGAGTGTGGCTGTGCAAAAATAATGAATGGATGTATATGTTTTGAAGCTCACTTTGTTCTCTCAAGCGGTTCGCTATTAAACTCCTTCGTCGTTCACTATATCAATGCAACACTTGCGGTGCGCTTGGTCCTCGGAAGTGGTTCACTTTTGAGAGTGATGCTGTTCGCTTGTTCTCAACATGAAAGTGCGAAAAATGTAGCGAAACAACAAGATAGTAGTGCGGTTCACTTGGATATATGTCGAGGTTCACTTGCCCTCGCCTATGCAGTCCACTCTCGTTCATAGAAAATATTGAAAAAAGACAACAAAAGCTCATCTGAGAAATTTTTTACGTTCATCATAAGAAATCGTGAAGTTCTTTTGACCGTCTGATGCAGTGCGGTTTTCAGTCTAAAGCAGTGCGGTTTCTGTCTGATGCAGTACATACGACGATTTCGGTGTCGCAAAAAACAGAGTGTCCGCTTTTCCGTAAAATCAGAACTGCTCTCGTAGTCAGCCGCACAATTTTCAAAATTAACTAAAAACCGTAATGAATCTCAAAAACATTTCAACATATGAAATTTGCGCCTCCTCCATAGCTTTTCAACGGTATATTACACGCCTTGTTTCGACAAACGGTTAAAAACTGGAATGAAAACAGTACCGAAAATTTGAAAAAATCGAAAAAACAGAATTCCGCGAATTAGTAAATTAGAAACTACTTTTAAACCGTAACGAATTAGACAAAATAGTAGATATGAAAAAGATGCGCCTCGACGATATCTTTCCAACGATGTATCATATGTTTCTTTCCGACGAGCGGTTTAGAAAAAAACACGAAAAAAACGCTTGCTGCCATTAATCGTGTGTCACACCGTTTTCAAAACTGCTCTTAAACCATGAGGAATCTCGGAAAGTGTTCAACATGGGGAAGTAGCGCATAATCCATAGCTTTTCAACGGTATATTACACGCATCGTTCGGACAAACTGTTAAAAAATTAGAGCAAAAAAGGTACTGAAAAAAATAACGCGTATAATTTTTTCAACATGAAGTTCATTCGCCTGAGTACTGCAACAAGCTTGGTTGAAACAATGACGTGCGCTTGCAATGAGCGTGCAGTGCAGAAGTGTTATCAGAATAGTAGTTATTCTGCTAATATTAGCAGAATATACCGGCTATATATATATACCGGCTATATATATACTCTTTTGTACTCCTGTTAGTATGTACTCTTATACTCAATATACCTCATATACACATTAATTATACCTCTTTAACATTCTCAATATACTTAATTAAATATTCTAAGATACTTCAATGCGAGTTTTGTTGAAAAAATATCATCTGCGACGTACTTTTCGTAATATACCATTTTCACGTACAAACACATCAGTATATACGTAAACATTTAAAATATGTAGACTCATATGAAAATTTTCATGAAAATCATTTTGGGGTATCTAATAATTACTAATGAAGTATATTAAAAATAATAAAGAGGTATAAAAGATTCATCTATATGGTATATAAGGAGCGGGAATACGTACTCCCAGGAGTACACAATCATTTTCCTATATATAGGCTATTGAAAGCTACGTTCAGTCCGCTTTTGACGGACTAAATTTTCTCCATGACCGCACTCATCAGAGTGCGGTGCTCTTCTACGATGGAAGCACTTCAGAGTGTTCGGCGCCTTCGGATTGACTGTAGGTGCCGTAGGAGTTGCTCCCTTCCCCATTACGGGGGGCTGGTCCCTTGATTTCGGAGCGACACTGGACTCCGGAACAGTGTTCGGCGGGGCCCCGGATTGTTTGGGCCCCCCGTCTTCGGTCGTCGTGGGGATCACACCCCCTGGTCGACCGCGGCTGAGGGATTGACCTCGTCCGCCCTATCGTCCGCCCCACTCCCACATGCTGGAACATGGGGAGTTTGTAGAGAGGATACCTCGGTATCCCCCACGGTGGGCGACGAGCCCCGCGGAGGCGTATCGCTCTCCGTCTCTCCGGATGCTAGAGAATTCCACGAGGACAGTGACGCCACTGGGATGTCGTGCGGAGGTCTACATAAATATAAAATAAATATTAGATGCTGCAAAGGAAAAAAATTCCGAATATAAGCAGTTTCAATACTTATGATTCGGCCAGGGGCTTGATCCTAGGCTGAACCCGATAGCGGTGTTCGGACGATGATTCCGAACTAATAGGAAGAGCTAGCTTCTTCCTAGGCGCGGCGGTGCCTGCATCAGCAGGGGTCGCTCTTTTCCCCCCCTTGGCCAGGATGTGGGAGTATTCTTCTTCTTCTTTGGGAGAGAGTTGGGAGCCCATTTCCTTGGACCTTGTGTCCGCAGGGCCAGTAGGGCGGGGGTCGCTGTTGACCTCCTTGCCCTTCTTCTTGGCCTTTTTCTCCGGCACCTTGTACGGCGTTGGAATTAACATCGCCGTTACCCGAGGCATCTTTGGGTCTTCTGGTAGGGGAGCCGGACACTTGATCCGCTCCGCCTTTTTCGTCCAGGCATGGATTGAACGCAAAAACTCCAACTCCTGTTATAATTAATGCAGGGAAGGAATATATATTCGGCATAAATCTCAATTACCTCTGATGTAGCGAGCACAGTACTGAAGCCCCTATCCTCAGTATCTGCCGGCCACCCTTTCTGGGCGTTGAAGAGGTGCTTCCAGATGTCTTCGCGCGTAGAGTCGAAGAGGTGCTTCAAGGGTCGGGACCCTTCCAGATTGAACTCACATAGATAGGAGTCCAGTCATTGGCAGGGGAGGACGAGACGGGCAAGCATTACCTAGACCATGTTGGTGAGTTCGGTACCCTTAGAAATCATGTCAGAGATGCGTTTCTGGAGGGCTAGCACCTCCTCCCGAGCCCCCAATTTGGACCCTTATCGGTCCAGGAGGTTAGACTCTAAAGTTGTCTAGATCTATATGCAGGAGCTGCCACCCACTAGGTGTCGTGGGGCTCAGTGATGTAAAACCACTCATGCTGCCAAATTTTGTTCGTCTCCATGAACGCCCCCTTTGGCTAGGTGGCATTGGGGAGTTTGCTTATCATAGCACCTCCGCACTCAGCGTGCTGCCCGTCGACCACCTTCGGCTTCAAATTGAAGGTTTTGAGCCAAAGGACGAAGTGGGGGGGTACTCGGAGGAATGCTTCACATACCACTATGAAAGCGGATATGTGAAGAATTAAATTCGGGGCTAGATCATGGAAATCTAAACCATAGAAAAACAGAAGACCTAGTACAAAGGGGTGGACAGGAAATCCGAAGGCTCTTCACGGTCTTCTCTGTGATCGAAGATGCCTCCCACTTGGCATTGGAGCCAGAGCCAGCCATTGGTGGAAATGGCGGCGATGGTGGATGTCGGGGGAAACTGCCCACCACGAACACCTATGGGACCGGAGCCCCTTTGTACTTTGTGGTAAGGGAGCGGAGGGAGCACGAAGAGCAGATCGAGGAGAGCACGCGGGCAGTTTACCCAGGTTCGGGCCGCGAAGGACGCGTAAAACCCTACTCCTGCTTGATTTGTATTGAGCTTGAGGGCTCGGGAGCTTGAAGAACTAGCTACACCGAGCGAGAGAGCTGTCTAGGTTCCGAACCCTTTCTACGTTGTGCATGGGCCTCCTTTTATAGGTCAAGGGGTCACCGACAGGTGTCAACGTAGAGGAGGGTAAAAACGTAACTCTGGTGGTAGTTGTAATAGTGTGGGAACAGTGCGTGAATAGTGGATGAACAGTGGTCATCACCTAACTTGACAGTGGGGGACAAGAGCATTAAATGCCCGTCGCCGTCGACCCCAAAAGCGCCCGCCCGTGCGTCTCCGTTCGCCACGGCGGTAGCCTCGTCACCGTGGAGTGCCACCGTGTCCCCCAGGCTGCACAGCCATCCACCACACATCCTGGAAGGACCCCAGGGCGACGCGTGGGCCGATGAGCTGGAGCGCGGGCACACAGCGTGAGTTCTCCCCGGCAAGCACCTTGCCGGGGCCTTGACCTTGCCGGGCCCTGAAGCTTGTCGCTCCCCGGGCCCTGCCGGGGCGCACGTTGCGCCGAGGCATGTCTTCTGAGATGCAGTCTTCTGGTCTTCCTGGCAAGCTCCTCTTGCCAGGGTCTTGCATTAATGTTATAGTCTTGAGCCTGGGACGGCCTTCCCGGCAAGCTCCACTTGCCGGGGTCTTGATCTTCTGTCTTGTATACTTTGTTTTTGAATGGCTTAATAAGGACCGGAAAGGTTTCCGGCAAGCACGTGGTAGACCCTGCCACGGGGAGCTGCTACTGCCCGTGCACAAGTTGGGGTACTGAGGTTCCCCCACCTTAGTACACCGACAGGAGCCCCCGGGCCTGGGCCACACACGGTGCCGAGCGCTGTTGGGCCAGACCCAGAACAGTGCACTGGCACGCGCGGCCCACGGCGAGCCGTAGATTCCCTTCCGCATCCGCCGCGCCCCTCCCTAACGGTACGCGTCGATTGCGGCGTCGTGGGAGAGGTCGTGGCCACGTTCTTTAATGGGAAATGTGGAGCGTCCCCCATTCCCCCCATAAAAGCAGAGGAAGCAGGGGTAGTTTCCCTCCTGCGCTTTCATTGCTTCTTCAACCTCCAGAAATCCCCCTCTGCGCTCCGCCTCCACACCTCCTCCGCCGCTTTCCGCATCTGCGGCGCCGCCGAACTCCTCGCCCCTTCCCTCGCCGCCTCCGCCATGGCCCCGAAGACCGAGAAGGCGAAGGCGGAGAAGGCCAAGAAGGATAAATCCGAGCAGGCGGCGAAGCTCGCCCTCCTGCGGAAGAGGAATGTGGTCTTCGTGCCGAGGCTCAGCGCGAGGGAGCTCTGGAACAGGTACTACCTCTTCTGGGCCAAGGAGACCAAGGCTCATCCCCGGACCAGAGTCTACCCCGCCGCTGCCAAGGATCTGCTCCCTGGCGGGTACTTCTTCTTCGCTGTCTTCTTCTACTACGGCTTGTGCCTTCCATTCTCGGAGTTTTTCTGTGACATCATGAACACGTACAACCTCCATCTCTTAGACTTCACCCCCAACGCCATCCTTACGATGGCGGTTTTCGCACATCTATCCAAATGTAGCACTCTTTTGGCATTTCTTCATGCCTAGAGTAGAGGCCAGCGCTCCCCTCTCTGGGGGTATTTCTTGGATCTTCCGCTTGAACAAGAAGGAGTCATATCTGAAAGGGGAGCTCCGCGGCAAGTGGGAGGAGTGGCGCGCAGATTGGTGTTGGATAGTGGAGGACCGGCCAGAGCCTTTCACTGCGCTGCGCACAACTGCCATAGTGCGCGGCAGGGACTGGAGCGATTTGGCCCCGGATGATGTCAAGCTCAACGCCGCCCTCGTCAGGATACTTCGTCTCCGGGTAGCCAAGTTGACCATCGGAGAGGTAGGGGCAGACTTCCTCCGCCGCCGCATTGCCCCTTTACAGGAGAGGAAAAGGCCAGCATGGGAGTTTGGCAATGCGGCGGATATTATGAGGCTGCGCCCAGGTTTGAATTTCAACTTCACGTCGCTGGAGCTGAAGGGGATGGTCCGGGAGCTTTTCAAGCACGACCCGGCCCATCCGGAGTGGTTTAGATCTCCCCGGGGAGTGGTGCCGCTGTGCAACACCACTGCCCGGGATGCCTTGCGCGCAATGATGCCCGCGTGTGACTCTCACGGCGTCGACCCAACATGGATAGTGCCCACGCCGGACGCCATTATGAGTTTCTTTGATAACTTGGTCGAGGTGCCGAAGAACACCGAGGAGATCAAGGGTCTCACCCGGGCCACCACGGAGCAGGAGATAGCTTATATTGCTACTCGGGTGGAAGAGGCCGCCGCAGCCGCAGCGACAGGAGACTTCGGGTTCACTGTTGATGAGGCAGAGGCTGAGGACACGTCGTGCCAGGCCGAGGAGGCAGAGATCCGGAGACTTCTCAAACTTCCGCCCGACGAGCTCGCCGGGGTCCCTTCTCTGAGGCATGTCGGGATTGCCGGGATCGTGAGCGAGGCCGCGGCAAGAGGCGAGGTCGCCGGAGGAAGCAGAGGTGCCGGAGGGAGCAGGACCGCAGGGCAGGGTGCTGGATCCAGCGGGCCTACCGGGGAGGAGGAGGAAGACACCGAGACCGAGGAAGACACCGGCGGGTCTCTAGGAAGCACCGGGGAAGCGCCTCGTCGTCGGAGAGATCCTCACCTCCGGCAAGTCCAAAGCAAGCACCGGGGAAGCGCCTCCGCAAGGCGCCCACAGCTACGAGGACGCAAGCGCCCCGACAGCAGCCTGATCGCCGGGCGGCGCGGGCCGCCAGAGCGAGCCAAGGCGGGGCGGAGGCCCCCAACGCACCAGCCGCGGCGGAGGCGCCTCGCGCACCAGCACCTAGCGGAGGGGGGTCCTCTCAAAGTGGAGCAGCTGCTCCGCCTGCTCCCCGGGCCTCGGCATCAACGGAGGTTGGGTCTTCGCAGCCCCCAGCCCCGGAGACCGCCAAGCACCCGAGGGAGCCTTCTCCTCCTGCTCCTCGCGCGGGCGCGCCCTAGGTGGAGTTCGACTTCTCCGCCCTGAGCGACGACGACGACGAGGAAGAGGAGTAAGCACTTGTATTTTGTAGCTTCTTCAATTCTGTCTTGATTCTTTCGTTGATGATTCTGATCTTGTTTTTGTGTTCAGGTCCCTGGCCCAGCGAGCGGCGAAGCGGGCCAAGATCCCCGTGGTCGAGGTCGACGACAACTCGCCCGTCGCGGTGACAGGGGACGCGCCGGCGACGAACTTGCCGGACCCAAGCGCTGCTCTGAGGAGCAGCCCCCAGCGCAGCCCCCAGCGTAAGTCTGGTCTTGAACTTCCTACTTGTCGGGCGCGCTTGAGGTTTTTGCTTTGTATTGATATCTTATTGGCTTGTTTGTTTTGTTTGTCTTGTGCAGAAATGGAGCCGCAACCGCAGGGGCAACCGGAGGTCACGCCCGAGGAGCTGCAGATCCCACCCTCCCCGCCAAGGGCGAACTCCCCGGCGAGGGAGGACGTTCCGCCAAGGACGGGCTCCCCGCCAAGGGCGGGCAGCCCGACAAGGGTGGCCACCCCGCCAAGGGAGGGCACGGGCGGCCCTCCGCCAGCAGGAGCCGCCGCTCCACCGCCAAAGGAGGACTCCCCGGCGAGGGAGCCAGTTGTCGACGAAGTCCACGAAGGTAAGTCTGACAGCTTTTTCTTCTTGGACTTGTCTTTTTGGATATTTGCTTGATCTTCTCTTTTCTTCTTTTTCTTATAGATCCTCCCGCGCCGGACCGGACGGAGTCCGAGGCCACCGGCGAGGAGGGCGTGCAAGGCGACGGCGTTAACGCCACTGCCGCTGAGGGCATGGCAGGAGCCGACGAGCCTGCCGCGGAGGAGACTGCTCCAACCGCAGACGCCGCGGCCGGGGAGGGAGACGGCGGCCACACTGCCGGCCCGGAGGCGGCAGGAGCGTCGAGCGCTGCACCGGCCGCCGACCCCTCCGCCGATAAGGAACAGCCCGGCTTCTACCTTGAGGCCCCCAATGGCGTCTTCATACAAGTGCCGTGGGGATCCTCGTCGCGAGCCCCCGTGGAGGGAGAGACCTTTGATGGAGAGGTCCTCGCCTCCGCGAGATTGAAGATCGTCGAAGCGCCTGGCGGGAGCGATGAGCCCGAGGAGGAGAAGCTGCTTCGCCGGCTCCTGGCCCTTTACCGGGCCAGACAGACGAAGCTTGACTCCCGAGAAGCCCTCACCACCAAGGCCGCAACAGACTTGGAGAAGCGCGCCGCGGAGCTCCGCGCCGCCAACCAAGCGGCCCTCCGCGACTTGGCGGAGGAGCGTGAGAGGCTTGCCGGAGAGCAGCAGGAGTTTCTTCTGGAAAGAGCTGAGGCCGAGGAGCAGCAGCGCCTGGTTGGCGAAGAGCTGTCCCGGCGAGAAGGAGCGCTCAACCAGCGGAAGGTTGAGCTTGACGCGCACGACGACGAGCTCACCGCCCGGGAGCAGACTATGAAAGAGGCGAAGGAAGCCACAATTGTCGCGGAAAACGCCAAGAAGGACCTTGAAGCTAAGGTGGCACAGCTGGAGGAGTACTTGAAGGCGAGCACGGAGAGGGTCACCGCGCTCAACATAGAGCGCGAGAAAGACGCCCATACCAACTTCGAGCTTCAGGTACGCCTCTCCAAGCAGGGCGACGAGCTCAAAGCCGCCAAAATTGCTGATCTTGAGTTGAAGGTCTCCAGTTTGAGGGATTCACTTGACGCCGCCCGGGACCGCGAGACCAAGTTGAAGGAGGAGGTTCGCAAGGAGCGGGAGCTGGTGGAGAGCACTGCCACCTCCGCGAACCTCTTCAACCAGGCGGTGGAGCAATGGATGGAGGAGCTGATCGCCTCCGCCTCCAACATCGACAAGGAGCTGATGGCGCTGAGGGTTGAACACCTTGTGTACTCTCCGGACCCAAATCTCCCCCACAGCGCCAAGCTCAGTCTTTTCTTCAGAGGGATCGCGCCGGCGCTCGTACGTCTGCAGCAGAAGCTCCCCGCGCAGCTGGCCGAGGAGTCGCGCCAGCTCTGCGCGGGTACCTTGGAGCGTGTCCTGACCAAGATTGTCTACCGCAACCCTGGTATCAATCTCGTCAACGTCCTCCGCAGCTTGCCGGCCGACGCAGATCAGGAGGCACTGAAGGCACAGGTCGCCCACATCATCGCCAAGGTGAACAAGATCTCCAGACGTGAAGGCGACCGCGTAGACTAGGCCTCCTTCTCTCTTAATTATTTCCTTTGTTGCTGCATAGCATGTCATGAACATGAATCTATTAGTCATTGCGACAAGTTATCCCTTGTAATATATTATCTTATTTTGATCAATCGATGCTGTGTTATCTCCCTTGCTTTGGTCCTTTACTTTGTATGCTTTTAACCCTACGCTTCTAGGGGACTCGCCGGCAAGAGGCCCTTGCCGCGAGCGCTGAGTGCTGGACTCTGAGCAGCCTGCTGGCAAAGGCCTTACCGGCAAGTAACCTTGCCGCAGCTAGTCGCAACGCACTTAGCTTGCTGAGCGAACTCGAAAACGAAGCAAGGGCGCAACACTTGTCGCAGCTCACTTAAGTCGTCTGAGCGTGCTCGAAAACAAGATAAGGGTGCGGCTAGCCACGGGTAGGTTCCTCCGCACACAGGTTTTCCATACAAAGTGTGGTTGTTCAAGGAAGATAACTAAAATTTAAAAATTTGAACTGCTCAAATTCTGGTAACTTAGCTTTCATATATTGCTTGCTTCCCCGACAAGGCTTCTCTTTCTTGAACAGCACTTGGTTCATCCTCCACCTCCTTCCCCCCGGCAAATTTGTGCGCGAGGAACGTTCCTTCTGCTTACGAGGGAAAGGAAAAGAGGATGGAAAACAAATATATGGCCTTTCGGCGTGCTAATGCTTACCAGGGATGTGTGTTGCACAATATGCCAAACAGTGCATGCAAATAGCGAAGAAAAGCATGGAAAAGGCAAATAGTGCAAAACACAAAAGCTTTACTGATGCACGGGATCTGCGCCCGGCTTTGTACAAAGGATTACATGCAACAGCGGCAAGACTCGTACAAAAAGGTGGTTGCCGGAGCGGATCACGGCAACCGCGCCTTATGGGTGAAACTTGCGAAGATGCTCTATGTTCCAGGAGTTGCTCACCGGTAAGCCTTCTTCGGTCTCAAGGCGGACAGCGCCGGGCCTTGTGACTTGTCTCACCCGATAAGGGCCTTCCCACTTCGGCGTCAACTTGTTGGAATTCTTGGCGGACTGAACACGCCGAAGAACAAGGTCGCCTTCCTCGAGACTCCTGGTCTTAACCTTGCGGCTATGATAGCGGCGCAAGGCTTGCTGGTATCGAGCGGCTCGTACAGCAGCCTGGAGACGTTCCTCCTCAAGGAGCAATGCATCATCTTGTCGCAGTTGCTCTTGCTCGAGCTCATCATAAGCGAGCACTCGAGGAGATCCGTATACGAGTTCTGTGGGGAGAACTGCCTCTGCTCCATAGACAAGAGCAAAGGGTGTCTGTCCGGTGGCTCGATTTGGTGTCGTTCTGATTGACCAAAGAGCCGCCGGCAACTCCTCTATCCAGTTTCTTCCGCACTTGCGCAGCCTGTCAAAGGTCCTTGTCTTGAGTCCGCGCAGCACTTCAGCATTTGCCCTCTCCGCTTGACCGTTGCTCCTCGGGTGAGCAACAGAAGCAAAGCAGACCTTGGCGCCAAGGTCTTGGACGTATTGCATGAAGGTGCGACTAGTGAATTGCGTACCGTTGTCGGTGATGATCCTGTTAGGGATTCCGAAACGGCAAACAATCGACCTGAAGAACCTGACCGCTGACTGTGCTGTCACCTTTCTCACTGGTTCCACTTCTGGCCACTTTGTGAACTTGTCGATTGCAACGTACAAGTACTCAAAGCCCCCGACAGCACGGGGGAAGGGGCCGAGGATATCGAGCCCCCAGACCGAGAAGGGCCAGGACAAAGGGATCGTCTGGAGAGCTTGAGCTGGCTGATGAATTTGTTTGGCATGGAACTGGCATGCTTCACACTTGGTTACTTGTGCAGTTGCATCTTGAAGGGCTTCTGGCCAGAAGAACCCTTGCCGGAATGCCTTCCCGGGAAGTGCCCTTGCGCCAATGTGGTGGCCACATATGCCTCCATGTATCTCTGCCAATAGCTTCTGTCCATCTTCTCTGGAAATGCACTTCAACCTGACACCATTGAGTCTTCTTCTGTACAGTTCGTTGTCAACGAACTGGTACATACTTGACTGCCTGGTTATCTTCTCTATCTCTTCTGGGTCGTCGGGAAGTTCTCCAGTTTGCAGAAAACGGACGATCCGCTGTGCCCATGCTGGAGCCCGAGGCTCAACAGCAAGGACTCAAGGCGTGAGGGCCGCTGCGGGAACCTCAGCTTCTACGGCAAGAACTTGCGTCTCCGCCGGAGCTGATGGTCCCACGGCAAGCTCGCCGGGGCGAGGCTTGTCGGGAACGATTGCTTCAACTGTATAGACCCTAGGATCTGCAGGAGCAAACTGGTCCTCAGCGTTTTGGTTGTTGATCTTGGGGACCTTGGCGGCGGTTTCGGGAAGATCCTCCGGCAAGTAGTCGCCGGAGACCAATTTTCTCTTCTTACTTTGCCCAACTGATGGTGTAACTGATGGTTGAGTTAACTTGAGCAGGAAGGTCCCTGGTTCCACAGGTAACTTCATTGCAGCACACTTTGAAAGGCCATCTGCAATATCGTTCTGAGCTCTTGGAACGTGCTCCATTTGCAGACCTTCAAAGTGTTCTTCAAGCTTCCTCACTTCTTCTACGTAAGCTTCCATCAAAGGGCTCTGGTAACTCTTGTTAACTTGTCGGACCACCAACTGAGAATCTCCCCGCACAATCAGCTTCTTGATCCCAAGTTTGGCCGCAATCCTGAGGCCGGCAAGCAAGCCTTCATACTCAGCAGTATTGTTTGTCGCTTGCTCCTTGGGAAAGTGCATCTGGATAACGTACTCGAGGTGCTCTCCGGTGGGCTCTATGAGCACCACGCCGGCTCCGGCGCCTTGCAGCGAGAAGGCACCATCAAAGTACATTACCCATTCACTTGTCGCTTCTTGTACGGGAACACTTGTCTCTAGAACTTCTTCATCGGGCGTTGGGGTCCATTCGGCTATGAATTTTGCCAAAGCTCGGCTCTGGATAGTTGAAGTACTCTCAAATTTGAGACCAAAGCTCGACAGCTCCAGTGCCCACTCGACGATCCTGCCTGTTGCTTCTGGATTCTGCAATATCCTCTTCAACGGAAAGCGAGTGACCACTGTTATCTCATGTGCTTGGAAGTAATGGCGCAGCTTTCTCGAGGCCATGAGGAGGCCGAGAAGCAACTTCTGCACCCCGGAGTATCTTGATCTAGCCCCCTGCAAGAGGGAACTCACAAAATACACCGGACGCTGTACCATCTTCCTTCGCATTTCTCCTTGTTCCTGCGCAGAGTTGTCCTTGTCGGGGCCAGAGCTTGTCGGAGCAGCCCCCTGCTTGTCGCTGGATACGCTTGCCGGTGGTGTAGACTCTTCCTCTGCCTCCCTCTCCGCTACCAACGCAGCACTAACCACTTGATTGGTTGCCGCTAAGTACAGCAGCAACTTCTCTTGTGGCCTAGGTGCGACAAGTATTGGAGTGGAGGATAGGTATCGTTTCAAGTCTTGCAGCAATGCCTCCGCTTCCGGAGTCCATTTCATAGGACCTGCCTTTTTCAAGATTTTGAAGAAAGGCAGGGCGCGTTCTGCAGACTTCGAAATGAACCTACTGAGGGCAGCTACACAACCTGCAAGTCTCCTTACGTCCTTGACGTGCTTCGGGGCTTCGATTTGCTCGATGGCTTTTATCTTGTCGGGATTGGCTTCAATCCCCCTCTGGGACACAAAGAACCCGAGAAGCTTGCCGGAGGGGACTCCGAAGACGCACTTCTCGGGGTTCAACTTAAGCTGGATCTTGCGCAGGTTCTCAAACGTCTCTTCCAAATCTTGGATCAGTGTATCCTTGCTCTTGCTCTTGACCACTATGTCATCCATGTATGCTTCTACATTTCTGTGGATCTGTGGCTCAAAAGCAGTGTGCACCACTCTTGCAAAGGTTGAGCCTGCATTCTTCAAACCAAAGGGCATGCGTATAAAGCAATATGTGCCGCATGGAGTGATAAACGCAGTCTTCTCTCCATCTTCCTTGGCCATGAATATATGGTGGTAGCCTGAATATGCATCAAGGAAAGAGAGCAGCTCGCATCCGGCAGTGGAGTCACCAATCTTGTCAATGCGCGGCAAGGGAAATGGATCCTTGGGAAATGCTTTATTCACATCGGTGAAGTCTATACACAGTCTCCACTTCCCGTTGGCCTTACGCACGACAACTGGATTTGCTAACCACGTCGGATGGATCACGCCTCTAACCAGGCCCGCTGCTTCTAGCTTCTTGATTTCTTCGGCAATGAATTCTTGGCGTTCCACGGCTTGCTTCCTGATCTTCTGCTTGACGGGCCACGCATGAGGACAAACAGCAAGCTGGTGCTCAATTACCTTCCTGGGAACGCAGGGGATGTCAGATGGTTGCCATGCAAACACATCGACATTCGCTCGCAGGAAGGCAACGAGCGCGCTTTCCTATTTGCTGTCAAGCGTAGCACTGATGGTGAAGGTACCACCAGTGCCGTCCTCCTTGGCGGACACCTTCTTGGTCGCCGGTGGAGCGGCCATTCCCTTCTTGCACTTGCCGGTGGAGCTCGACGGAACGTCCTCGATGGCAGCGCAGCACTCCGAAGAGGTGCGTTTGCCGGAGTGGGCCCCAGAGCACTTACCGGACTTGGTCTTGGTGTTCTTCCCCCCGGGAGCTTCAGCGGCAAGTGCGTTGCTCTCCGCTGCGGCTGCTGCATCCCGGTATATCTTGTCGGCGCAGATAAGCACGTCCTTCTTGTCGCCATGGACAGAGATGACGCTTATCGGCCCCGGCATCTTGAGTACATTGTGGGCATAGTGGGAAGCTGCCATGAACTTGGCGAGGGCAGGACGTCCAAGTATCCCATTGTATGGCAATGGGATATCGGCAACATCAAAGGTTATCCTCTCTGTCCTGAAGTTGAGCTCCCCGCCAAAGGTCACTGGCAGAGTGATCTTCCCCTTGGGCTTGCTCCTTCCCGGGTTTATTCCTTGGAACGAACCGGTCTCTTCGAGCTCGCCATCTGGGATCTGGAGTTTCTTGATCACAGCTGAGGAGATCAAGTTCAGGCCGGCCCCGCCGTCAACCAATATTTTGGTGACCTTGAGGTTGCGGATGGTTGGTGAGACCAACATCGGCAAGCACCCGACCGCAGTGGTGCGATCAGGGTGATCCTCAAGATCAAAAATGATGGGCGTGCTGGACCACTTCAGTAGCCTGCGCGACTCAATGGGCGGCTCTGCTGCGTTTACTTCCCGCACCCACTGCTTGAGTTGGCGGTGGGAAGTGTGCAGAGAGGCGCCTCCGTCGACGCACAACACTTCTGTGGCCTTCTGGAACTCCTGCTCGCTGTTATCACCTTCCTCCATGTCGTCGTCGTCCTCTTCCTCTTCATCTTTGTCACGGCCCCGGGGAGGTCGATCACCTTGCCGCTGCTTGGCCTTGCCGCGGCGTCCTCCCCGGCCATTGAATTGCCGCTTCTTGCTTGGCTCTCCTCTGCCACTTTGAGCCTTCTCCTTGTCGCGCCGCTCGTACTCAGCTTTCTGCTGCTCTACGAGGTACTCGACGCGCTTGCAGTTCGAAAGGTCGTGACCCTTGGTGCGGTGGATCTTGCAATATTGCTTGTCGGAGTCGTCCTGCTTGTCGGCTGCCGCTACAGGGGCAGGCTCCTTGCCGGAGCGCCGGCCTGTGCTGTCTTGGCGGGAGCCTCCTTGCCGGACTTCTCGACGACCAGCACTTCCTTGCTCTTCTTCTTTCTGTTGTTCCGCCGCCGGCTCTTCTTTGCCGGGGCGGCATCCTCACTGTCGCTTCCCCCCTGCGCCAGCATCCTCCCCGGGGAGTCTCCTCCCCTCTTTGGCGCGCGCGCACTTGTCAGCCAGAGCATAGAGCTCGCTGACATCCCGTATCTTGGTCATGGCCATCTCCTCACGCATGCGGCGGTTACGCACGTTCTGGTGGAACGCGCTGATAACCGCGGCAGGGTGGACGTCAGGGATATTGTGCTGCACGCGGCTGAATCGTTGGATGTACTTGCGCAGGGGCTCTCCTTCCTTCTGGGCCAAGATGTGGAGATCGCTCTCCTGGCCGTGGGGTTTGTGGCCGCCCGTGAAGGCGCCGACAAATTGGTGGCACAAATCTGCCCACGAAGAAATAGAGCCTTCTGGCAAGTGCATAAGCCAAGAACGAACGTTTGACTTAAGCACCAGTGGGAAGTATTTCGCCAGTATCTTCTCGTCGCGCCCCCCGGCAGCCTGCACCGCGATGGTGTAGATGCTGAGGAACTCCGAGGGGTGCGTCTTGCCGTCGTACTTCTCGGGTACGTCGGGCCTGAAGTTTTTCACGCTGGGCCACTGGACACGCCGCAGCTCTCGAGTAAACGCAGGGCAAACTGCCGCGTACGGCAAGTCGCCTGGCTCACCGGGCGCGTGTGTGTCGACAGCGGTCCCAGCGCGCTGATCTGATTGTCGCGGAGCTTCTCGGCGGCGCTCGATTGTTGTCCGAGCGTCTTCTTGTCGCCGGTCGTCAAGGACTTGGCGCTGGTCCAGACGAGCCCGCGGATCTGACGACGTCGTAGAGTCGTCGTCGACATTAATCCGGCGGGGAGGCGTCTTCTGCTTCCGCGGCGGGGAGTGCACGGTGGTTGCACCCCCGGCGGTCTTGTCGCCATCGGCCTTCGTCTTCTCGACTTGCCGTTACCGCGAGGTCGCCGGCTGCTGCGGCGTGTCGTTGTTGGCGAAGGCGATGAGGCTTTGGATTGTTGCCCTCCTGTCTTCGGCCTTCTCTGCCGCTGGAGGGAAATCAAGAAGCAGTTGCGCTCTTGCGAGTGCTTCTGCTGGAGAGGAGGGGAGCGGGGGCGAGCGGTGCGAGGAGCGGGATATGCTCGGACTCCTAACAGGGTTAGAAGGAGCAGTTTCCCGTCCCTGCGACCGCGCCTTGCTCGTGCCAGGGCGGTGGCCTTGAGCATCCCGCGAACCTCCGGTTTTCCCTTGCCCCAGCAAGCGGATGGTACCTCCTGTACCACGGCGCTGCTGGGTTGTCGTTTGCTGAGACGGACGTGGCGCATCTACGGACACCGAGGCTCGGTCGTCCGTTTTGTCCTTAGATTAGGTGGTGCCGTGAGTTTCCTCGCCGGCGACCACCCTTCCGCCGGCGTCTCCTCCACCCACCGTCGGTTCTGGTGGCGGTGGAACTGACGCAGACGGGCCTGCGACCTCCGAGGCTTTCTTCTTCGGGGCCATGTCGCTGTTGCTGATGAAGTTGGTGAAGCTGGAGAGGTTGATGAAGAATGCGCCCGCGTGCACGCCGGATCAGGTTCGCACAACCTCGACGCCCCCTACCTGGCGCACCAAAGATGTCGGGGGAAACTGCCCACCACGAACACCTATGGGACCGGAGCCCCTTTGTACTTTGCGGTAAGGGAGCGGAGGGAGCACGAAGAGCAGATCGAGGAGAGCACGCAGGCAGTTTACCCAGGTTCGGGCCGCGACGGACGCGTAAAACCCTACTCCTGCTTGATTTGTATTGAGCTTGAGGGCTCGGAAGCTTGAAGAACTAGCTACACCGAGCGAGAGAGCTGTCTAGGTTCCGAACCCTTTCTACGTTGTGCATGGGCCTCCTTTTATAGGTCAAGGGGTCACCGACAGGTGTCAACGTAGAGGAGGGTAAAAACGTAACTTTGGTGGTAGTTGTAATAGTGCGGGAACAGTGCGTGAATAGTGGATGAACAATGGTCATCACCTAACTTGACAGTGGCGGACAAGAGCATTAAATGCCCATCGCCGTCGACCCCAAAAGCGCCCGCCCGTGCGTCTCCGTTCGCCACGGCGGTAGCCTCGTCAACGTGGAGTGCCACCGTGTCCCCCAGGCTGCACAGCCATCCGCCACGCGTCCTGGAAGGACCCCAGGGCGACGCGTGGGCCGATGAGCTGGAGCACGGGCACACAACGTGAGTTCTCCCCGGCAAGCACCTTGTCGGGGCCTTGACCTTGCCGGGCCCTGAAGCTTGTCGCTCCTCGGGCCCTGCCGGGGCGCACGTTGCGCCGAGGCATGTTTTCTGAGATGCAGTCTTCTGGTCTTCCTGGCAAGCTCCTCTTGCCAGGGTCTTGCGTTAATGTTATAGTCTTGAGCCTGGGACGGCCTTCCCGGCAAGCTCCACTTGCCGGGGTCTTGATCTTCTGTCTTGTATACTTTGTTTTTGAATGGCTTAATAAGGACCGGAAAGGTTTCCGGCAAGCACTAGGTAGACCCTGCCGCGGGGAGCTGCTACTGCCCGTGCACAAGTTGGGGTACTGAGGTTCCCCCACCTTAGTACACCGACAGTGGAGGAGTTGAGAGTTGAGGGCACAAGAGATGTGGGCGCTGGGGGCTGAGGAGATTGGAGAGCTAGGGCTTGAGGAGATCATGGGGATAAATGGTAAAACTTTGGGTCCTTTTATAAGCGGTGAATGCTAAACGCCCCCACACCAGCCATAAACCTCGCCGGTTCCCAACGAGGTTGTGCGTAAGGCGTGGTTAAGATGCTCACGTCATGTTGATAAGCATCCCGTAATAAGCAGGCACGATCTCTGTTTTGACAAGACATGCTAATGAGGCTATACCTCGAAATGCGAAACCATGGCCAAGAAAACAGTTCGATATGTGTTAAAGGCACAGACGTGATGCTTCGCGGAAACGTTGTCAGTAAAGACACAGTGCCCATTTTTTGATACCTTGCCTTCAAGGCTAAGGGTTGTACTAACCATGCAGAGCCGGACACAGTACCATTTGTAGGGAATATTTCTTCAATATGTTCGGGAGGAGGAACCCGCCTTGCAACGCCGAATAGAGTGCATCAGCCGAACCCGTCGTCATCGAAGACTGGTTCAGGGGCTACTGAGGGAGTCCTGGATTAAGGGGTCCTCAGGTGACCGGATCATTCATTATGGACCTGACTGGTGGGACGTGAAGATTATCAATGAAGACTATCTCCCGTATCCGGATGGACTCCCCATGTGTAAAATAGCAAGTTTAGAGTCTGGGTGTAATACTTTCCTTCCTATGCAAGGAGATCATGTACCAACCCTAGGTCCCTCCGGTGCATATATAAATCGGAGGGTTTAGTCCGTAGAGACGACAACAGAATTATAGCAATCACATAGGCTAGACTTTTAGGGTTTATCCATTACGATCTCGAGGTAGATCAACTCTTGTAACCCATATTCATCAAGATCAATCGAGCAGGAAGTAGGGTATTACCTCGATCGAGAGGGCTTGAGCCTGGGTAAACATGGTGTCCCCTGTCTCCTATTACCATCGATCCTCAGACACATAGTTCGGGACCCCCTACCCGAGATCTATCGGTTTTGACATCGACAGCCATGTCTTCACCATGCATCCTGCCCGTGAGACCCCCTGTGCCCACCATGCACCCAACCCGTGAGATCCACTCTCAGCCACGCCCTTGGACGATGCTGTTCTGGCCTCGCAATGGTTGTGCATCCCGGGTGGCGTGATGTAGACGGAAGAGGATGACAGGGAGGACACAACATACAAGTCGCCACAACTTCAATGACCGCGGACAACATCGTGAATCACCGCCACTGGGCATGCCCACGGTCTCATTCAATTAAGTTCTAGACCTACATATAGAGTTATTTTTGGTCCTTGTTTGTTGGGATGATTGTTTCATTGTGATGCATCTTTTAGGACACATTCATGGTGAACATGATATATGATGGTCAAGAAGCTTCACATTATGAATTGGCTGCCTTTGTTCGATGTTGGGAAAAATCGGGCCCTGAAAAGAAGAAGGCACCACAGGCAAGAGGACTTACATTCACAACCCGTGAAGATGTGTTGTTGTGTGAAGCTTGATTGGCCACAAGCATGGATTCTATTTGTGGAACCAAGCAAAAGGGCGCAAAGTATTGGCGTATTTTATCCACAAACATGACCATGGACAGAAACATTATGTGGAGCCAGTTGCTATCCATTCCACCCGCAATGAGAGCTCTCTCCATCATAGATGGGACACCACCCAAGATTCCATGAACAAGTTTTGTGATTTCTGTGCATGAGCGGTTGGCCAGAACCAAAGTGGCGTTAGAATCCAAAGCCATGTAAGTTTGACATGTTTCAGATTGTCCTAATTTGTATTGCTTTCTTCATTTCTTGCATTACCTTGAGTGATTCTTGTTTACCAGACGGGGTTAGCCGCCACTTTCTACAAAATCATTGTTGAGAAAAACATTCACTATGTGCCTTCACTACTAGAAAATACCTTATAGCAGATGCTTACCTGTAGCGCCCTAGTAGTAGCGCCCCCCCCC
>LR738713.1:600505701-600558620 GCA_902687465.1 Secale cereale | reverse complement strand
CCCCCCCCCCCCGCGCGCTACTGGTAGGTCATTACCTCGTGCTAATACTAGTGTTTTCCCTAGTAGTGCTTGTTGGTCGAAATTAAAAGAGAAACACAAGTGGTAAACTCTCTAAAATGAGCTTAAGAACCCCACCAGTAAGATGAAGTACAACGATGACTGAAACTACCACCAATCTATTGGATTGGATGACAATGATGCGCCAAGTGGAGGGGCGGCCAGAGATGGGACCATGACAAATAGGAAATGTCGGGTGATGGGAAAGAAGTAGGAGAAGGAGATGGCAGCGCATGATACCGTGACAAGAAAAATGTCTACCACATGAATACACATTTGTTCCACGAAGGGGGAGAAGGAGGAGAGGTATAAGCTCTTCTTGGATGTGAAAATGGAGCGGATGTTTTTTGACCGGGAGAGGGCACATGAGAGGTTGAACATTGAGAGAGAGAAGAGATGCAGGGAGAAGCTAGAGAAATGGGCAAAATGGGAGCTTGAAAAGGCCAAGGTATTGGAACCAAATGAGCTCGAGAAAGAGAAGTTGAGGCTTGCGAGGGACTCCGAGGAGTCATGGATCAAATTGCATGACACTAGCTTATTGGATGAGAAATCAGGTAGTGATTTGACAACAAGAAGGAGATCAACGAGCCCAATGAGAGAGCCGGTTGATTCATTTGTCTATAACCTATTTATGAATTGTTGAACTTTATTTTGGCTTTTGTGGAATTGTTGAACCATGTTTCATTTTGATTGTTGAACATATAACTTGTGTAATGCATGACAATACATAATTCACCTACTTATATTATTTTAGAATAGTTCACGTACTTATATGGTTATCATCATTAAGGTGGTTTATCAATGGTGCTCCCTGCCCGGTCATCTCACCACTAATATAGTAATATGGTTAATCTTTATTAAAGAAACAATAAGATATTTTCTGGCCCAACTTTTAGAGAGCTCCCACGATGGTGGGAATAACATATTTGGACAGATATAACAAATATTGGTGCATTGTGCTAGTTTTTGTTTTGAAAACTTCAAAAGTCACATTATGAACTTTCATTTAAAAAAAACACCACATGTTTATATTGATATATACTACATGTATTCAAAATTTAATTTTTGTTATATGCTAACATGTGAACTACAAAAAGAAACAACTGCATAACTTTGATAATGGTGAACAGTACATGCATTGTTCATTATTAAAAATTCACAATTTTTTCATTTTTGTGTAGCTCACATGTTAACATATTTCACGTGAAACATTATACACTTATGGAATGCATCCGTATGAACATATGTATAAAAACCTATGCTTTTTTCAACCATCAAATTATGGTTTTTGGTATTTTTAAAATTCAAGCTCCAAAGTGCCTCACTCACAGAACCTATCAAGATAAACAGGAATGCAATTGCTACATTTGCAATAATAAGCAACCTTCCAAAAATGTGCTATAATTTTGGGAAAATGTAACCCACTCATCTATGCACATAAGTGAAATTGCACCCAAAAGTAAGTTTAAACAAGTTCCCAAAACAAAGCTCAATAAAATAATGTTTAAGAAAATTCTTTGAGCACATGGTTAGCATGCACGTGCATAATGCAATATAGTACAAACTCATACAACAAAAGTCATTATATCATTCATACATAACAACAAATAGCTAAGTTGATTTACTAGTATTGTACTGTATTGGCCCAACGCCTACTAGTTCGAAGCTAGCAACATTGCATCAGTTATAATGTTGTAATTTTTCCTCCACCTTCTTGCCAAGCTCCAATATCATATTGGCAGCTGCAGAGCACCTTGTATCATGTGGGGTCAGACGAGGGTCGCCAGTGATGCTCATCTCAAAATCAGTGCATTTCAAACGTACTTCACCGACATACATTCCTGAAAAGATAGGAGTGACTGGTGAATAAGTGCTCGAAGAAATGTGTGAGAGCTATGAATAAGAGAAGATGGCACTAAATCAAAAAAAAAAAATCCTGGTTATTGATAGGTGGAGGTGATCTCTGATATATCCTACAACGACGCGACACATGTCTTTGGTAACCATGGACCGAACCGTGACGCCGAATAAACCTAACACCTTAACACAACATAGACAAGTGGTTTATAGATCTCACCACGTGAAAACTCTTTTGCCCAAGCATGCTAAGAGCAGTACATTATGTATGGTAAGAATTCAATGCATGATACTAATGTGGCACTATAGGGATTGGAATCAATAAATGCTAATGAGAAAGTACGTGGCACAAGACCCATTTGTTTGAAATTCTTTATTATTGTGCCTATATGGTACAAAAACCCAATGCTTGTCCATTTGGAAAATTAAAGAGATAAGAGTAAATGTATTTACACATACCATCTTCTAGTGAAGGTACTGCTGTGTATCTAGGTGCAATCCAATTACAATCACAACATATCTCATCAAGCACCTGCATTGACTAGTGTCAAAGGTACAAATGACATTTAAAATGCATCAGTTCAGTGCGAGCTTTCTTACCATGCATTTATCGCGTTGGGCGAATGCCTCTTTCAAGTTGAATCATATCCTCTTAGTGCTCTTGGTTTTGCCATCATCGCCAGAGAAAGTTAGATTGGCAACTTTCATTATATTTGAGCTAGGTTCCTTATATTTCTCAATTATTGACATCAATTCTATTGTCATCTTCTCTTCTGCATAAGCTTTAAACATGATGAGTAATGGAAATGGGGAACTCATATAGTAATAACTTATCGCCAAAATTTGCCACACTTCTAATGGATGATTTGTGCACAGACCAAAGTGAGGTACATGATGGTTTACACAAAACTTTGGGAAATGTATGGCTCCCAGCAAAACATGCCGACAATGTTTGCCACAAAACAGTGACAATTCTAACAATGTTTAGATGTGTAAAATTGTAGAATGCCAATCTTATTTTTCTGAATGTCCATATCACATTGAGCACTTCTGTCTTGAAGTATGAATTCCTTACGAAGCTGAAACAAAGAGGGGATGAATTCACATCAGATTCTCAACTAGAACAAAATATAAGAAATAGAAGCATCATTTTTTTCCTGAAACAAAAGAGAAGACATATAACATACAATAAAATCTTGTATTTTTTGAATCTCTAGCATTGAATCATGAATCGGATCATTACTAGTCTCAGCGACGCCGCATTCAATGAAATTAAGAACACATAGGTTAAGAAGTTGGGGGACCAATAACTAATTATAGGGAAAACAAGCTACCTTACGACTGCAACCTCACTTATGTGCTGCCATGATTTGGCGTTCCACACTATAGCATACGAGGGTAAAAGCAATAGCAAATATGGTAACATGTTTAATTTCTATTACAGCTGCAGCACATCAAACCTTCGCCCCACAAAACTTTTCTCTTGTCATGGTAAAAATGCTAGCCGTATGTATGGTAGCGAAATTAAATAGCTTTACCAGATTCCATACGGTGTGCTACGCCCAAGTGGCCACGATTCCTACTACTCACCATGGTAAAAATCATTGGCCTATATGCTAATGAGGATAAATCATTATGAGATATTGTGCGCCACTCCTCAATCATATAATCTAAGCGTAAAATAAGTTGAACACGTATTAACTTTACTAGTCCCGTTATAAGGCAAGGAGATCCAATATCTCATTATCATTGTCTTCTATGTGCTGAAGGCTTGTCTAGTTTATTAATATTTTCTGGCACACCATTTCTTGCTAAAGGAATTAGAGTGGGGATCCATGCACCATGGACTTCTCACTTTTTTCCGCTAGTGATTGTATTGTTTTTACTCAGGCATCAGGAAGCAACAAAGACTAAATGAAATTTTGGAACCCTACAAAATAGGATCAGGTCAGTTGTTGAATCGAGCAAAATCTGCTATCTTCTTGTGCAGAAACTATTAGGTGGAAGCTGAAAGCAGAGTTACCCAATGTATCAATAGCGATAGAGAAGCCCTGGAGGAAAAATATTTAGGACTGCCAACTGCTATTGGCAGATCTATCACGTGGGAGCCTTTGAAAAAATATGTTCAAGAATCCAGAACCTTGTTAATGGATGGTGTAAAAAGAAGTTAGGTGCAGCTGACAAAGAAATCCTCATCAAAGCAGTGGCACAATCAGTGCCCACATTCTCAATGTGTTGTTTTCCACTATCAAAGACAACGTGAAAAAAGATTACCTCAAGCCGCTAGCTCGATATTGGGGAGGAGATGGAGATATAAGCAAATTACACTGGAAGAAATGGTCAAATATATCTCATATGAAGATAGGAGAATGTATGGGCTTCATGCAATTACACTTATTCAACAATGCAATGCTTAGGAAACAAGGTTGCAGATTAATGACAACACATGATTCCTTGTGTGCCCCCACTCTTCACAGAGGTACTATTTTGATGGCACTTTCATGGGTGCTAAGGAGAAATGAAATTACTCTCACACATAGAAAGCTATTTTGAAGGGGAAATAAGTTCTAGAAAAAGGCCTAATTAAAATGATTAGGGATGGAAGTACAACTAAAATCTGGAACAAAAACTGGACCCCGGAGATTCTAGGATCTAAACCAATATTTAGGAAGCTAGAGACCACTGCAGTTATGGTTCAGGACTTTTTAGCTCCGGGTAGATTGTCCTGGGATGAGCAAGCAGTAGAGCTCAATTTCCTATCAGCACATGCGAGAGCTATTATGAAAAATCCTTTGGGAACATTGCAAGGGGATACTTGGGCTTGCATCCCCAAAAGACATCGCCTATATACGGTTCAATCAGCATACCGTTTACTGGCTTCACACTCACAACTATAGAATAACTACAAAAATAACACATCAAGGTCGTCTAGAAGTGATGAAAACCCGATATGGATAAGACTGTGGAGGTTAAAAATTCCCTGAAAGGAAATTTTTTTGGTGGCGTGTTACTAATAACTTTATACACGTGCATGCAAACTTCTTATAAAAGACATATGGACTCTCAAATCACATCCCTTGAGTGTGGTGCCGGCGATGAAACTTCTTATCATATTATGGTGAAATGTACTTTCGCTTCCGTGTTTTGGATATCCTTCAAATAGATGTTTAACATTAATCTACCAAATTCCATCCTCTTACTTAGTGTCCAGATTTATTATACGAAGCGACTTGCCAGACTAAAGATTGTGGTCCCATTGTTTGTGGTATGTGGGCTATCTTGACTTCTAGGAATGGAAGGCGACATGGTGAAAACCCAATGAATCTCAGACAAGCATGTAGATTGGATAAAGAAACAACATCCGACCTAATCTATGCGACAAGTGCTGCCAAGTGCTGCCAAGTGTGAAGATGTCAATTTTCAGGTGCGTAAATGGGCTCTCCCTCCAGCTAGTTATGTTAAAGTTAATGTTGATGCATATTTCTTTTCAGAGAACTAGCATGTGCTACAGGAGTGGTGATGAGAGGTGCACAAGACCAGGTTATTGCAGCTGTGTGTTATGTATTAGATAGCATTATAGCTAAATCTTCTGCTTGTCTAAATGGAGTTATATTGGATAATAAGCCGAAGTTAGAAGATGATCTGTTGGAGACTGATAACCTGGAGACCGTGGCGTCGAGGAACTCTAGAACAAGTAACCCATCTCCAATCCTACCAGTTCTTCGAATTCAAGAGCTTTGTTGGAGTTTTTGTTCTTCTGTACTGAACCATATAAAAAAGGAGGAAAATAGTGCCGCATATCATCTGGCCAAACTTGCTTCTCCCAGTATTGTTGGTTGTATTGGATGCACAATGTACCAAATGATGTACTCCCATGTATTTAGAATGACTATCATGTTGTTTTGTAATTTTATATAAGCTCTTGATTCTCAAAAAGCAAGGATGAGAAATTGATGGTAAACCAGGTAAAGATGGTAGTAAACAAGTAGGATTTTCTAATTGGAATCACATGTAGTAGTTACACATACATGTAACTTTCCAAACAAGCTAGTATTACCATAAAATGTGACGATATTATTGTAATGATGTATAACTCTTTACAGCTAGCCTAATTCTAATACCATATAGGTTTCTATTTGATATATTTGTGGTAGTATAAGCATGGCTTATAATGGTTGACAAATATTAGAGTAGAGTTTTTTTACTATGTACTACCACAATGCCTTTAACTATAGATATAACATATTGCTATCAACTAACATCGACCTAGCAGTTGAAGACCGTAAAGCTTATTACTACTGAGGTATGGCTTGATTACTATTGAGGGCAGCCAGATTACGTTTGATTGGTAATCCAACGTGCGGTGGTTATGTGTGTGTGAATAAGGGACCCGCGTTGGTTTGGGAAAAGCGTCGTGGCGCGCTCGCGGCTGACCAACAGATAAAATAAAATAGTTTAATTTACATTGAGGCTCACTTTAGCAGTGCTATAGATAGATAGATAATGACGAAACCATAAATTTATTTCATTAACCATATAATACGATGCATGTGATCGTAATGCGTCCTATTATTGCAAAAATACTATATCTGTAATGTTGCTTACCTCTATTGGCATATCTTGGGGAACATTCATGTATATAGATAGTTTTTGCTTTTCATTCTGTCATGTTTCAACACCAAAATTGATCCAGAACGCAAGAAACAGTGGATCTGTAAAATCCAAATACTGTTACAGTTACTCACCAACTTGGAGGACTATAGTTTGTCCGCCCATTGCCGCCGCTGTTGCTACTTTTGTATTTGTTGAATCAATTTGTATTATGGGGCTCTCACCATCCGGACCCTCCGCATAGACATCATCTGTAGCCCTGGAGGCTTCAAACTTTCTTTTGTTGTTTTTCTCAAGTCTGCTGGCTCTGTACTTCTGGACCTTGTGGCTGCTTTTGGCTCCAATTGTTTATTTACTCTGCTTTGGAGTTGACACCTTTTTAATTGTTTTTTATTAAACATGCTATTCATGTCTTGCACTTCAACATTTCCATCAAAAGGCCATTCCATGAACCATGTCAAGTGTTATCTTTACCATCACGCCTGACAAGTTCCATCATCCTACTTCCACAAATAAATAACCGAGGACAAATCTTATTTACCTCTTCAGGAGTTCAAACAGAATCTCCATATATGAAAGAATGTGATAGTACTCAACATCAGATGTTTTTTTCGCGAATAGAACATTTACACATACTGGACCAGTCATACTATCAAAGGGAAAAAACTAAAAAATGTCAGTATTGTTGAGAAATAGCTAAAGCTACTGACAATCACACAAACGTTAAACAAAACTGCCTCATTTTAGATGACAAAGGGTAACAAAAATAAACATGATTTATTTAATCATGAGGGAAGTAACATCTCATATGCATGGAATGCAGTACTATCAGAGGGGAAAAGAAGGTAAGAGCTTTATCAAAGCAACTTATACCGGCATACTATCTAATAAAGGTCCTATTAAGCAAGAGCCACAAATTCTAAAGGGCGTCACTTTCTATCAATATTTAACATAGGATGGTCTTATTTTATAAACGAAGTAGTGATTGATCAAAAGGAATGTAACCTAAAATCATAATCCTATCTAGTCGGTAAAATCAAACCTGCTAATCAACTCTTCTAGAGACATTTCAACAAGGTTGCCTTTCATGGTTTGGAGCCCATACTCCAGAATGAACACCTTGGTTGTTTTCCATTCTTTAGTTAATGAGTATGCCAACTTTTGGCCGAGAACAGGGAAGTTTGAGCCCTTCATACCTATTGACAAACAAAAAATGTACATACAATTAACAAAATCAAATTCATAAATTACACTCTTCCCACTATTATATTTACAGAACCAAATATATAGAGTTCTCTAGCGAACAATCAGCTCATGTGCAAGGAAAATTAACCATTATAGTGTCCCAAGTATTTTCTCGGACTAGCAGAGCAGTTTTACACAACCAAGACATGTGAGAGGTACATTTTTGTGTACATTTAGGACCGTTCTTGCTTTCTACATATAGAGCAAATGTGCAACACAAACACAAACTCAATTTTTTCTGCATTGTCTAGCAGTTATAATTTAGGACAGTTTGCAAGAATAACTCTAGTTTACAAAATTACCATAAAGTCTGATCCACGTCCTTCTTCTGGTTTTGGTCCGTATATTTAAGGCATACAAATTCTGGTTGGTAACACTAATAGTAATCTAATCCAAGGAGGGAAACTATGGAGACATGCCTTTAGAGACACAAAGACTGTATGCTTATCTCTTGATGCTCTAGGATGAAACTTAATAAAACTTACTGTTTATATCGGATAAAGGCAATAGCTTGTCATCTAAAAAAGGGGAACCAACAAACTTGGATACATACAATTACGGGCAGTAATGTTAAAATTTGACCTATTCTACGCTCCACCTCTGAAAATGCTAGTTTCTGAAACATATATGGTACAACCAAAGCTGAATTACTAGTTTATGTATCAATTTCTTTCTCTATGGTTGACCTGACACCCTCAGTATTAGCACTACACTCCATCAAACACCTTTTTCTTATTCAGTCAAGAAGAAGCACATCAACTTTCGATATTGGCCACAATGCCATGTCTAGAGAATCTTTGCTCGCATCGAGTCCCCGAGCAATCTCACAAGCCTGCATTGTCGCTCTCTCCAAAATAGTTGAACTCACATGCTTGCCAAACTTGTTTTGCTGCTCGTGGTAGTGCGTGAGCATATCTTCAATAAAATGTGAAGCACACACAAGAAATAGTTTGACATCAATAAAATGTGAATAGTATGAATTATTCCTACATAGGAATAAAATTATATTCCTACAAACCAAATGACTCTAGGAATTTTTCCTATAGGAATGCTATCCTATAGAATTCTTCCAAATCAAAGGAGACCGAAAAGATTATAGCTCTACCTTTTTCTCTTCTTGAATCATGTTTCCACTTCTGTTCCACTCATCATGTGATAGCAATGGAACGGGCATGAGAGCATCTACAATTAGACCTTTCACTTCTCCCAATCGCCCGGATTAAAAAATGACAGCCAATTGGACCTCCAAAGACATCCATACACATCGGTTGTCTGACACCACTTAAACTCAGCCCATATATGTGGGGTGGATCCACCCGAACGTGACAATCTCCCCATGAACACTAGTAGAGAACGGGCCATCTGCCCCGGTTGGCAAGGGCCTTTTGCCCCGGTTCTTGAACCGGGACTAAAGGGTCGGTACTAATGCCCTAGCCCTTTAGTCCCGGTTCAATCTAGAACCGGGACAAATGGGTCTCCACGTGGCCTGTGCGCGGAGCCCAGGCAGGAGGGCCTTTGGTCCCGGTTGGTGGCACCAACCGAGACCAAAAGGCATCCACGCGTCAGCATTTCTGTGGCGGGTTAATTTAGGTGTTTCATATATTGTGTTAGCTAGCTAATTAATAGAGAGAAGTGTCCTCTCTTATGTCCGTGCTTGGTCGACGCTACGTACTACACATACGTATAGAGAGGACTAGAGATGCTAGCTAGCTAGCTAGTAAGCAAACGAAGGAAACAGAAGATCGTCATCAACATATATATATATATATATATATGCATACAAAGAGAAGTGATATCGACCCTCCTTCTCCGAGAGATTGGCCGAACAACAAGTTCTAGTATATCTATCCAACACTACCGGGTACATATATACAATAATTATCTCTTACAAATATAATCTCCTATCACATGGATGCATGGTCCACATAGTATTCTCCGTCTGGCGCAATCACGTGGTCAAGGAAGAATGCCGCCAATTCCTCTTGAATTGCTCGCAGACGATCTGGTGCTAGGAGTTCATTCTGCATCCGAAAGATCTAATTTGAAGAAGGGGGTCAATACATATATATATACATATATATATATATATATATATATATGAATAAATGAAACTCAACACAAATGATGGTAATGAAATAAAATTGTGAATATTATTAATTGCTTACGCACTTCAAATTGTGCGTCAGAGTAGTGATGGATTCTCGCCCCTCATTGGTTACCCCAAGTGGAAGGTTTGAGATGCAGTGTAGCGGTAGTTTTCCCTTGGCAAATATACCAATGATCGAATTCCCCTGAGACTCCAAGGTTCAACAAGAAGGTGTCAACTGCTAATGGCGCCAGATACTTAGCAATTAACTAGACCTGCACACAGATACAAATAACTTTGCTCCCAACGAGTACAGAGAGGTTGTCAATTACTCCGGCCTTGTCGTTTACAAAGGATCAAATGCAAGAGATAATAGTGATAGGTATAATTGCAACTAGTAAGTAAAAGCAGAAAGTAAATAGCAGATGTGATCAATGATGGTAATATGGACCGGGGTCCCATGATGTTCACTAGTGATGTCTCTCTCCCAAAAGACGATAAAATAGCTATGTGAGGTAAACGAATTACAGCTGGGCAATTGACTGAATTATGTGCGCAAACCAATGCTAACTATGCTACAAGAAAGGTTGAGGCTCAAAAGCATGGGCGGTACGCCAAGGTAAGTAGACCGAAATCCTTCTGCATCTACTACTAATCATCCACCTTGAGATATCTATCCAGAACATCTCGCTGGTATTAAGTTGCGAGTCCCACCCATAGTGTAAACTCAAAGCAACAGACAACTGCATTAAAAGAACTTTGCGTAATGTAAACAATCCTTGCACCCGCGAGTACAAGCACCGTTGTTTTCCCCCTTGTGGCAACAACACATCTCTTAGACTCATGTTTCTGTCACTCAAAATAGTCATCGAGGGGCATGAACCCACAATCAAGCATAATGTTCCCTCTTGGAGTTACTACCTACTACTTGGCCAAAGCAATAAATAGCAACGGAGAACATGCAAGAATTACTCAAGAACATAAATATAATAGAGGTAAATCAAATATATTACTCACACACAATCTGAACATAATCTCACAATCCATCGGATCCCAGCAAACTCATCATAGCAACAGCATAAGGATTACATATGTGCCTCGATTGTGTAGGGCAGCTCACGAGGTCTAATTAGTGAAGAACAAAGTGTCGGGGGAAACTGTCCTCCCACGAGCACCTATGGGACCGGAGCCCCTTTTACGTTGCGGTAAGGGAGCGGAGGGAGCACGGAGAGCAGATCGAGGAATGCACGCGGGCAGTTTTACCCAGGTTCGGGCCGCGCGGACGCGTAAAACCCTACTCATGCTTGGATTATATTGAGTTCTTGAGCTCGGGAGCTTGAAGAGCTAGCTACCCCGAGTGAAAGAGTTGTCTAGGTTCCGAACCCTTTCTACGTTGTGCATGGGCCTCCTTTTATAGCTCAAGGGGTCACCGACAGGTGTCAACGTAGAGGAGGGTAAAAGTGTAATTTTGGTGGTAGTTGTAACAGTGCGGGAATAGTGCGTGAACAGTGGATGAACAGTGGTCTTTAACTAACTTTGACAATGGGGGACAAGGGCATTGAATGCCCGTCGCCGTCGACCCCAAAAGTGTTCGCCCATGCTTCTCCGTTTGCCATGGCGGTAGCCTCGTCACCGTGGCTCGCCACCGTGTACCCCAGGCTACACAGCCATCCGCCACGCGCCCCTGGAAGGGCCCCAGGGCGACGCATGGGCCGATGATCTGGAGCGCGGGCACACAGCCTAGGTTTCCCCGGCAAGCACCATGCCGGGGTAATGATCTCGCCGGGCCCGGAAGCTTGTCGCTCTCCGGACCCCGCCGGGGTGCAAGATGCGTCGAGGCATTTCTTGAGGTATGTGATCCTTGGCCTTCCTAACAAGCTCCTCTTGCCTGGGTCTTGTACTAAAGTGATATCTTTGAGCCTGGTGCGGCCTTCCCGGCAAGCTCCACTTGCCGGGGTCTTGATCTTCTGACTTGTATACTTTGTTCTTGAATGGCTTCATAAGGACCGGAAAGGTACTCGGCGAGCACGTGGTAAGCCCTGCCGCGGGAAGCTACTACTGCCCATGCACAAGTTGGGGTACTAAGGTACCCCTATCTTAGTACACCGACGGGAGCCCCCGGGCCTGGGCCACACACGGTGCCGAGCGCTGTTGGGCCAGGACCAAAACAGTGCACGGGCACACGCGGCCCACAGCACGCCGTATCTCCTTCCGTATCCGCCGCATCCCTCCCTAACGGCACGCGTCGATTGCGGCGTCGTGGGAGAGATCGTGGCCTTGTTCTTTAATGGGAAATGCGGAACGTCCCCCACTTCCCCCTTAAAAGCAGAGGAAACAGGCGCAGTTCCTCTCCTTCGTCTTCATTGCGCCTTTCTTCTCCAGAAACTTCCGCTGCTTCTTGCATCCGCCCCTCCTCCGTCGTCTTCCTCATCCGCGGCGCCGTCGAGCTCCTCGCCTCTTCCCTCGCCGTCTCCGCCATGGCTCTGAAGAGCGACAAGGCGAAGAGCGACAAGGCCAAGAACGACAAGGCTAAGAAGGAGAAGTCCGAGCAGGCGGCGAAGCTGGCCGCCCTGCGGAAGAGGTCCGTGGTCTTCGCGCCGAGGCTTGGCGCGAGGGAGCTGCGGAACAAATATTATCTGTTCTGGGCGAGGGAGACCAAAGCTCATCCCCGCACCAGAGCCTTCCCCGCCGTCGCCAAAGATATGTTCCCCGGCGGGTACTTCTTCTTCGCTGCATTTTTCCACTGTGGACTGTGCCCTCCGTATTCGTAGTTCTTTTGTGATATCATGAACACATATGGCCTCCACCTCCTAGACTTCACTCCCAACGCCATCCTTACGATGGCTGTTTTCGTACATCTGTGCGAAAACTATGTTGGGATTCATCCAAACGTAGCCCTTTTTCGCCACTTCATCATGCCTAGAGTAGAAGCTGGCGCTCCCTCTCCGGCGGCATCTCCTGGATCTTCAGGCTGAACAAGAAGGACTCGTACCTGAAGTGAGAACTCCGCGGCAAGTGGGAGGAATGGAGAGCCGATTGGTGTTGGGTGGTGGAGGATAAGCCGGAGCCCTTCACTGTGCCGCGCACAACTGCCATAGTGCGCGGCAGGGACTGGAGCGAATTGGCTCCGAAGGACAACAAGCTTAGCATCGCCCTTATCAGGATTATTCGTCTCCGGGTAGCCAATCTGACTATCGGAGAGGTTGGGGCAGATTTCCTCCGCCGCCGCATCGCCCCCTTACAAGAAAGGAAAAGGGCCGCCTGGGAATTCGGCAATGTGGCGGATATCATGAGGCTGCGCCCTGGATTAAACTATAATTTCACTGCCTTGGAGTTGAAGGGGATGGTCCGAGAACTTTTCAAGCACGACCCGGCCCATCCGGAGTGGTTCAAACCTCCCCGGGGAGTGGTGCCGCTGTGCAACAGCACTGCCCGAGATTCCTTGCGCGCGATGATGCCTGCGTGCGACTCCCATGGCGTCGGCCCCACCTGGATCGAGCCTCCGCCGGATACTGTGCTGAGCTTCTTCGACAACTTGGTCAAGACGCCCAAAAACACCGAAGAGAACAGGGGCCTCACCCGGGCCACTACTGACCGGGACATAGCCTACATCGCATCCAGGATGGAGGAGGCCGCTGCAGCTGCAGCGGCGGGTGACTTTGGGTACACTGTGGACGAGGCACAGGCCGCGGACGCGGTGAGCCAAGCGGAGGAGGCGGAAATCCTCAGGCTGCTCAAGCTTCCGCCCGAGGAGTTTGCCGGGGTGCCTTCCGTGCAGTTTGCCGGGACAAGCGAGGTCGCCGGAGGGAGCGAGGTCGCCGGAGGGAGCGAGGCCACTGAGCATGATGCTGGGTCCAGCGGGCCTGCCGGGGAGGAGGAGGACGCCGGGGCTGACGAAGACTCTGGTGGATCTCTGGGTCTCGATGACGACGCCTCCTCGTCTTCAGAGAATTCCCCACCTCCGGCAAGCCCCACGCAACAGCCGAGGAAGAGCCTCCGCAAGGCGGCTACGGCGACGAGGCCGCAGGCGCCTCGACAGCAGCCGGCGCGCCGGGCGACGCGCGCCACCAGGACGAGCGAGGTCGTCAAGGAGGCGCCCCGTGCCCGTGCGCCAAGCGGGGGAGGATCTTCCCGGAGTGGAACGGGTGTTCCGTCTGCTCCTCGGGCCTCGGCGACGATGGGGGCCGGGTCTTCGCAGCCCACGGCCCCGGAGCCCACCAAGCGCCCGAGGGAACCTTCTCCTCCAGCTCCCCGCGCGGGAGCAAACCAGGCGGAGTTTGATTTCTCCGCCCTCAGCTCCGACGACGAGGAAGAGGAGTAAGCACTTGTACTTCTTTAGTTTCTTCGATTTTGTCTTGATTTTCCTTGTTGATTCTGATTTTGTTTTTGTTTTGCTCTCAGGACCCTGACCCAGCGGATGGCGAAGAGGGCCAAGATCCCTGTGGTCGAGGTTGAAGACGACTCGCCCGTCGTGGCGACTGTAGACGTGCCAGCGGCAAGCTTGCCGGATCAACCTGCTGCTCCGAGCAGCCCCCAGTGCAGCCCACAGCGTAAGTCTGGTATTCGTCTTTCTGCTTGGCGGGCGCGCTTGACGTTATCGCTCGTATTGATATTTTGTTGTCTTGTTTGTCTTGTGCAGAAGTGGAGCCGCAGCCGCAGGAGCAACCGGAGGTCACCCCCGACGAGCCACTTGCTCCACCCTCCCCGCCAAGGGCGAACTCCCCGGCGAGGGAGAACGTTCCGCCAAGGACGGGCACTCCGCCAAGGGGGAGTACTCCGCCGAGGGTGAGCAGCCCGACAAGGGTGAGCAGGCCGACAAGGGAGGGCGCGGGCGGCCCTCCGCCAGCAGGGGTCACCACTCCGCCGCCAAGGGTGGATTCCCCGGCGAGGGAGCCTGTCGTTGAAGAAGTCCGTGAAGGTAAATCTTGTAGCTTCTTCTTCTTGGACTTGTCTTTTTGGATATTTGCTTGACTTTTTCTTTTCTCTTTTTTTTTAGATCTTCCTGCACCGGAGCGGATGGAAACGGAGGCCACCGGTGAGGAGGGCGCGCACGGCGACGGCGGCAACACCACTGCTCCCGAGGGAGGGGCTGGAGCCGACGAGCCTGCCGCTGAAGAGACCGCCCCGCCCGCAGATGCCGCGGCTGGGGAAGGGACCGGCGACCACACTGCTAGCCCGGAGGCAGCAGGAGCGTCAAGCGCTGCACCGGCCGCCGACCCTTCCGCCTCTGCGGCTGGGCAGGGCGTCTACCTGGAGGCCCCCAACGGGGTTTTCATACAAGTCCCGTGGGGGTCCTTGTCTCGAGCCCCCGTGGAGGGAGAGACCTTTGACGGAGAGGTCCTCGCCTCCGCGGGGTTGAAGGTTGTTGAAACGCCTGGCGGCAGCGACGAGCCCGAAGAGGAGATGCTCCTTCGCCGGCTCCTGGCTCTGTACCGGGCCAGGCAGGCGAAGCTGGAGTCTCGGGAAGCTCTTGCCGCCAAGGCTGGAGCTGACTTGGAGAAGCGTGCCGCAAAGCTCCGCGCCGCCAACAAGGCGGCCCTCCGCAACTTGGCGGAGGAGCGCGAAGGGCTTGCCGAGGAGCACCAAGCGTTCCTCCTTCAGAAAGCTGAGGCCGAGGAGCAGCAACGACTGGCCGCTGAGGAGCTGTCCCGGCGAGAAGGAGTGCTCAACCAGCGGAAGGTCGACCTCGATGCTCACGAGGACGACCTCACCGCCCGGGAGCAGGCCATTGGCGGGGCCCTGAAGGAGGCGAAGGCCGCCGCAGCCGCCGCGGAGACCGCCAAGAAGGGCCTGGAGGCCAAGGTGGAGCAGCTGGAGCGGTACCTGAAGGCGAGCCAGGACAGAGTCACCGCGCTCAATGTGGAGCGGGAGAAAGATGCCCACACCAACTCTGACTTGCAGGTACATCTTTCCAAGAAAGGCGACGAGCTCACTGCCGCCAAGGATTCCATTGCTGACTTAGAGTTGAAGGTCTCCACTCTGACTGATTCGCTCGACGCCGCCCGGGACCGCGAGACGAAGCTGAAGGACGAGCTCCGCAAGGAGCGGAACTTGGTGGAGAGCGCCGCCGTCTCAGCGAACAACTTCAGCCGGGCAGTGGAGCAACGGACTGATGAGCTGGTCACCTCCGCCGCCAATATTGACTCGGAGATGATGGCGCTGAGGGCTGAACATCTTGTGTACTCTCCGGACGAGAGCCTCCCCCACAGCGCCAAGCTAAGTTTGTTCTTCCGGGGAATTGCGCCGGCGCTTGCGCTGCTGCGGGAGAAGATCTCCGCGCAGCTGGCCGACGAGGCGCGTCGGCTCTGCATGGGCACTCTGGAGCGTGTCTTGTCGAAGATCGTCTACCGCAACCCCGACATCAACCTTGTCAACGTCCTCCGCACCTTGCCGCCTGAAGCCGACCAGGAGGCGTTGAAGGCGCAGGTGGCCCACATTGTCGCCAAGGTGAGCAAGATCACGAGGCGTGAAGGCTATCGCGTAGACTAGATTCCTTTGCTTCTTCTTCCTTTGCCGCTGCCAATTAAGTCATAGGCAGTAGTTGATTAGAACAGCGGCAAGCTATCCTTGTAATATACAATCTGGTTTTGAACAATCAATGCAGTGTTATCTCCCTTGTTTTTGGTCCTCCACTTTGTATGCTTTTTACACTACGCTTTTAGGGGACTTGCCGGCAAGGGACCCTTGCCGCGAGCGCTGAGTGCTGGACTCTTAGCAGCCTGCTGGCAAAGACCTTGTCGGCAAGCAACCTTGCCGCAGCTAGTCGTAGCACACTTAGGCTGCTGGGCGAACTCAAAAATGAAATAAGGGTGCGACACTTGTCGCAGCTCACTTAGGCCGTTAAGCGTGCTCGAAACAGAGTAAGGGCGCGGCTAGCCACAGGTAGGTTCCTCCGCGCACAGGTTTTCCATACAAAGTGTGGTTGTTCAAGGAAGACAACTAAAATTTTAAATTTTGAATTACTCAAACTTTGGTAACTTAGCTTTCGTAAATCGCTTGCTCCCCGACAAGGCTTCTCTTTCTTGAACAGCACTTGGTTCATCCTCCACCTCCTTCCCCCCCGGCAAACTTGTGCGCGAGGAATATTCCTTCTGCTTAAGAGGGAAAGAAAAAAGAGGAGGGAAAACAAGTATTGGGCCTCATGGTTTGCTAATGCTTACCGGGGATGTGTGTTGCACAAGGTGCCAAAAATTGCATGCAAGTAACAAAGAAAAGCATGAAAATGGCAAATAGCGCGAAGCCCAAAAGCTTTACTGATGCACGGGGTCTGCGCCCGGCTTTGTACAAAGGTTTACATGCAACAGCGGCAACACTCGTACAAAAGGTGGTTGCCGGAGTGGATCACGGCAACCGCGCCTTATTGGTGAAACTTGCGAAGATGCTCTATGTTCCAGGAGTTGCTCACCGGTAAGCCTTCTTCGGTCTCAAGGCGGACAGCGCCGGGCCTTGTGACTTGTCTCACCCGATAAGGGCCTTCCCACTTCGGCGTCAACTTGTTGGAATTCTTGGCGGACTGAACACGCCGAAGAACAAGGTCGCCTTCCTCGAGACTCCTGGCCTTAACCTTGCGGCTATGATAGCGACGCAAAGCTTGCTGGTATCGAGCAGCTCGTACAGCAGCCTGGAGACGTCCCTCCTCGAGGAGCAATGCATCATCTTGTCGCAGTTGCTCTTGCTCGAGCTCATCATAAGCGAGCACTCGAGGAGATCCGTATATGAGTTCCGTGGGGAGAACTGCCTCTGCTCCATAGACAAGAGCAAAAGGTGTCTGTCCGGTGGCTCGACTTGGTGTCGTCCTGATTGACCAAAGAGCCGTCGGTAACTCCTCTATCCAGTTTCTTCCGCACTTGCGCAGCCTGTCGAAGGTTCTTGTCTTGAGCCCGCGCACCACTTCAGCATTGGCCCTCTCCACTTGACCATTGCTCCTCGGGTGAGCAACAGAAGCGAAGCAGACCTTGGCGCCAAGGTCTTGGACGTACTGCATGAAGGTGCGACTTGTAAATTGTGTGCCGTTGTCGGTGATGATCCTGTTAGGGATTCCGAAACGGCAAACAATCGCTCTAAAGAACCTGACTGCTGACTGTGCTGTCACCTTTCTCACTGGTTCCACTTCTGGCCACTTTGTGAACTTGTCGATCGCTACGTACAAGTACTCAAAGCCCCCGACAGCATGGGGGAAGGGGCCGAGGATATCGAGCCCCCAGACCGAGAAGGGCCAGGACAAAGGGATCGTCTGGAGAGCTTGAGCTGGCTGGTGAATTTGCTTGGCATGGAACTGGCACGCTTCACACTTGGTTACTTGTGCAGTTGCATCTTGGAGGGCTTCTTGCCAGAAGAACCCTTGCCGGAACGCCTTCCCGGCAAGTGCCCTTGCGCCAATGTGGTGGCCACATATGCCTCCATGTATCTCTGCCAACAGCTTCTGTCCATCTTCTCTGGAAATGCACTTCAACCTGACACCGTTGAGTCTTCTTCTGTACAGTTCATTGTCAATGAACTGGTACATACTTGACTGTCTTGTTATTTTCTCTATCTCTTCTGGCTCATCGGGAAGTTCTCCAGTTTGCAGAAAACGGACGATCTGCTGTGCCCATGCCGGAGCCCGAGGCTCAACGGCAAGGACTAAAGGCATGAGGGCTGCTGCGGGAAGCCCAGCTTCTACGGCCAGAACCTCCGGCTCTGCCGGAGCTGATGGTCCCCCGGCAAGCCTGCCGGGGCAGGGCTTGTCGGGAATGCCTGCTTCAACTGCACAGACCCTTGGATCTGCAGGAGCAAACTGTTCCTCAGCATCTTGGTTGTTGATCTTGGGGACCTTGGCGGCGGCTTCGGGAAGATCCGCCGGCAAGTAGTCGCCGGAGACCAACTTTCTCTTCTTGTTCTGCCCAACTGATGGTGTAACGGATGGTTGAGTTAACTTGAGCAGGAAGGTCCCTGGTTCCATAGGTAACTTCATTGCAGCACACTTTGAAAGGCCATCTGCAATATCGTTCTGAGCTCTTGGGACGTGCTCCATTTGCAGACCTTCAAAGTGCTCTTCAAGCTATCTCACTTCATCAACATAAGCTTCCGTCAAAGGGCTCTGATAACTCTTATTCACTTGTCGGACCACCAACTGCGAATCTCCCCGCACAATCAACTTCTTGATCCCAAGCTCGGCTGCAATTCTGAGGCCGGCAAGCAACCCTTCATACTCAGCAGTATTGTTTGTCGCTTGTTCCTTGTGAAAGTGCATCTGGATGACATACTTGAGGTGCTCTCCGGAGGGCGCTATGAGTACCACGCCGGCACCGGCGCCTTGCAGCGAGAAGGCACCATCAAAGTACATCGTCCATTCTTTGCTCGCTTCTTGGACGGAGACGCTTGTCTCTTGGACTTCTTCATCTGGCGTTGGGGTCCATTCCGCTATAAATTCTGCCAAAGCTCTGCTCTGTATGGTTGAAGTACTCTCAAACTTGAGACCAAAGCTTGACATTTCCAGTGCCCACTCGACGATCCTGCCTGTTGCTTCGGGATTTTGCAATATCCTCTTCAATGGAAAGCGAGTGACCACTGTTATCTCGTGCGCTTGGAAGTAATGGCACAACTTCCTTGAGGCCATGAGGAGGCCGAAAAGCAACTTCTGCACCCCAGAGTATCTTGATTTAGCCCCCTGCTAGAGGGAACTTACAAAATACACTGGGCGCTGCACCATCCTCCTTCGCACTTCTCCTTGCTCCTGTGCAGAGTTGTCCTTGTCGGGGCCAGAGCTTGTCGGTGGAGCCCCCAGCTTGTCGCTGGATTCACCTGCCGGAGGTGTGGGTTCCTCATCCGCCTCCCTCTCCGCTACCAACGCAGCACTAACCACTTGATTGGTTGCTGCTAGGTACAGCAGCAACTTCTCTTGTGGTCTAGGAGCGACAAGTATCGGAGTAGAGGACAGGTATCTTTTCAAGTCCTGCAGCGCTGCCTCCGCTTCCGGAGTCCATTTCATAGGACCTGCCTTTTTCAAGATTTTGAAGAAAGGCAGGGCGCGTTCTGCAGACTTTGAAATGAACCTGCTGAGGGCAGCCACACAACCAGCAAGTCTCCTTACGTCCTTGACTCGCTTCGGGGCTTCAATCTGCTCGATGGCTTTTATCTTGTCGGGATTGGCTTCAATCCCCCTCTGGGACACAAAGAACCCGAGAAGCTTGCCGGAGGGGACTCCGAAGACGCACTTCTCGGGGTTCAACTTGAGCTGGATCTTGCGCAGATTTGCAAATGTTTCTTCCAAGTCTTGGATCAGGGTATCCTTGCTCTTACTCTTGACCACTATATCATCCATGTAGGCTTCTACATTTCTGTGTATCTGTGGCTCAAAAGCAGTGTGCACCACCCTTGCGAATGTAGAGCCTGCATTCTTCAATCCAAAGGGCATGCGTATGAAGCAATATGTGCCGCATGGAGTAATGAATGCAGTCTTCTCTTCACCTTCCTTGGCCATGAAAATCTGGTGGTAACCTGAGTACGCATCAAGGAAGGAAAGCAGCTCACATCCAGCGGTGGTGTCAACAATCTGGTCAACACGCGGCAAGGGAAATGGATCCTTGGGACATGCTTTATTCACATCAGTGAAGTCTATACAAAGTCTCCACTTCCCACTGGCCTTGCGCACGACAACTGGATTGGCCAACCACGTGGGATGGATCACGCCTCTAACTAGGCCTGCTGCTTCCAACTTCTTTATATCTTCGGCGATGAACTCTTGGCACTCCACGGCTTGCTTTCTGACCTTCTGCTTGACGGGCCGCGCATGAGGACAAACAGCAAGCTTGTGCTCAATTACCTTCCTGGGAAGGCCGGGGATGTCAGATGGTTGCCATGCAAACACATCGACATTCGCCCGCAGGAAGGCAACGAGCGCGCTTTCCTATTTGTCATTGAGTGTAGCACTGATGGTGAAGGTACCACCAGTGCCGTCCTCCTTGGTGGACACCTTCTTGGTTGCCGGTGGAGCTGCCATTCCTTTCTTGCACTTGCCGGTGGAGCTCGATGGTGCGTCATCGACGGCAGCGCAGCACTCCGAAGAGGTGCGTTTGCCGGAGTGGGCCCCAGAGCTCTTGCCGGACTTGGTCTTGGTCTTCCCCCCGGGAGCTTCAGCGGCAAGTGTGTTGCTCTCCGCTGCGGCTGCTGCATCCCGGTAAATCTTGTCGGCGCAGATAAGCGCGTCCTTCTTGTCGCCAGGGACAGAGATGACGCTTATCGGCCCCGGCATCTTGAGTACGTTGTAGGCAAAGTGGGAAGCTGCCATGAACTTGGCGAGGGCAGGACGGCCAAGTATCCCATTGTATGGCAATGGGATATCGGCAACATCAAACGTGATTCTCTCCGTCCTGAAGTTGAGCTCCCCGCCAAAGGTCATGGGCAGCGTAATCTTCCCCTTCGGCTTGCTCCTTCCCGGGTTGATTCCTTGGAACGTCCCGGTTTCCTCGAGCTCGCTGTCGGGGATCTGTAGCTTCTTGATCACAGCTGAGGAGATCAAGGTCAGGCCGGCCCCGCCGTCAACCAACATCTTGGTGACCTTGAGGTTGCGGATAGTTGTTGAGACCAACATCGGCAAGCACCCGACCGCTGTGGTGCGGTCAGGGTGGTCCTCAAGGTCAAAGATAATGGGCGTGCCGGACCACTTCAGCAGCCTGCGTGACTCGACGGGTGGCTCTGCTGCGTTCACTTCTCGCACCCACTGCTTGAGCTGGCGGTGGGAAGTGTGCAGAGAGGCGCCCCCGTCGACACACAGAACCTCTGTGGCCTTCAGGAACTCCTGCTCGCTGTTATCTCCTTCATCCATGTCGTCGTCGTCGTCTTCTTCCTCATCCTTGTCGCGGCCCCGGGGAGGTCTATCACCTTGCCGCTGCTTGGCCTTGCCGCGGCGTCCTCCCCGGCCATTGAATGGCCGCTTCTTGCTGGGCTCTCCTCCGCCTCCTTGGGCCTTCTCCTTGTCGCGACGCTCGTATTCAGCCTTCTGCTGTTCTACGAGGTACTCGACTCGCTTGCAGTTCTGAAGATCGTGGCCCTTGGTGCGGTGGATCTTGCAGTACTGCTTGTCGGAGCCATCCTGCTTGTCGGCTGCCGCTACAGGGGCAGGCTCCTTGCCGGAACCGCCAGCCTGTGCCTTCTTGGCGGGAGCCTCCTTGCCGGACTGCTCGACAAACAGCACCTCCTTGTTCTTCTTCTTTCTGTTGTTCCGCCGTCGGCTCTTCTTTGCCGGGGCGGCATCCTCGCTGTCGCTTCCTCCTGCGCCAGTATCCTCTCCGGGGAGTTTCCTCCCCTCTTTGGCGCGCGCGCACTTGTCAGCCAGAGCGTAGAGCTTGCTGACATCCCGGATCTTGGTCATGGCCATCTCTTCCCTCATGCGGCGGTTACGCACGTTCTGGTGGAACGCGCTGATAACCGCGGCAGGGTGGACGTCGGGAATGTTGTGTTGCACGCGGCTGAACCTCTGGATGTACTTGCGCAGGGACTCTACCTCCTTCTGGGCCAAGATGTGGAGATCGCTCTCCTGACCGTGGGGTTTGTGGCCGCCCGTGAAGGCGCCAACAAACTGGTGGCACAGATCTGCCCACGAAGAAATGGAGTTCTCCGGCAAGTGCATAAGCCAAGAGCGGACGTTTGGCTTAAGCACTAGCGGGAAGTAGTTAGCTAGTATCTTCTCGTCGCGTCCCCCGGCAGCCTGCACCGCGATGGTGTAGATGCTGAGGAACTTCGAGGGGTGCGTCTTGCCGTCGTACTTCTCGGGTACGTCGGGCTTGAAGTTTTTCATGCTGGGCCACTGGACTTGCCGCAGCTCACGGGTGAACGCAGGGCAACCTGCCGCGTACGGCAAGTCGCCTAGTTCACCGGGCGCGTGTGCGTCGACAGCGGTCCCAGCGCGGTGGTCTGACTATCTTCGGGCTTCTCGTCGACGCTCGATGCGAGTCCGAGCGTCTTCTTGTCGCCGGTCGTCGAGGACTTGGCGCTGGTTCCGACGAGCCCGCGGATCCGACGACGCCGTAGATTCGTCGTCGACGTTGATCCGGCGGGGTGGCGTCTTCTGCTTTTGTGGCGAGGAGTGCACGGTAGTTGCACCCCCGGCGGTCTTGTCGGCATCGGCCTTCGCTTGATCGACTTGCCGCGGCCGCGACGTCGCCGGCTGCTGTGGCGTGTCGTTGTTGGCGAAGGCGATGAGGCTCTGAATCGTCGCCCTCCAGTCTTCGGCCTTGTCCGCCGCTGGAGGAAAATCGAGGAGCAGCTGTGCTCTTGCTAGAGCTTCTGCTGGAGAGGAAGGGAGCGGCGGCGAGCGGTGCGAGGAGCGAGATATGCTCGGACTTCTAACAGGGTTAGAAGGAGCAGTTTCTCGTCCCGGTGACCGCGCCTTGCTCGTACCAGGACGATGGCCTTGAGCATCCCGCGATCCTCCGGTTTGTCCTCGCCCCAGCAAGCGTATGGTACCTCCTGTACCACGCCGCTGCGGGTCTTGTACGTCCCGAGAGAGACGTGGCGCGTCCACGGACACCGAGGCCTTGGAATTCGCCCGGTCGTCCGTCTTGTCCTTGGACTTGGTGGCGCCGTGAGTTTCCTCGCAGGCGACCACCCTTCCTCCGGCGTCTCCTCCACCAACCGTTGGTTCTGGTGGCGGTGGGATCGACGCAAACGGGCCTCCGAGATCCGAAGCCTTCTTCTTCGGAGGCATGTTGTTGTAGTTGATGAAGCTGATGAAGCTGGAGAAGTTGATGAAGAGTGCGCCCGCGTGAGCACCGGATCAGGTTCGCACAACCTCGACGCTCCCCTACCTGGCGCGCCAAAGATGTCGGGGGAAACTGTCCTCCCACGAGCACCTATGGGACCGGAGCCCCTTTTACGTTGCGGTAAGGGAGCGGAGGGAGCTAGCACGGAGAGCAGATCGAGGAACGCACGCGGGCAGTTTTACCCAGGTTCGGGTCGCGCGGACGTGTAAAACCCTACTCCTGCTTGGATTATATTGAGTTCTTGAGCTCGGGAGCTTGAAGAGCTAGCTACCCCGAGTGAAAGAGTTGTCTAGGTTCCGAACCCTTTCTACGTTGTGCATGGGCCTCCTTTTATAGCTCAAGGGGTCACCGACAGGTGTCAACGTAGAGGAGGGTAAAAGTGTAATTTTGGTGGTAGTTGTAACAGTGCGGGAATAGTGCGTGAACAGTGGATGATTAGTGGTCTTTACCTAACTTTGACAGTGGGGGACAAGGGCATTAAATGCCCGTCGCCGTCGACCCCAAAAGTGTTCGACCATGCTTCTCCGTTCGCCACGGCAGTAGCCTCGTCACCGTGGCTCGCCACCGTGTACCCCAGGCTACACAGCCATCCGCCACGCGCCCCTGGAAGGGCCCCAGGGCGACGCGTGGGCCGATGAGCTGGAGCGCGGGCACACAGCCTAGGTTTCCCCGGCAAGCACCTTGCCGGGGTAATGATCTCGCCGGGCCCGGAAGCTGGTCGCTCTCCGGACCCTGCCGGGGTGCAAGATGCGCCGAGGCATTTCTTGAGGTATGTGATCCTTGGCCTTCCTGACAAGCTCCTCTTGCCAGGGTCTTGTACTAAAGTGATATCTTTGAGCCTGGTGCGGCCTTCCCGGCAAGCTCCACTTGCCGGGGTCTTGATCTTCTGACTTGTATACTTTGTTCTTGAATGGCTTCATAAGGACCGGAAAGGTACTCGGCGAGCACGTGGTAAGCCCTGCCGCGGGAAGCTACTACTGCCCGTGCAGAAGTTGGGGTACTAAGGTACCCCTATCTTAGTACCCCGACACAAAGAGGGGAGGAGAACATCACATAGCTACTGGTCATGGACCCATGGTCCAAGGGAGACTACTCACAACTCATCCGGGAGGCGTCCATGGTGGTGGACAGGCTCCCGGTGGTGATCCTACCCTCCGGCAGGGTGCCGGGAAGAGTTCTCCTGGTGCTCCCGATCTTGGAAGCTCGGCGGCGGCGGAACAGAGATGAGATCGCGAAAAAGGGTTCCGTCGTCGAGGGTTTCGGGACGCGGTGTAAATATAAGCCAAAGGGGGGCATCAGCGGAGACCTGGGGGGCCCAGGCGCCCCCCCCCCCGGCGCGGCCAGGAGGGGGGCCGCGCCACCAGGGCACCTGGAGCCCTGGTGGACCCCTCCGGCCCTACTTTGGCCGCAAGGAAGATTCCGGAACGCTGATTTTTTATATAATTTTTCTAGGATTTTTCTGGCAGTTTACTTAATGGGAAAACCTGAAATACAAAAACAGCAGAAAACAGAAACTGGCACTGGGGTGCACTGAGTTAATAGGTTAGTCCAAATATGATCAAAAGTGTTGGTGTACTAAGATAGGGGTACCTTAGTACCCCAACTTGTGCACGGGCAGTGGCAGCTTCCCGTGGCAGGGCTTACCACGTGCTCGCCGGAAACCTTTCTGGTCCCTATGAAGCCATTCAAGAACAAAGTATACAAGTCAGAAGATCAAGGTCCCGGCAAGAGGAGCTTGCCGGGAAGGCCGCACCAGGCTCAAGGATATCACTTTAGTACAAGACCCTGGCAAGAGGAGCTTGTCAGGAAGGCCAAGGATTACATATCTCAAGAAATGCCTCGGCGCATCATGCGCCCCGGCAGGACCCGGAGAGCGACAAGCTTCCGGGCCCGGCAAGATCACTACCCCGGCAAGGTGCTTGCCGGGGAAACCTATGTTGTGTGCCCGCGCTCCAGCTCATCGGCCCACGCGTCGCCGTGGGGCCCTTCCAGGGGCACGTGGCGGATGGCTGTGCAGCTTGGGGCACACGGTGGCAAGCCACGGTGACGAGGCTACCGCCGTGGCGAACGGAGAAGCATGGACGGACACTTTTGGGGTCGACGGCGACGGGCATTTAAAGCCCTTGTCCCCCACTGTCAAAGTTAGGTGAAGATCACTGTTCATCCACTGTTCATGCACTATTCCCGCACTCTTACAACTACCACCAAAATTACATTTTTGCCCTCCTCTACGTTGACACCTGTCGGTGACCCCTTTGAGCTATAAAAGGAGGCCCATGCACAACGTAGAAAGGGTTCGAAACCTAGACAACTCTCTCGCTCGGTGTAGCTAGTACTGTAGCTCTTCAAGCTCCCGAGCTCAAGAACTCAATACAACCTAACGCAGGAGTAGGGTTTTACGCGTCCGCGCGGCCCGAACCTGGGTAAACTGCCTGCGTGTGCTCCTCGATCTGCTCTCCGTGCTCCCTCCACTCCCTTACCGCAACGTAGAAGGGGCTCCGGTCCCATAGGTGCTCGTGGGAGGACAGTTTCCCCCGACATCTTTGGCGCGCCAGGTAGGGGGCGTCGAGGTTGTGCGAACCTGATCCGGCGCTCACGCGGGCGCATTCTTCATCAACCTCTCCAGCTTCATCAACTTCATCAGCTACAACGACATGCCTCCGAAGAAGAAGGCTTCGGAGGTCGGAGGCCCGTCTGCGTCGATTCCACCGCCACCAGAACCAACGGTTGGTGGAGGAGACGCCGGCGGAAGGGTGGTCGCCGGCGAGGAAACTCACGGCGCCACCAAGTCCAAGGACAAGACGGACGACCGGGCGAATTCCAAGGCCTCGGTGTCCATGGACGCGCCACGTCTCTCTCGGGAGGTGCAAGACCCACAGCGGCGTGGTACAGGAGGTACCATATGCTTGCTGGGGCGTAGCCAAGCCGGAGGATCGCGGGATGCTCAAGGCCAGCGTGCTGGCACGAGCAAGGCGCGGTCGCCTGGTCGGGAACGTGATCCTTCTAACGCGGTTAGAAGTCCGAGCGTGTCCCGCTCCTCGCATCGCTCGCCGCCGTTCCCCTCTTCTCCAGCAGAAGCTCTAGCAAGAGCACAACTGCTCCTCGATTTCCCTCCAGCGGCAGACAAGGCCGAAGACTGGAGGGCGACGATTCAGAGCCTCATCATCTTCGCCAACAACGACGCGCCACAGCAGCCGGCAACCTCACGGCCGCGGCAAGTCGATCAAGCGAAGGCCGATGGCGACAAGACCGCCGGGGGTGCAACTACCGTGCACTCCCCGCGGCGGAAGCAGAAATCGCCACCCCGCCGGATCAACGTCGACGACGACTCTACGGCGTCGTCTGATCCGCGGGCTCGCCGCGATCAGCGCCAAGTCCTAGATGACAGGCGGCAAGAAGACGCTCGGACTCGCATCGAACGTCGACGAGAAGCCCGACGACAGTCAGATCAGCGCGCTGGGACCGTTGTCGACGCGCACGCGCCCGGTGGACCGGGGGACTTGCCGTACGCGGCAGGTTGCCCTGCATTCACCCGTGAGCTGCGGCAAGTCCAGTGGCCCAGCATGAAAAATTTCAAGCCCGACGTACCCGAGAAGTACGACGGCAAGACGCACCCCTCGGAGTTCCTCAGCATCTACACTATAGCAGTGCAGGCTGCCGGGGGACGCGACGAGAAGATACTAGCCAACTACTTCCCGCTAGTGCTTAAGCCAAACGTCCGCTCTTGGCTTATGCACTTGCCGGAGAATTCCATTTCTTCGTGGGCGGATCTGTGCCACCAGTTTGTTGGCGCCTTCACGGGCGGCCACAAACCCCACGGCCAGGAGAGCAATCTCCACATCCTAGCCCAGAAGGAGGGAGAATCCCTGCGCAAGTACATCCAGAGGTTCAGCCGTGTGCAACACAACATTCCCGACGTCCATCCTGCCGCGGTTATCAGCGCGTTCCACCAGAACGTGCGTAACCGCCGCATGAGGGAAGAGATGGCCATGACCAAGATCCGGGATGTCAGCGAGCTCTACGCTCTGGCTGACAAGTGCGCGCGTGCCGAAGAGGGGAGGAAACTCCCCGGAGAGGATACTGGCGCAGGAGGAAGCGACAGCGAGGATGTCGCCCCGGCCAAGAAGAGCCGGCTGCGGAACAACAGAAAGAAGAAGAGCAAGGAGGTGCTGGTTGTCGAGCAGTCCGGCAAGGAGGCTCCCGCCAAGAAGGCACAGGCTGGCGGTTCCGGCAAGGAGCCTGCCCCTGTAGCGGCAGCCGACAAGCAGGACGGCTCCGACAAGCAGTACTGCAAGATCCACTGCACCAAGGGCCACGATCTTCAGAACTGCAAACGAGTCGAGTACCTCGTAGAGCAGCAGAAGGCTGAATACGAGCGTCGCGACAAGGAGAAGGCCCAAGGAGGCGGAGGAGAGCCCAGCAAGAAGCGGCCGTTCAATGGCCAGGGAGGACGCTGCGGCAAGGCCAAGCAGCGGCAAGGTGACAGACCACCCCGGGGCCGCGACAACGATGAGGAAGAAGACGACGATGATGACATGGAAGAAGTAGATAACAGCGAGCAGGAGTTCCAGAAGGCCACAGAAGTTCTGTGTGTCGATGGAGGCGCCTCTCTGCACACTTCCCACCGCCAGCTCAAGCAGTGGGTGCGAGAAGTGAACGCAGCTGAGCCGCCCGTCGAGTCACGCAGGCTGCTGAAGTGGTCCGGCACGCCCATCATCTTTGACCTTGAGGACCACCCTGACCGCACCACGGCGGTCGGATGCTTGCCGATGTTGGTCTCACCAACTATCCGCAACCTCAAGGTCACCAAGATGTTGGTTGACGGCGGGGCCGGTCTGAACTTGATCTCCTCAGCTGTAATCAAGAAGCTACAGATCCCAAACGGCGAGCTCGAAGAAACCGGGTCGTTCCAGGGAATCAACCCGGGAAGGAGCAAGCCGAAGGGCAAGATTACTCTGCCAGTGACCTTTGGCGGGGAGCTCAACTTCAGGACGGAGAGGATCACATTTGATGTTGCCGATATCCCATTACCATACAATGGGATACTTGGACGTCCTGCCCTCGCCAAGTTCATGGCAGCTTCCCACCATGCCTACAACGTACTCAAGATGTCGGGGCCGATAAGCATCATCTCTGTCCCTGGCGACAAGAAGGACGCGCTTATCTGCGCCGACAAGATCTACCGGGATGCAGCAGCCGCAGCAGAGAATAACACACTTGCCGCTGAAGCTCCCGGAGGGAAGACCAAGACCAAGTCCGGCAAGAGCTCTGGGGCCCACTCCGGCAAACGCACCTCTTCGGAGTGCTGCGCTGCCGTTGAGGACGCACCATCGAGCTCCACCGGCAAGTGCAAGAAAGGGATGGCAGCTCCACCGGCAACCAAGAAGGTGTCCGCCAAGGAGGACGGCACTAGTGGTACCTTCACCATCAGTGCTACGCTCGACAACAAATAGGAAAGCGCGCTCGTTGCCTTCCTGCGGGCGAATGTCGATGTGTTTGCGTGGCAACCATCTGACATCCCCGGCGTTCCCAGGAAGGTAGTTGAGCACAAGCTTGTTGTTTGTCCTCATGCGCGGCCCGTCAAGCAGAAGGTCAGAAAGCAAGCCGTGGAGCGCCAAGAATTCATCGCCGAAGAGATAAAGAAGTTGGAAGCAGCAGGCCTAGTTAGAGGCGTGATCCATCCTACATGGTTGGCCAATCCAGTTGTCGTACGCAAGGCCAATGGGAAGTGGAGACTTTGTATAGACTTCACCGATGTGAATAAAGCATGTCCCAAGGATCCATTTCACTTGCCGCGTATTGACCAGATTGTTGACTCCACCGCCGGATGTGAGCTGCTTTCCTTCCTTGATGCATACTCAGGTTACCACCAGATATTCATGGCCAAGGAAGATGAAGAGAAGACTGCATTCATTACCCCATGCGGCACATATTGCTTCATACGCATGCCCTTTGGATTGAAGAATGCAGGCTCGACATTTGCAAGGGTGTTGCACACTGCTTTTGAGCCACAGATACACAGAAATGTGGAAGCCTACATGGATGATATAGTGGTCAAGAGCAAGAGCAAAGATACCCTGATCCATGACTTAGAAGAAACCTTTGAGAATCTGCGCAAGATCCAACTCAAGCTGAACCCCGAGAAGTGCGTCTTCGGAGTCCCCTCCAGCAAGCTTCTCGGGTTCTTTGTGTCCCAGAGGGGGATTGAAGCCAATCCCGACAAGATAAAAGCCATCGAGCAGATCGAAGCCCCGAAGCGCATCAAGGACGTAAGGAGACTTGCTGGTTGTGTGGCTGCCCTCAGCAGGTTCATTTCAAAGTCTGCAGAATGCGCCCTGCCTTTCTTCAAAATCCTGAAAAAGGCAGGTCCTATGAAATGGACTCCGGAAGCGGAGGCAGCGCTGCAAGACTTGAAAGGATACCTGTCCTCTACTCCGATACTTGTCGCACCTAGGCCACAAGAGAAGTTGCTGCTGTATCTAGCGGCAACCAATCAAGTTGTTAGTGCTGCATTGGTAGTGGAGAGGGAGGCGGATGAGGAACCCACACCTCCGGCAAGCAGGGGGCAACTCCGACAAGCTCTGGCCCCGACAAGGACAAGTCTGCGCAGGAACAAGGAGAAGTGCGAAAGAAGATGGTGCAGCGCCCAGTGTATTTTGTAAGTTCCCTCTTGCAGGGGGCTAGATCAAGATACTCTGGGGTGCAGAAGTTGCTGTTCGGCCTCCTCATGGCCTCAAGAAAGTTGCGCCATTACTTCCAAGCACACGAGATAACAGTGGTCACTCGCTTTCCGTTGAAGAGGATATTGCAAAATCCAGAGGCAACAGGTAGGATCGTCGAGTGGGCACTGGAGCTCTCAAGCTTTGGTCTCAAGTTTGAAAGTACTTCAACCATACAGAGCAGAGCTTTGGCAGAATTCATAGCGGAATGGACCCCAACGCCGGACGAAGAAGTTCCAGAGATAAGCATCCCCGTCCAAGAAGCGAGCAACGAATGGATGATGTACTTTGACGGTGCCTTCTCGCTGCAAGGCGCCGGTGCCGGCGTGGTACTCATAGCGCCCACTGGAGAGCACCTCAAGTATGTTGTCCAGATGCACTTTCCCAAGGAACAAGCGACAAACAATACTGCTGAGTATGAAGGTCTGCTTGCCGGCTTCAGAATTGCGGCCGAGCTTGGGATCAAAAAGTTGATTGTGCGGGGAGATTCACAGTTGGTGGTCCGACAAGTGAATAAGAGTGATCAGAGCCCTTTGATGGAAGCTTATGTCGATGAAGTAAGGAAGCTTGAAGAGCACTTTGAAGGTCTGCAAATGGAGCACGTCCCAAGAGCTCAGAATGATATTGTGGATGGCCTTTCAAAGTGTGCTGCAATGAAGTTACCTGTGGAACCAGGGACCTTCCTGCTCAAGTTAACTCAACCATCCGTTACACCATCAGTTGGGCAGAACAAGAAGAGAAAGTTGGTCTCCAGCGACTACTTGCCGGCGAATCTTCCCGAAGCCGCCGCCAAGGTCCCCAAGATCAACAGCCAAGATGCTGAGGAACAGTTTGCTCCTGCGGATCCAAGGGTCTGTACAGTTGAAGCAGGCGTTCCCGACAAGCCCTGCCTCGGCAGGCTTGCCGGGGGACCATCAGCTCCGGCAGAGCCGGAGGTTCTTGTCGTAGAAGCTGGGGTTCCCGCAGCAGCCCTCGTGCCTTTAGTCCTTGCCGTTGAGCCTCGGGCTCCGGCATGGGCATAGCAGATCGTCCATTTTCTGCAAACTGGAGAACTTCCTGATGAGCCAGAAGAGATAGAGAAAATAACCAGACAGTCAAGTATGTACAGTTCGTTGACAATGCACTTTACAGAAGAAGACTCAACGGTGTCAGGTTGAAGTGCATTTCCAGAGAAGATGGACAGAAGCTGTTGGCAGAGATACATGGAGGCATATGTGGCCACCACATTGGCGCAAGGGCACTTGCCGGGAAGGCGTTCCGGCAATGGTTCTTCTGGCAAGAAGCCCTCCAAGATGCAACTGCAGAAGTAACCAAGTGTGAAGCGTGCCAGTTCCATGCCAAGCAAATCCACCAGCCAGCTCAAGCTCTCCAAACGATCACTTTGTCCTGGCCCTTCTCGGTCTGGGGGCTCGATATCCTCGGCCCCTTTCCCCGCGCGGTCGGGGGCTTTGAGTACTTGTACGTTGCAATCGACAAGTTCACAAAGTGGCCGGAAGTGGAACCAGTGAGAAAGGTGACAGCACAGTCAGCGGTCAGGTTCTTCAGAGCGATTGTTTGCCGTTTCGGAATCCCTGACAGGATCATCACCGACAACGGCACATAGTTCACAAGTCGCACCTTCATGCAGTACGTCCAAGACCTTGGCGCCAAGGTCTGCTTCGCTTCTGTTGCTCACCCGAGGAGCAATGGTCAAGCGGAGAGGGCCAATGCTAAAGTGCTGCGCGGGCTCAAGACAAGAACCTTCGACAGGCTGCGCAGGTGCGGAAGAAACTGGATAGAGGAGTTGCCGGCGGCTCTTTGGTCAATCAGGACGACACCAAATCGAGCAACCGGACAGACACCCTTTGCTCTTGTCTATGGAGCAGAGGCAGTTCTCCCCACGGAACTCGTATACGGATCTCCTCGAATGCTCGCTTATGATGAGCTCGAGCAAGAGCAACTGCGACAAGATGACGCATTGCTCCTCGAGGAGGAACGTCTCCAGGCTGCTGTACGAGCTGCTCGATACCAGCAAGCCCTGCGTCGCTATCATAGCCGCAGTTTCAAGGCCAGGAGTCTCGAGGAAGGCGACCTTGTTCTTTGGCGTGTTCAGTCCGCCAAGAATTCCAACAAGTTGACGCCGAAGTGGGAAGGCCCTTATCGGGTGAGACAAGTCACAAGGCCCGGCGCTGTCCGCCTTGAGACCGAAGAAGGCTTACCGGTGAGCAACTCCTGGAACATAGAGCATCTTCGCAAGTTTCACCCGTAAGGCGCGGTTGCCGTGATCCGTTCCGGCAACCACCTTTTGTACGAGTCTTGCTGCTGTTGCATGTAAACCTTTGTACAAAGCCGGGCGCAGACCCCGTGCATCAGTAAAGCTTTTGTGCTTCGCACTATTTGCCATTTCCATGCTTTTCTCTGTTATTTGCATGCATTGTTTGCCACATTGTGCAACGCACATCCCCGGTAAGCGCTAGCAAGCCGTGAGGCCCTATACTTGTTTTTCCTCCTCCTTTTTCTTTCCCTCTTAACCAGAAGGAATATTCCTGGTGCACAAGTTTGCCGGGGGGAAGGAGATGGAGAATGAACCAAGTGCTGTTCAAGAAAGAGAAGACTTGTCGGGAGCAAACAATCTATGAAAGCTAAGTTGCCAAAGTTTGAGCATTCAAATTTTTAAAATATTTTAGTTGTCTTCCTTGAACAACCACACTTTGTATGGAAAACCTGTGCGCGGAGGAACCTACCCGCGGCTAGCCGCGCCCTTACTCTGTTTTTCGAGCACGCTCAACGGCTTAAGTGAGCTGCGACAAGTGTCGCGCCCTTACTTCGTTTTCGAGTTCGCTCAGCAGTCTATGTGTGCTGCGACTAGCTGCGGCAAGGTTACTTGCCGACAAGGTCTTTGCCAGCAGGCTGCTAAGAGTCCAGCACTCAGCGCTCGCGGCAAGGCCCCCTTGCCGGCGAGTCCCCTAAAAGCGTAGGGAAGAAAGCATACAAAGTGAAGGACCAAAAACAAGGGAGATAACACTGCATTGATTGTTCAAAATGAGATTGTATATTACAAAGATAGCTTGCCGCTGTTCTAATCAACTACTGCCTATGACTAAATTGGCAGCGGCAAGGAAAGCAGAAAGGAAAAGAATCTAGTCTACGCGATCGCCTTCACGCCTCGTGATCTTGCTCACCTTGGCGACAATGTGGGCAACCTGCGCCTTCAACGCCTCCTGGTCGGCTTCGGGCGGCAAGGTGCGGAGGACGTTGACGAGGTTGATGCTGGGGTTGCGGTAGACGATCTTCGACAAGACGCGCTCCAGGGTGCCCATGCAGAGCCGACGCGCCTCGTCGGCCAGCTGCGCGGAGATCTTCTCCCGTAGCCGCGCAAGCGCCGGCGCAATTCCCCGGAAGAACAGACTTAGCTTGGCGCTGTGGGGGAGGCTCTCGTCCGGGGAGTACACAAGATGTTCAGCCCTCAGCGCCATCATCTCCATGTCAATACTGGCAGCGGAGGTGACCAGCTCATCAGTCCATTGCTCCATGGCCCGGCTGAAGTTGTTCGCTGAGACGGCGGCGCTTTCCACCAAGTTCCGCTCCTTGCGGAGCTCGTCCTTCAGCTTTGTCTCGCGGTCCCAGGCGGCGTCGAGTGAATCAGTCAAAGTGGAGACCTTCAACTCTAAGTCAGCAATGCAATCCTTGGCGGCAGTGAGCTCGTTGCCTTTCTTGGAGAGACGTACCTGCAAGTCAGAGTTGGTGTGGGCATCTTTCTCCCGCTCCACATTGAGCGCGATGACTCTGTCCCCGCTCGCCTTCAGGTACAACTCCAGCTGCTCCACCTTGGCCTCCAGGTCTTTCTTGGCGGTCTCCGCGGTGGCTGCGGCGGCCTTCGCCTCCTTCAGGGCCCCGCCAATGGCCTGCTCCCGGGCGGTGAGGTCATCCTCGTGGGCATCGAGGTCGACCTTCCGCTGGTTGAGCACTCCTTCTCGCCGGGACAGCTCCTCGGCGGCCAACCGTTGCTGCTCGTCCACCTCGGCCTTCTCCAGGAGGAAGGCTTGCTGCGCCCAGGCGAGCTCTTCGCGCTCCTCCGCTAAGTTGCGGAGGGCCGCCTGGTTGTCGGCGCGGAGCTCCGCAGCGCGTTTCTCCAGATCAGCTCCAGCCTTGGCGGCAAGAGCCTCCCGAGACTCCAACTTCGCCTGCCTGGCCCGGTACAGAGCCAGGAGCCGGCGAAGGAGCTTCTCCTCTTCGGGCTCGTCGCTGCCGCCGGGCGCTTCAACAACCTTCAACCCCGCGGAGGCGAGGACGTCTCCATCAAAGGTCTCTCCCTCCACGGGGACTCGAGACGAGGACGCCCATGGGACTTGTATGAAAACCCCGTTGGGGGCCTCCAGGTAGACGCCCTGCCCAGCCGTGGAGGCGGAAGGGTCGACGACCGGTGCAGCGCTTGACGCTCCTGCTGCCTCCGGGCCAGCAGTGTGGTCGCCGGTCCCTTCCCCAGCCGCGGCATCTGCGGGCGGGGCGGTCTCTTCAACGGCAGGCTCGCCGGCACCAGCCCCTCCCTCGGGAGCAGTGGCGTCGCCGCCGTCGCCGTGCACGCCCTCCTCGCCGGTGGCCTCCGTTTCCATCCGCTCCGGTGCAGGAGGATCTAGCAGAAGAAAAAGAAAAGAAAGAGTCAAGCAAATATCCAAAAAGACAAGTTCAAGAAGGAGAAATTACAAGACTCGCCTTCGCGGACTTCTTCAGCGACAGGCTCCCTCGCCGGGGAGTTCTCCCTTGACGGCGGAGTGGTGGTCCCTGCAGGCGGAGGGCCGCCCGCGCCCTCCCTTGGCGGGGTGCTCACCCTTGTCGGGCTACTCACCCTTGGCGGGGTACTCTCCCTTGGCGGAGTGCCCGTCCTTGGCGGAGCATTCTCCCTCGCCGGGGAGATCACCCTTGGCGGGGAGGGTGGACCAAGTGGCTCGTCGGGGGCGACCTCTGGGCGCTCCTGCGGCTGCGGCTCCACTTCTGCACAAGACAAACAAGACAAACAAGACAACAAAATATCAGTACAAGCAATAACCTCAAGCGCGGCCGTGAAGCAGTAAGATAAAAACCAGACTTACGCTGGGGGCTGCTCCTCGGAGCAGCAGGTTGATCCGGCAAGTTTGCCGCTGGCACGTCTCCGGTCGCCGCGGCGGGCGAGTCGTCTTCAACCTCGACCACAGGGATCTTGGCCCTCTTCGCCATCCACTGGGCCAGGGTCCTGAAAGGAAAACAAAAACAATATCAGAATCAGCAAGCAGAATCAAGACAAAATCGAAGAAACTAAAGAAGTACAAGTACTTACTCCTCTTCCTCTTCGACGGAGCTGAGGCGGAGAAGTCAAACTCCGCCTGGTTTGCTCCCGCGCGGGGAGCTGGAGGAGAAGGTTCCCTCGGGCGCTTGGTGGGCTCCGGGGCCGTAGGCTGCGAAGACCCGGCCCCCGTCGTCGTCGAGGCCCGAGGAGCAGACGGATGACCCGTTCCACTCCGGGAAGATCCTCCCCCGCTTGGCGCACGGGCACGGGGTGCCTCCTTGACGACTTCGCTCGTCTTGGTGGCGCGCGTCGCCCGGCGCGCCGGCTGCTGTCGAGGCGCCTGTGGCCTCGTCGCCGTAGCCGCCTTGTGGAGGCGCTTCCTCGGTTGTTGCGTAGGGCTTGCTGGAGGCGGGGAGTTCTCTGAAGATGAGGAGGCGTCGTCATCAAGATTCAGAGATCCACTAGAGTCTTCGTCAGCCCCGACGTCCTCCTCCTCCCCGGCAGGCCCACTGGACTCAGCACCGTGCCCAGCGGCCTCGCTCCCTCCGGCGACCTCGCTCCCCCCGGCGATCTCGCTCGTCCCGGCAAACTGCACAGAAGGCTCCCCGGCAAACTCCTCGGGCGCAAGTTTCAGCAGCTTGAAGATTTCCGCCTCCTCTGCTTGGCTCACTGCGTCCGCGGCCTGTGCCTCTTCCACTGTATACCCAAAGTCCCCCGCCGCCGCAGCTGCAGCGGCCTCCTCCATCCTGGTGGCGATGTAAGCTATGTCCCGTGCCGTAGTGGCCCGGGTGAGGCCCCTGTTCTCCTCGGCGTTGCGGGGCGTCTCGACCAAGTTATCAAAGAAGGACAGCACAGTATCCGGCGGAGGCTCTATCCAAGTAGGGACGACGCCATGGGAGTCGCACGCAGGCATCATCGCGCGGAAGGAATCATGGGCAGTGCTGTTGCACAGTGGCACCACTCCCCGGGAAGGTTTGAACCACTCCGGGTGGGCCGGGTCATGCTTGAAGAGCTCTCGGACCATCCCCTTCAACTCCAAGGCCGTGAAGTTATAGTTTAATCCAGGGCGCAGCCTCATGATATCTGCCGCATTGCCGAATTCCCAGGCGGCCCTTTTCCTTTCTTGTAAAGGGGCGATGCGGCGGCGGAGGAAATCTGCCCCAACCTCTCCGATGGTCAGATTGGCGACCCGGAGACGAATAATCCTGATGAGGGCGATACTAAGCTTGTTGTCCTCCGGGGCCAATTCGCTCCAATCCCCGTCGCGCACTATGGCAGTTGTGCGTGGCGCGGTGAAGGGCTCCGGCTTATCCTCCACCACCCAGCACCAATCGGCTCTCCATTCCTCCCACTTGCCGCGGAGCTCTCCCTTCAGGTATGAGTCCTTCTTGTTCAGCCTGAAGATCCAGGAGATGCCGCCGGAGAGGGGAGCGCCATCTTCTACTCTAGGCATGAAGAAGTGGCGGAAAAGGGCTATGTTTGGATGAATCCCAAAATAGTTTTCGCACAGATGTACGAAAACGGCCATCGTAAGGATGGCGTTGGGGGTGAAATCTAGGAGGTGGAGGCCATATGTGTTCATGATATCACAAAAGAACACCGAGAACGGAGGGCACAGACCACAGTGGAAAAATGCAGCGAAGAAGAAGTACCCGCCGGGAAACATATCTTTGGTGACGGCGGGGAAGGCTCTGGTGCGGGGATGAGCTTTGGTCTCCCTCGCCCAGAACAAATAATATTTGTTCCGCAGCTCCCTCGCGCCAAGCCTCGGCGTGAAGACCACGCTCCTCTTCCGCAGGGCGGCCAGCTTCGCCGCCTGCTCGGACTTCTCCTTCTTGGCCTTGTCGTTCTTGGCCTTGTCGCTCTTGGCCTTGTCGCTCTTCGGAGCCATGGCGGGGACGGTGAGGGAAGAGGCGAGGAGCTCGACGGCGCCGCGGATGCGGAAGATTGCGGAGGAGGGGCGGAGGCAAGAAGCAGCGGAGGTTTCTGAAGAATCAAGGCGCAATGAAGACGATGGAGGGGAACTGCCCCTGCTTCCTCTGCTTTTAAGGGGGGAGTGGGGGACGTTCCGCATTTCCCATTAAAGAAACAGGCCACGATCTCTCCCACGACGCCGCAATCAACGCGTGCCGTTAGGGAGGGATGCCGCGGATGCGAAAGGGGATACGGCTTGCCGTGGGCCGCGCATGCCCGTGCACTGTCTTGGGCCTGGCCCAACAGCGCTCGGCACCGTGTGTGGCCCAGGCCCGGGGGCTCCTGTCGGTCTACTAAGATAGGGGTACCTTAGTACCCCAACTTGTGCACGGGCAGTGGCAGCTTCCCGTGGCAGGGTTTACCACGTGCTCGCCGGAAACATTTCTGGTCCCTATGAAGCCATTCAAGAACAAAGTATACAAGTCAGAAGATCAAGGTCCCGACAAGAGGAGCTTGCCGGGAAGGCCGCACCAGGCTCAAGGATATCACTTTAGTACAAGACCCTGGCAAGAGGAGCTTGTTAGGAAGGCCAAGGATTACATATCTCAAGAAATGCCTCGGCGCATCATGCGCCCCGGCAGGACCCGGAGAGCGACAAGCTTCCGGGCCCGGCAAGATCACTACCCCGGCAAGGTGCTTGCCAGGGAAACCTATGTTGTGTGCCCGCGCTCCAGCTCATCGGCCCACGCGTCGCCCTAGGGCCCTTCCAGGGGCACGTGGCGGATGGCTGTGCAGCTTGGGGCACACGGTGGCAAGCCACGGTGACGAGGCTACCGCCGTGGCGAACGGAGAAGCATGGACGGACACTTTTGGGGTCGACGACGACGGGCATTTAAAGCCCTTGTCCCCCACTGTCAAAGTTAGGTGAAGATCATTGTTCATCCACTGTTCATGCACTATTCCCGCACTGTTACAACTACCACCAAAATTACATTTTTGCCCTCCTCTACGTTGACACCTGTCGGTGACCCCTTTGAGCTATAAAAGGAGGCCCATGCACAACATAGAAAGGGTTCGAAACCTAGACAACTCTCTCGCTCGGTGTAGCTAGTATTGTAGCTCATCAAGCTCCCGAGCTCAAGAACTCAATACAACCTAAGGCAGGAGTAGGGTTTTACGCGTCCGCGCAGCCCGAACCTGGGTAAACTGCCCGCGTGTGCTCCTCGATCTGCTCTCCGTGCTCCCTCCGCTCCCTTACCGCAACGTAGAAGGGGCTCCGGTCCCATAGGTGCTCGTGGGAGGACAGTTTCCCCCGACAAAAAGTGTATGGAAGTGTATAAATATCATAGCAATATCACACAAAAAAGGCATGGAGCAAGCAGAAATTATAGATACGTTTTGGACGTATCAACATCCCCAAGCTTAATTCCTGCTCGTCCTCGAGTAGGTAAATGATAACAAGCATAATTTCTGTGGTGACATGCTATTAACCATATAAGAACTTTTTACAGTCACATGACAAGTGCTTACTGAGACAATGAATCTGTAGTAATTAAGTTGCCTTATGAGAAAATCACAAAGAACTGGAAGTTTTACAATATGATACTGAAACATTCAATAGATTTGCAATGAGCATGGTCTGCAAATACGATAAAGTGGTACCTCGCTTGCCCCCTTTAGTGAAACAAAACATAAATGCAGGGGCACCTTCTAGGTTTAAGTGATGACTAGATACAATGATTTCAGAATAAACGATATCATAATCATGCAAAAGACAATGCTACTTTGGGACAATGCACATTACACTCAGAATGACAATCATGCTCTCAGTAGTTGGTGCTTCAAAGAAGGTGGAGACTCTCGAACTGTGTCTTTTGATGGCAAGGTTGAAAACCCATGGTCGGAAACAAAAACTAAACATGTACCAGAGCTCTTGGTTTTAAAAATAGAGGTAATAATTATTTTTTAGATTATGCATATTTTGTCAACAAATGCTAGCAGATAACTCAATCACTTCTTGAACTGGACAAGTTTCGAGGAACGGCTCCCAAATGAGGACGATCACATCCTCTTAATCTCCTTTGTTTATCGCTGCCAAAGTTTTCTGATTTCTCATGAACAAAGCGTGAAGGAGGGTTTGTTTGTTGTATAATTTTTTAATGAGCCGGGCGCACTCTATGCCAGTTCTTTCTCGTATTATGGGTTTGCACATTAGACATGCAATCCCGGGGTGAAGCTTGTCCAACTTAAAAAGATCATGAATTAACTACTACTTCCTCATGAACTAAAACAGAGGCACAAAAGAGAAATGCTTTTTTGAATAATTTCGAGATGCTACATGAAAGTCTTCGTTAGGAATGGCAGGTAAATACCATGTATAGGAAGGTATGGTGGACTCATATGGCATAACTAGTTTAAAAGATTTTGGATGCACAAGCAGTCAGTCCGCTTAGTACAGGCGAAGGTTAGCAAAAGACTGGGAACGACCAACTAAAAGAGCAATGACGGTCATAATCATGTAGAGCAACAAAGCAACATTGAATCAGGCATGGAACTTATATCGCTACTCAGAAATTAAAGATCATCAAGGCTTGATAGACTTTCTTTACAGTCTTAAATATGCGTGAGCATGCGCCAAGTCAATCAAAATAAATTCTTGAAGGAAGATATCACTAAACCATACCACATCATAGGCAAACAAATCATGTTGGTACTCCAATAACACATTGAGAACCCCCCAGCTATTTGAGACTAACCATAAGAAAACATGAACTACTAAGCATCATTATGCACATTGCATTTTATCATAGACATATCAACCAATGCAACAGAAGCCAACTCTCTTAATAAGATAAGCATGATAACTAAAGAGAGTTCCAGCGACCAACTAAACAAAAGCTCTTTAAAAAGATAAGCATGAAAACTAAGAACTAAGCATGACAGTAGCTATTGAAAGACCAAGAACACACACAGCAAAGATAGACATGAAAATTCTATGTTATGTTCTAGGTTGAAGTGGAGCGTGTTTCTCTCCCACACAAAGAAAGCTGAGTTCCAACTCGTTATGAAAAGCAAGCAAAGCTAAAGAAAACTAAAAAGGAAACTAAAAGCAAGATGCTCCAAGCATAGCACATAACACATGAAGTGATAAAAATATAGTGGAACGAAAGACGAACTGATAATTGTTGATGGAGAAGGGGATGCACGGGGGCATCCACAAGCTTAGACGCTTGAGTCTTCTTGAATATTTCTTGGGGGTGCATGGGGGCATCCCCAAGCTTGAGCGTTTGACACTCCTGAATCTTTTTATCATCTTCCCTCGCACACTTGAAAACTCCCTTCATACATAACTCATCATAATCTGATTAGCGAGGTTAGTACCCATAATAAAATAATTGTTCCTTGCTGGAAATAAGGATATTCTTGAAGGTCTACTGTTTCTCAAGATTGCCAAAAGGTTTTTGCAAAGAAAAAGCAAGCTCAAGGTTTGCAAAATGAAGGAAAGGCAAAACAGGACAGAATCTGTGAAAAATAGACCAGCAGGTAGTAAATGATTTTTTCGGGGCACTTCTGCAACTCAAATAAAAAAACTCAGAACAGACACCTGAAAGCCAATTGTATAGAGCACGATGTCGAAAACATTCAGACCAAAAAGATGATCTGGTGATTTTATACGATTTTTTCTGTCCAAGGACAGAATCTGTTTCCTGGACAGCACGTCACAACTTTTGAACTTTCTTGCAATCAGAGGCAAAACTTGGCACAAAGCTGAAAAGAAAAGATACAATGATGATGCTACTGTAGTAAAAACCATCAAGACCACTAAAAACTGAAAGAACAAACTGAAAGCAAAGATAACAAGGGTTGTCTCCCTAGAGCTCTTTCTTTATAGCCATAAAGATAGGCTTAAGACTTTAATGATGCTCTCGTAGGAATAAGAGTTGAAGAACAAAAGAGAGCATCAAGAAGCAAATACCAAACACATTTAAGCCTAACATGCTTCCTATGCATAGGAATATTGCAATACAATAATTCATTGAAGCACAAAGCAATAAGCATAGGAAGACAAAACAAGTGCAGCTTCAAAACCTTCAACATAAAGAGAGGGAACTTGATATTATTGAAATATCTATAAGCATATGTTCCCTTCTCGTAATAATTTTCAGTGGGATCACGAATAAACTCAACAATATAAGTATCACATAAAGCATTGTTACCATGATCCACATGCAAAAAGGTATCATTACTCTTCATATAAGTAAAATCTTTCTTATTAGGAATAGTGAGAGTAAAGCAATCATAACCATCATGGTAATCATTGTATTTAGGAGGCATATCATAATCATAATAAATTTTATCCTCAATAGTAGGTGGACTGAAACCATCATATTCATCATTGTAATCATCATATATAGGAAGCAAAGTATCATCAAAAGTTGGGAGACTAAAAATATCATGTTCATCAAACGTGTCATCCCCAAGCTTAGAGCTTTCCATGTCATTAGCAATATTGATATTCAAAGAAAGCATACTAATAACATCACCACCATCATGATTGTTATGCAAATAATAAAGTTCCATAGGTTTTTTAATTTTCTCTTCAAACACATCATGTCCCAAAGCAAGGTAAAGCTTATAAAGCTCTCTCATATTTTTATTGTTTTCCATTAAGCAAAACTAGTGAAAAGACATAAAGAAAACTGAAAGGTAAACTAACAAGACTAAAAAGCAAAGATAAAAGATAGTGTGCAACTCCCCTATCTTGAGGAGTGGAGTCCCCGGCGACGGCGCCAGAAAACTTTGCTTGATGGCTTCTCGCCCCTCGTTGGTTACCCCAAGTGGAAGGTTTGAGATGCAGTGTAGCGGTAGTTTTCCCTTGGCAAAGATACCAAGGATCGAATTCCCCTGAGACTCCAAGGTTCAACAAGAAGGTGTCAACTGCTAATGGCGCTAGATACTTAGCGATTAACTGGACCTGCACACAGATACAAATAACTTTGCTCCCAACGAGTACAGAGAGGTTGTCAATCCCTCCAGCCTTGTCGTTTACAAAGGATCAAACGCAAGAGATAATAGTGATATGTATAATTGCAACTATTAAGTAAAAGCAGAAAGTAAATAGCGGATGTGATCAATGATGGTAATATGGACCGGGGTCCCATGATGTTCACTAGTGATGTTACTCTTCCAAAAGACGATAAAACAGCTATGTGAGGTAAACGAATTACAGCTGGGCAATTGGCAGAATTATGTGCGCAAACCAATGCTAACTATGCTGCAAGAAAGGTTGAGGCTCAAAAGCATGGGCGGTACGCCAAGGTAAGTAGACCGAAATCCATCTGCATCTACTACTAATCATCCACCTTGAGATATCTATCCAGAACATCTCGCTGGTATTAAGTTGCGAGTCCCACCCATAGTGTAAACTCAAAGCAATAGACAACTGCATTAAAATAACTTTGCGTAAAGTAAAGAATCCTTGCACCCGCGAGTACAAGCACCATTGTTTCCCCCCTTGTGGCAACAACACATCCCTTAGACTCATGTTTCTGTCACTCAAACTAGTCATTGAGGGGCATGAACCCACAATCAAGCATAACGTTCCCTCTTGGAGTTACTACCTACTACTTGGCCAAAGCAATAAACAGCAACGGAGAACATGCAAGAATTACTCAAGAACATAAATATAAAAGAGGTAAATCAAATATATTACTCACACACAATCTGAACATAATCTCACAATCCATCGGATCCCAGCAAACTCATCATAGCAACAACATAAGGATTACATATGTGCCTCGATCATGTAGGGCAGCTCACGAGGTCCAATTAGTGAAGAACAAAGATGGGAGGAGAACATCACATAGCTACTGGTCATGGACCCATGGTCCAAGGGAGACTACTCACAACTCATCCGGGAGGCGTCCATGGTGGTGGACAGGCTCCCGGTGGTGATCCTCCCCTCCGGCAGGGTGCCGTGAAGAGTTCTCCTGGTGCTCCCGATCTTGGAAGCGCGGCGGTGGTGGAACAGAGATGAGATCGCGAAAAAGGGTTCCGTCGTCGAGGGTTTCGGGACGCGGTGTAAATATATGCCAAAGAGGGGCACCAGCGGAGACCTGGGAGGCCCAGGCGCCCCCCCGGCGCGGCCAGGAGGGGGGCCGCGCCACCAGGGCACATGGAGCCCTGGTGGCCCCCCTCCGGCCCTACTTTGGCCGCAAGGAAGCTTCCGGAACGCTGATTTTTGATATAATTTTTCCGGTATTTTTCTCGCAGTTTACGTAATGGGAAAACCTGAAATACAAAAACAGCAGAAAACAGAACCTGGCACTGGGGTGGACTGAGTTAATAGGTTAGTCCAAATATGATCAAAAGTGTATGGAAGTGTATAAATATCATAGCAATATCACACAAAAGAGGCATGGAGCAAGCAGAAATTATAGATACGTTTTGGACGTATCAACATCCCCAAGCTTAATTCCTGCTCGTCCTCGAGTAGGTAAATGATAACAAGCATAATTTCTGTGGTGACATGCTATTAACCATATAAGAACTTTTTACAGTCACATGACAAGTGCTTACTGAGACAATGAATCTGTAGTAATTAAGTTGCCTTATGAGAAAATCACAAAGAACTGAAAGTTTTACAATATGATACTGAAACACTCAATAGATTTGCAATGAGCATGGTGTGCAAATACGATAAAGTGGTACCTCGCTTGCCCCCTTTAGTGAAAAAAAACATAAATGCAGGGGCACCTCCAAGGTTTAAGTGATGACTAGATACAATGATTTCAGAATAAACGATATCATAATCATGCAAAAGACAATGCTACTTTGGGACAATGCACATTACACTGAGAATGACAATCATGCTCTCAGTAGTTGGTGCTTTAAAGAAGGTGGAGACTCTCGAATTGTGGATTTTGATGGCAAGGTTGAAAAGCCGTGGTCGGAAACAAAAACTAAACATGTACCAAAGCTCTTGGTTTTAAAAACAGAGGTAATAATTATTTTTTAGATTATGCATATTTCGTCAACGAATGCTAGCAGATAACTCAATCACTTCTTGAGCTGGACAAGTTTCGAGGAACGGCTCCCGAATGAGGACGATCACATCCTCTAAATCTCCTTTGTTTATCACTGCCAAAGTTTTCTGATTTCTCATGAACAAAGCGTGAAGGAGGGTTTGTTTGTTGTATAATTTTTTAATGAGCCGGGCACACTCTATGCCAGTTCCTCCTCGTATTATGGGTTTGCACATTAGACATGCAATCCCGGGGTGAAGCTTGTCCAACTTAGAAAGATCATGAATTAACTACTACTTCCTCATGAACTAAAACAGAGGCACAAAAGAGAAATGCTTTTTTGAATAATTTCGAGATGGTACATGAAAGTCTTTGTTAGGAATGGCAGGTAAATACCATGTATAGGAAGGTATGGTGGACTCATATGGCATAACTGGTTTAAAAGATTTTGGATGCACAAGCAGTCAGTCCGCTTAGTATAGGCGAAGGTTAGCAAAAGACTGGGAGCGACCAACTAAAAGAGCAATGACGTCATAATCATGCAGAGCGACAAAGCAACATTGAATCAGGCATGGAAGTTATATCGCTACTCGGAAATGAAAGATCATCAAGGCTTGATAGACTTTCTTTACAGTCTTAAATATGCGTGAGCATGCGCCAAGTCAATCAAAATAAATTCTTGAAGGAAGATATCACTAAACCATACCACATCATAGGCAAACAAATCATGTTGGTACTCCAATAACACATTGAGAACCCCCCAGCTATTTGAGACTAACCATAAGAAAACATGAACTACTAAGCATCATTATGCACATAGCATTTTATCATAGACATATCAACCAATGCAACAGAAGACAACTCTCTTAATAAGATAAGCATGATAACTAAAGAGAGTTCCAGCGACCAACTAAACAAAAGCTCTTTAAAAAGATAAGCATGAAAACTAAGAGCTAAGCATGACAGTAGCTATTGAAAGACCAAGAACACACACAGCAAAGATAGACATGAAAATTATATGTTATGTTCTAGGTTGAAGTGGAGCGTGTTTCTCTCCCACACAAAGAAAGCTGAGTTCCAACTCGTTATGAACAGCAAGCAAAGCTAAAGAAAACTAAAAAGGAAACTAAAAGCAAGACGCTCCAAGTATAGCACATAACACATGAAGTGATAAAAATATAGTGGAACGAAAGATGAGCTGATAATTGTTGATGGAGAAGGGGATGCACGGGGGAATCCCCAAGCTTAGACACTTGAGTCTTCTTGAATATTTCTTGGGGGTGCATGGGGGCATCCCCAAGCTTGAGCGTTTGACACTCCTGAATCTTTTTATCATCTTCCCTCACACACTTGAAAACTCCCTTCATACATAACTCGTCATAATCTGATTAGCGAGGTTAGTACCCATAATAAAATAATTGTTCCTTGCTGGAAATAAGGATATTCTTGAAGGTCTGCTGTTTCTCAAGATTGCCAAAAGGTTTTTGCAAAAAAAAAGCAAGCTCAAGGTTTGCAAAATGAAGGAAAGGCAAAACAGGACAGAATCTGTGAAAAACAGACCAGCAGGTAGTAAATGATTTTTTCGGGGCACTTCTGCAACTCAAATCAAAAAACTCAGAACAGACACCCGAAAGACAATTGTATAGAGCACGCTGTCGAAAACATTCACACCAAAAAGATGATCTGGTGATTTTATACGAAATTTTCTGTCCAAGGACAGAATCTGTTTCCTGGACAGCACGTCACAACTTTTGAACTTTCTTGCAATCAGAGGCTAAACTTGGCACAAAGCTGAAAAGAAAAGATACAATGATGATTCTACTGTAGTAAAAACCATCAAGACCACTAAAAACTGAAAGAACAAACTGAAAGCAAATATAACAAGGGTTGTCTCCCTAGAGCTCTTTCTTTATAGCCATAAAGATAGGCTTAAGACTTTAATGATGCTCTCGTAGGAATAAGAGTTGAAGAACAAAAGAGAGCATCAAGAAGCAAATACCAAACACATTTAAGCCTAACATGCTACCTATGCATAGGAATATTGCAATACAATAATTCATTGAAGCACAAAGCAATAAGCATAGGAAGACAAAACAAGTGCAGCTTCAAAACCTTCAACATAAAGAGAGGGAACTTGATATTATTGAAATATCTATAAGCATATGTTCCCTTCTCATAATAATTTTCAGTGGGATCACGAATAAACTCAACAATATAAGCATCACATAAAGCATTGTTACCATGATCCACATGCAAAAAGGTATCATTACTCTTCATATAAGCAAAATCTTTCTTATTAGGAATAGTGAGAGTAAAGCAATCATAACCATCATGGTAATCATTGTATTTAGGAGGCATATCATAATCATAATAAATTTTATCCTCAATAGTAGGTGGACTGAAACCATCATATTCATCATTGTAATCATCATATATAGGAAGCAAAGTATCATCAAAAGTTGGGGGACTAAAAATATCATGTTCATCAAACGTGTCATCCCCAAGCTTAGAGCTTTCCATGTCATTAGCAATATTGATATTCAAAGAAAGCATACTAATAACATCACCACCATCATGATTGTTATGCAAATAATAAAGTTCCATAGGTTTTTTAATTTTCTCTTCAAACACATCATGTCCCAAAGCAAGGTAAAGCTTATAAAGCTCTCTCATATTTTTGTTGTTTTCCATTAAGCAAAACTAGTGAAAATACATAAAGAAAACTGAAAGGTAAACTAACAAGACTAAAAAGCAAAGATAAAAGATAGCGTGCAACTCCCCTATCTTGAAGAGTGGAGTCCCCGGCGACGGCGCCAGAAAACTTTGCTTGATGGCTTCTCGCCCCTCGTTGGTTACCCCAAGTGGAAGGTTTGAGATGCAGTGTAGCGGTAGTTTTCCCTTGGCAAAGATACCAAGGATCGAATTCCCCTGAGACTCCAAGGTTCAATAAGAAGGTGTCAACTGCTAATGGCACCAGATACTTAGCAATTAACTGGACCTGCACACAGATACAAATAACTTTGCTCCCAACGAGTACAGAGAGGTTGTCAATCCCTCCGGCCTTGTCGTTTACAAAGGATCAAACGCAAGAGATAATAGTGATAGGTATAATTGCAACTAGTAAGTAAAAGCAGAAAGTAAATAGCGGATGTGATCAATGATGGTAATATGGACCGGGGTCCCATGATGTTCACTAGTTATGTCTCTCTCCCAAAAGACGATAAAACAGCTATGTGAGGTAAACGAATTACAGCTGGGCAAATGACAGAATTATGTGCGCAAACCAATGCTAACTATGCTGCAAGAAAGGTTGAGGCTCAAAAGCATGGGCAGTACGCCAAGGTAAGTAGACCGAAATCCATCTGCATCTACTACTAATCATCCACCTTGAGATATCTATCCAGAACATCTCGTTGGTATTAAGTTGCGAGTCGCACCCATAGTGTAAACTCAAAGCAACAGACAACTGCATTAAAAGAACTTTGCGTAAAGTAAACAATCCTTGCACCCGCGAGTACAAGCACCAATGTTTTCCCCCTTGTGGCAATAGCACATCCCCTAGACTCATGTTTCTGTCACTCAAACTAGTCATCGAGGGGCATGAACCCACAATCAAGCATAACGTTCCCTCTTGGAGTTACTACCTACTACTTGGCCAAAGCAATAAACAGCAACGGAGAACATGCAAGAATTACTCAAGAACATAAATATAATAGAGGTAAATCAAATATATTACTCACGCACAATCTGAACATAATCTCACAATCCATCGGATCCCAGCAAACTCATCATAGCAACAACATAAGGATTACATATGTGCCTCGATCATGTAGGGCAGCTCACGAGGTCTAATTAGTGAAGAACAAAGAGGGGAGGAGAACATCACATAGCTACTGGTCATGGACCCATGGTCCAAGGGAGACTACTCACAACTCATCCGGAAGGCGTCCATGGTGGTGGAGAGGCTCCTGGTGGTGATCCTCCCCTCCGGCAGGGTGCCGGGAAGAGTTCTCCTGGTGCTCCCGATCTTGGAAGCGCGGCGGCGGCGGAACCGAGATGAGATCGCGAAAAAGGGTTCCGTCATCGAGGGTTTCGGGACGCGGTGTAAATATATGCCAAAGGGGGGCATCAGCGGAGACCTGGGGGGGTCAGGAGGGGGGCCGCGCCACCATGGCGCCTGGAGCCCTGGTGGCCCCCCTCCGGCCCTACTTTGGCCGCAAGGAAGCTTCCGGAACGCTGATTTTTTATGTAATTTTTCCGGGATTTTTCTGGCAGTTTACGTAATGGGAAAACCTAAAATACAAAAACAGCAGAAAACAGAAACTGGCATTGGGGTGCACTGAGTTAATCGGTTAGTCCAAATATGATCAAAAGTATATGGAAGTGTATAAATATCATAGCAATATCACACAAAAGAGGCATGGAGCAAGCAGAAATTATAGATACGTTTTGGACGTATCAAGTAGCCCCGCTCACAGGTCGTGTGGCGGATGGACTCGCAAATGTAGTATCCACAGAAATCATGCCCTTGTTCCTGCCACAACCACTTTACAAGAAATAGAGGTCAATCAAACTGATAAGAAAGAATGCCAAATGGTATTGATGAAACTAGCGCTTGAATCAATAGGAGATGCGCGGAACGTGCTACTATATAGTACTTACTTTCGGGTGTCTAAATTGCAGCTTCTTCGGCAGTCCCAGAGCTTTTTTGGTGAATTTTTTCTAAACCCTGCCAGACAAATAAAACAATTACTTGATATCAGAAATGAACAAAGTTGCTAATATGCATGGTGGATAATGATCGATTTAACTTACTTCTCGAGCATTTGAGTCATGTCCGCATACTCCTTGGGATCTTTTCGTTTAGAGTCCAAGACAGTTACTACTCCCTGCTCAAGCATTTGAGAATATAGTGGAAGCTGCGCACGCATGCATGAACTCATCAATTACATTACTATAACCTTGACTAATATATAAGGGAAACCGAATATGGACAAGACAGTAACACTCACTTGAAATTGTAAGGAAAGAGTATTATATCTTTGTTTTCATTTACCACCAACGATCGTAGCAAGTTGGCCTCAGTATCTGCGGTACGCAATTCAACCTCAGTTGCATCTATGAGATATGTGTTAATGAACCCTATATCACCGACTTGTCTTTTCTTCATTTCGACGATCTTGAATCTGCATAATATAGTGAGGATAATTGTAAATACATGCAATGAAAGAGCTGAGCTATATAGAGAGACTTAATGAAAGAAGTAGTACTACTTACAGACAGTAGCAGGTGACCGTTGCTTTATCGAGGGCCAATTGATTGAAAAACTGATAGAACTCCTCAAATGGAGTAGGCAATAGTTTAATTCCAACAAGGTCATGCTCTGGTTTAACTCTCACATACAAACTATCCCTCCCCCCAGACTCTCTGCAGATTTTCAATTACCAATCATGCAATCTTCGCATCATGGTTGATAGAGATCTTTCATCTTTGACGAGAGGCTTCCCATACTCGTATCTTTGTATCTGCACCTACAAGAAATCATAATGTACATCATCGGGCAGGTAATCTCCAAGATTGCTATAACCAGGCACCATCCTCGGATCATTAGCGACGATGTCGCTAGACACCTTGAACGGAGGGCACGATTGGTCCGCTTGTTCGCCGAGATGGGCAATTTGTTTCCCAGCTCGTCCTTCTACTAACCTTTGATCAATTTTAGTACTTCCCGACCGCTTCGCTTCGTGAAATGACTTTTCAATAACGCGGTCATAGTTGTCTTTCGGCTGACTTTTCGCTGGTTTCTTCAGGGCAGCAAGAGTGCGCTTTGCTTTCACCGGATCTATCTTCTCCTCCGGAGGTGGTTGTCTCTGTGCTTTCAACCCTTCAAGCCAGTCCTTCACTTCGCCTTCACCGACCTTCGTGTTTTCCTCATCGGACCTCTCTTATGGTAACTTCTCTAGAGGCATGAGAGAAGGACCGAATCTGTATTGCCTCCCGCCTCTGGCTGTACTGCTAGACGCCGGCAGACCAGACGAAGCGGCTATCTTCTTTCCTTGCTTACGCGCCGGAGTAGCCGGAGCGGCGGCAGGTCACTTCCGCCCTTGCTGACTAGCCGGAGAAGGAGGAGGCTGGCTGCTCGGGCGCGCCGGCGTAGGCGGAGAAGGAGGCGGAGTGACGCCTCGCGCCGGAGAAGGAGACGGAGTGCCCTGATCGTCACTCACCGGAGGAGGAGGCTGAGTGCCCTGACTCGTCGTCGTTGTCGGAGGAGGAGGCGGAGGCATCCAGTTGAGAATGTTGATGAGGTCCTTCCGCTATAGGCATGTAGTCTTTAGTGAAGAACCCAGCCGAGTCTCCCCTTCACCGATAGGGTGGTCAAGCTGGAGGTCCTCAAATCCCTCCGTTATTTCATCCACCATCACCCTAGCATATCCTTCTGGAATCGGCCAGCAGTGAAAAGTTGCGCCTAGTCCAGTAGGATAAACAGAGCCAGCAGCCGCCTTGGCCTTCATATTTATCCATTGCGTCATAAGGTGGCAATTTTGAGGCTCCGTGATAGCATCCACGGGATAGCTGGCAGGAGCCGTCAAGACATACTCCAGCTGAAGCAGCTCCGTGGAAGCCACGCTGCTTCTCCGCTAAGATCGCGGGGTAGCTTCGGGGGAAGTTCGGCATTTCTTTTGTCCCGATTTGCTCCTCGTTCCTCTATCGCTTGTGTTCTGGCGTGCAGCGCCTGCAGTTCGGTCCTGCACTTTCTTCCTCCTCTCGTGGCATTTGTAACCGCCTGCGTCCGGAAACCCAGCACTCCACGGAACAGAGCCTGGCGTTCCTCGTGTCCGTCCAGGGTGCTCAGTATTCCCGAGGGCCATTGTGAGCTCGTCGTTCTCTCTGTTGGGAAAGAACGTCCCTTGCTGCGCTGCTTTGATATAGTGCCGAAGCATCTTGAGTGGTATTTCCAATTGCTTGTCCGTCCAAATGCACCTCCCTGATACAGGGTCCAAGGTTCCGGCAGCCCCGAAGAACCATGTCCGGCAATGGTTTGGCCAGTTCATTGTCTCTGGTTTGATCCCTTTCTGAAGCAGATCATTCTCAGCCTTGGCCCACCTAGGCCGGTCTCTGAGGTAGCCACTTGACCCCGTGCGATGGTGATGCATCTTCTTCGCACCATTTTTCTGGTTTGTCACCGACATCTTCTTACTCTTTTCTGATGTCTTGTAGGCCACAAATGCGGGCCAATCATCTCTGATCTTCTCATATATGCCCTGGAATTCTGGAGTCTCTTTTTTGCGGACAAACTTATACTGGTGTTTCTTCCACCCCCTGAATAGTTCTGCCATCTTCGTAAGAGCAAAAGACTTGATTAATTCCTCTGTAACTGGCTTCGCCGGATCAGCCTCTGGCGGTAGGGTGAAATTTGACTTCAGCTCAGTCCAAAGATCTTCTTTCTGCATATCAGTGACATAAGACACCTGAGCATCTTCTGCAGCCGGCTTTAACCATTGATGGATGCTAATCGGGATCTTGTCCCTAACCAGAACCCTGCACTGATTAACAAATGCGTTCTTTGTCCGGATGGGTTCAATCGGTTGGCCGGTGCACGCGATTTCTGTGATCTCAAACTTTTCATCCGAGCTCAACTTTTTCTTTGCGCTTCGTCTCCTTACCGAAGATGTGCTCGATCCGGAGGGCTAGAAAAAAGAACAAAGACGAGAGTTAATTAATTAATATGTGTACATACCAAAACAATGAATGCATCAATTAACTAGTCAGCACAGGCTTAACTATTATATATACCTGCTGGCCGGACTCGGTTCGGTCACCGGAGCCATCATCACGGTCTCCTTCTTGCACCGGCATTGGGTCACCGGAGCCGTCCTCACGGTCTACTTCTTGCATGTGCATTGGGTCACCGGAGCCATCATAATCATAGCCTGCTTCTTCCTCCTCTCTTTCCAGCAGCTCATCGGTGTCGTTCAGAACGACAAGACGGCATCACGTCCGTTTGCGATTATGTCCAGCAACATCGCTTCTTATGCTTCGTTTCGGGGCTTGTCATCCATAGTTTCTACAAATATTTACAACATGCCAATTATTATTCAAATATGACAGATGGATATATTAATGGCAAACGTAGAACTAGCTAGCTAATCACAGTAAGGAATCATATATATTAATTTGTGGCCTCGACACTGCTTCTCTAGGGTTTCCGGTGGCCTCGACAATGCTTCAAGGGTTAGGGGTGGCCTCGAGAACGCTTCAAGGAGGGGGTAATATCGACAACGACGAGATACATACACGGGAAAATAATGTTATCGGCTAGGGGGTATATCGACGACGACAGACCCCCCTGGCCCCCACGTGTTGAAGTTATCGGGAGGGGGTATATCGCCCCCCCCCTCGTGTTGAAGTTATCAGGAGGGG